>VDFB02271358.1:1049337798-1049447672 GCA_007258455.2 Sequoia sempervirens | reverse complement strand
ATATATATATATTAACATGTAATATTATATAATATGTTAATATATGTTAATATATATTATATATTAAAATATAATATATAATGTCTATTAATATATAATATATTAATGTATATTAATATATAATATATATTATATATTGATATATAATATATATTATATATTGATATATGATATATATAAATATATAATATATAATATATAATATATTGATATATGATATATATTATATAACATGACATTATAATAACACTAGAGGTGATGGATATATGTTTTGTAAGTGCGAATTGGTAAGACTTGGGGCCATGATGGTTAGATCACATAACATATATCAGTTTATAACGGATATCCGTTTAATAACAAATATATGTTTTGTAAGTTACATAAAAAACAAAAAAGGGACTGTTTTGAGTATTTCAACGGTCCCTACATTCTTTTTGTCACAAAAATATCATGTTTTCTGTCTGCATCAGATGAAATTCAGCTTTTCAAAGGTTCTCTTACACTTTTTGTAGAATTCCAATCATTTGTGTGTTTTTTTTGTTTGTGCAATGGGGAACGACAATCAACATAAGAGAAAAGGTAAAAAGAAACTTACAACAAATCAAATTGAAACATATAGAGCAAAAGATAAATAAAGTCATAGATAAAGAAGACAAGGTATGCAAAATATTCAAATTGAAGCTTCTTCTGAGCCATTGAATGTTAATTCAAGTGAAGATGAAATAAGAATTGAAAATATTGAACATCACATTCAAATCGAAAATGAAAACATTGAAATTGAAAATGAAAATTTGAACAACATTGAGAATGAAAATGTTGTTGAAAATGTTATTCAAAATGAAATTGTTATTGAAAATGTTGAAAATGAAAATGTGGTTGAAAATGAAATTGTTTTTGACAATGAAAATGTTGTTCAAAATGAATTTGTAATTGATAATGTTGAAAATGAACCTTATGCAACACCTAATTACAAAAGAACCCCTAAATGGTTGGTTGAAATAGATGAGAACATTATTGATAATTTCCAAGGAAAAAGGTCATAACGAGTGGTTCGTTTGTGGGCTACGAGATTGTTCAATGAATTCTTTTCCAATAAGACATTAATCGAACAATGCCAAATTTTTGTGCAATTACTTTAGATTTACAAAATGAGACCATTATTAAAAAAAAGGAAGATTCATCTCACAAAAAAATAGGAAAAAAAATAGTCTTATTGTAAAAAATATTTTTAATGCTCTAACGTTTATTGGAAAGACTAGTAAGGAAAAAGATAAAAGGGTTGCTTGAAGAGTGATCATAACCTCACTAGTAAGCCATCATTTGAAAAATGCTCGTTTAATGAGACAAACTTGTATTGATTTTATCTTAAATCGTAAAACATTGAATAGAGCACTATTAAGAAGAGGAAGACTCAATAGTCCTCTTCAAAATGATACATCAGCTTTTAGTGGGAGGCTTCCATGTGTTGATAAAAAGCTAACCGATAATGTAAAGATGAAAATTGAACAATATTGGAATTCTCACTCTATATCACTAAACGTAAATGATGTTTTAAAGTTACGAATTGGCAATAGAGATCGTACATTGCATCCAATTTTTTTTTTGGAATGTAGCCAAATAATTTTGTACAAACAATTTTGTCAAGAACATCCATATTTTCAAATCTCGCAAAGGGAATTTGAGTCTTGCAAACCATTTTATTGTGTTCCTATTAAGGTTCATAATACATGTTGTAAATACCATGTTGAGTTTTTAATGTATCATGAATTATTATGCCATATTGGTTCTACTATGCATACTAATGAAATGTTGTAGGAGTGTCATGTAGTGCAACTTCCCAAGTCATCCAGGGAGTTGTTAGATTCATTATTATGCATTAGAGGTGATGGTTGCTTATTTTATAAAAATGATTGTTTAAATGAAATGTGTTTGCAATGTGGTGGTTTATCAAATTTTGTAACATGCATTCATGAGGGCAGTGATCATGATTTTGGTAACGAAATTGTTGTGAAAAAAAATGAGACAGTGAAATACACGTTGAAGAGTGGAGGTGAGGGTTCTATATGCGAGTTGTTTGCAAGAGAGGTAAGTATTGCTGATTTTATTTCAAATTTTAAGAAAAATCTTTTCTATAAGTATGCAAGGCATAGCCATAGTTCGTAGTGGTTGGATAAGAAATTTAGGATGTGTAAGGACTCTTTCCCCATTGGAACTATTGTATTTGTAGTTGATTTTAATGAAAATTACACATTGCAACCACAAAATGAAGTTCAATCACAATATTATAATTCTATTCAAATTGTTATTTTTGTCCACATAACATATAGGCATGCCCCTAATAGTACAGAAGAGGATAGGACGATAAGCAGGGAGTACCATTTTTACATGAGTGATGATAGATCTCATTCATCTGGGTTTGTATAACATTGCTTTGAAAAAAAATTTGAGTTCTTGTAGGAAAAAGGAATTGCATTGGGTCAAAATTTGATTTGGTCAGATAACTGCATAGGGCAATTCAAGAATGCTCGCATGTTTTATTGGTTGAGAAGGATGCATATAGAGAGGGGTGTACCACATATTTGGAGTTTTTTCGAAGCTGGGCATGGAAAAGGTGAGCATGATGGTGCAAGTGCATGTGTGAAGAGAGCTTTGGTTAAGGAACAAATGAAGATTAGAGGTGGTGCAACATTCAGTGATGCACATTCTATTGTGGATTGGTGTACCTATGCACTATCACAAGGAGGGACACTTGATTCACAAGTCAGTAGGTTATTTTGGTTGGTTGAGGAGGGCATAGTGGGAGACATAATGGAATTTCAAACAATTACATATTCTTCAAAGATGCATTCAGTTTGAAGCTCAAATGCGAGTGCATGGACCATATGGATACGAGAGATCACTTGTTTTTTTCAGAATTGTATTCAGTGTGATTAGGATCAGTGTGAGTCAAGTGAATGGGAAGATACATGGATTCTATAGTACCTAACCCCTTTATCTGTAGCACAATCCTCATTACAAGATGTAATGGAAAGTTAACTTGACTACGATCATCTTTCAGATCTTGTACAACCAGGACATGTCTATGCAGTTGTAGCACCACAAGGGAATGAAGAAGGATCAAACTATTGGTTAGCATGATGTGTACAGGGAAATAAAAAGCTAACATAACTAATGACATATGATGATGGCTTCATGTATCCTACAGGTTTAGTTTTTTTTTTCTCGAACTTGGTTGCATTACCATTTCACCATCGTTTAGGTTGTTTACAATAATATAGATTTGTTATTCTAAGTATATTTAGATGTTGATAAAAAAGTTATGATCACACAGGTTCAGTTGTTGTTTTTAGAACTTGGTTGCAAATATATATGATTAGAAAGAACGGTGTACGTGCATTTGAAGAATATGAGAAACACCAAACCATTCTGCTGTATTCACACCTTGTTATAGCAACACATGTTAAGTTATTGAGACATCATGCTAGACCAAAAACAAAAAAACTATGGACAATTAGTAGGGTTGATCATGAAGCATTACTGGAAACTCTAAAGGTAAGAGATGACCCTATAGGGACACTTGAGTAGTAGATCATTTGTTGAATGGGATAGTTATGATATTATTCATCACATTTTGATATTGTTTATCTACTAAGGTTCATTATTTAGGTTGTTTAGAATAATATAGATTGGTTATTCTAGGCATCTTTTATATTTTGCATTACCAATTCATCATTCAGGTTGTTTAGAATAATATAGATTTGTTAGTCTGAGCATCTTTTCTATTGTGATGATATAGATATCTCATTTGAAGTATATTCCAATGTTCCTAACATGATAGACCATGGACCTACTGCAATGATGGCTAACTTTGATCATTTGGGAGAGGTATGTGACATATTAAAATAATATAGATTGGTTATTCTAAGCATCTTTTATAGTTTGAATTACCATTTCATCATCATTCAGGTTGTTTAAAATAATATAGATCTATTAGTCTAAGCATCTTTTCTATTGTGACAATATAGATTTCTCATTTGAAGTATATTGCAATGTTCCTAGCACAATAGATCATGGACTTGCTGCAACAATAGCCAGCTTTGATCCTTTGGGAGAGGTATGTGAGAGATTAGAATAATATATATTTTTTATTCAAAGCATATTTTCTATTGTACGTAGTTTAATTGCTACCTTACTGGTTTGTATAGGTGGTTCACTCTAGAATGTCAACATGCTACTCTTGTGGAAGAGTGTGCCGACTGCGAAGGCAATGCGAGCTCTATTTCCTTCCCCTACTAGGAAATGACTATGTATTAGGGTCGTTTGTTGTATGCCTACATGGTATTTTGTAAATCCTATATTTGATAACAATTATTGAATGATAATATCATGCATATTGTGTACACTTTATGTGTATTCAAGTGTACACTTTACAACTTATGTGTATACTTTGTCACTTATGAGTATTGCAATGTATACACTATGACTTAGATGTTTTAAAGCGTATAATTTATATTCATGTGTGTAGTTCATGAATTAAGTCTATTTGAGTAAATGAATCACTTTTTCACTTATTGACAAGGAACAAAACAAACCCTAAACCCTTTTGCACCTTTACATCACATCCATCTAACCCTTTTTCCATCAACTGAAAAACTTATCACCGCGGGAAAATACATTCAAGATAGAAATAACCGAGAGGTTATTGTAGAGGGTCTCAACACAATCCCATAGCCTCAAACAAAGAGTTTGTAGGAATCATGGTTTTCGAGAAATAAAGATTCAAAGATTACTACCTTTTAGCACTTTGGACTCTTAAGGGAAATCACCAGTCCAATGTAGCTCTGAGTGATTTGGTGTATTTGGGTGCAAAAGAGAACCATCCCTAGCATAAATGTACGCATATGGATGTGTTGGAATAAACTGTTTGGGCCTATGAGTTGCAGAATGAAAGTTGCACCACTTTGCAACTTTACATTGCTTGCATCAGAGAACTTTTTCCTCAACTAAAAACTCATCACCGTGGGAAAAAATACTTCAAGATAGAAAAAACCAAGAGAGGTTATTGTAGAGGGTCTCAACATGATCCCATAGCCTCAGATGGAGAGTCTGTAGGCATCATGGTTTTTAAAAAAATAGAGATTCAAAGATTGCTGCCTTTTAGCACTTTGGACTCTTAAGGGAAATCGCCAATCCAATGTAGCTCAGATTGATTCAGAGTATTTGGGTGCAAAATAGCACCATCCCTAGCACAAACGTACCAATACAAACATGTTGGAATAGTCCATTTGGTCCAACGAGTTGCAGAACGAAAGTTGCACTAGTTTGCAACATTTCACTGTTTGCATTTGACAACTTTTTCGTCAACTGAAAACTCATCAACACGGGAAAATTCCTCCGAGATAACAAAAACCAAGAGAGGTTATTGTAGAGGGTCTCAACAAGATCCCATACCCTTAGATAGAGAGTTTGTAGGCATCATTATTTCTGAGAAATAGAGATTCAAAGATTATTGCCTTTTAACACTTTGGACTCTTAAGGGAAATCATTGGTCTAATGTAGCTCAAAGTGATTTAGAGTATCTGGGTGAAAAATAGGATCATCCGTAGAGTAAACGTACCCTTTTGGATGTGTTGGAACAATCCATTTGGTCCTATGAGTTGTAAAATGAAAGTTGCACCACTTTGCAACATTTCACTGCTTGCATTTGACAACTTTTTTCTCAACTGAAAACTCATCACCATGGGAAAATGCCTCTAAGAAAGAAAAAAACAAGAGAGGTCATTGTAGAGGGTCTCAACATGATCCCATAGCCTTAGATGAAGAGTCTATAGGCACCACAGTTTCCAAGAAATAGAGATTCAAAGATTACTATCTTTTAGCACTTTGGACTCTTAAGGGAAATCGCCAGTCCAATGTAGCTCAGAGTGATTTGGTGTATTTGGGTACAAAATAGGACCATCCTTAACATAAACATACACATATGGATGTGTTGGAATAGTTTGTTTGGTCCTATGAGTTGCAGAATGAAAGTTGCACCACTTTGCAACTTTACACTTCTTGCATCTGACAACTTTTTCCACAACTGAAAACTTGTCACCACAGGAAAATGCCTCCAAGATAGTAAAAAAAAAGAGAGATTATTGTAGAGGGTCTCAACATGATCCCATAGCCTCAGAAATAGATTTTGTAGGTGTCACGGTTTCTGAGAAATATCCCTTCAAAGATTGTTTCCTTTTAGCACTTTGGACTCTTAAGGGAAATTGTCGATCCAATGTAGCTCAGCGTGATTAGGAATATTTGGGTGCAAAAGAGGACCATCCCTATTGTAAATGTACCCATCCAGACATGTTGGAATAGTCCATTTGGTCCTATGAGTTGCGAAATGAAAGTTGCACCACTTTGCAACTTTACACTGCTTACATCTAACAACTTTTTGCTCAACTGAAAACTTGTCACCGTGGGAAAATGCCTCTGAAATAGAAAAATATGGGAGAGGTTATTGTAGAGGGTACCAACACAATCTGATAGCCTCTAACAGAAAGTTTGTAGGAATCATGGTTTTCGAGAAATAGCCCTTCAAAGATTGTTTCTTTTTAGCACTTTGGACTCTTAAGGGAAATCACCGATCCAATGTAGCTCAAAGTGATTCGGCATATTTAGGTACAAAAGAGGACCATACCTATCTTAAACATACCCATTTAGACGTGTTGGAATAGTCTGTTTGGTCCTACGAGTTGCAGAACAAAAGTTGCACCAATTTGCAACTTTACACTACTTGTCAAAATTGCAACTTGTTGTCAAATGATGGAAATTCAAGAGTCATCTTGTTGTAGTTCATTGGAAAATAGTTGAGAGTTGTTTGGTCATGGCCCAATTAGGTGGGAATTAGATGTTAGAAAGGTTTGGGAGAGTAGGGGAGGTCAATCGAGGTTTGGGTATAATGCCCTAGATGCGAAAAGTGTGGTTTTTGAGTTAAATTAGGAGGTTTAAGGGTGTTAGTGATTGAAATCTGTTGGGGCAGCAATTTCTAAAGGTGTATTAAGCATATGCAGACTTCTATAAACATGTTTGAGCTATTTTTTGAGTGAGATAAGTGTGGAAATACATACTTTCAATTAACCCCCTTATAATCTAGGCAAAATAAATGTGTTTGAGGTGTTGTTTGAGTGAGATAAGTGTGGAAATGCTTTAATGAACATTAAGTGACATTGATTTTTATCCAAATGATTATATTACTTTCGAATGAACACTATAATATGAAATGCATTTCATTAAGTTATATCCACTTTTAATTAATTTTAACTTCTTTTGAAATAAAAATCACCTGCACACTTCATTACACGAGTTTAAAAAACAAAATAATGTCAAATATAAATTCATTCAACGGAGCTTGAAATCATGGGTATTCTCAAAATGAGTGTTTGATAAAAATGTATTGGTAGAAATGTATGAAAAATGTTGTACAATAGAAAAGGCAATTCATTGTTTGAAAAGTCTCCTTCAAGAAATAGATGGATTACCAATTGTAATTCATAAGTTCTATTAAAATGTTATTTCGTTAATCTATAACATACATTATCAATCATAACTTTAAAAAATTGTAAGATAATTATACATTCCATTTTGAAAATTCAAAGTAGAAAGACATGCACATGAGGAAAAAATTCGATCAAATATCAATTCTTATTTATCAAACTGTAGAATAATTGTGTTTGTGCATATTCAAATTTGGCATATGCCTAGTTAGAACAAGTTTTACAAATTGTGGCATATATGCCATCTCAAAATCTATCAAACCCTAAGTACATCTCAATCTATATCATATCCTAATCCTATGTTGGACCATCAAAATCAAGCCTCCTCGAAGAAGTTAGATTCTCTGTAGTTTCCTGCACAATAACATTTCAAACTGCAAATTAGATTATGTGAATGGTTGAAAAGATAGACTAGTACATAGAAACTTATATACCATCATTTATAAATTACAAATTTAACATCAAAATCAGTATACATGTACTATATTATATCAATAATGCAATTCTTGTTTACCTCAAATCTTGCTCTCTTTTTTGCAAGACGTTCTGCATATGATTGTCCCTTAAGATGATCAAGAGTCCTCGTATAAAGTAATGGTCTCTCACTCGTCACAATACTGAGTCGAACAGAGGAATATAGCAGGTAAAATAAAAATGATACAAATTAAAATATAATTGTTGAAAAATAATCATATCTACTAATCACATATCCACTCATATCTAAACATAAATGATCCGTAATATAAAATAAACACATACCTGTTGTGATGCTATGACACTAGATGGGCTCATAGTGGATGGATCAGCTAAGATGGTTTCCTATATAAAAAATGACAAGAATGTAAATGCACATGCACATATAATTATAATGTTGACAATAAAAAAGATATATACCTATTGTGCAACTTCATCCAATGGGTCAGACTTGGTCAACAAGGTTGTATAAGAACCAAGTTGCTGCATAAAAAGACAAGATTACATTAGACTATCAATATATGTAGTACATGTATTTAAACATATTAGATTTCAAAGATTAACATCTAAAATAACAATTTAAATTATTGACCGTGTACTGATTGCCTAAGGAAAATGAAATGGCACTATGTGTAGCCTATTGCACTTCCGACAACTATTTCTCTGTCAACAACTATTAAAGATTCCAACACATAAACATATATTAGTACAAATATCCTTCATAAAATATGAAAGAATTTACATAAAACACAATATAAAATTGCTTTAAGACTTACCGGTGCTCCCATATCATCCTTGGAAGTCGATGTCTCTCTCGCAAATGATCCTCTCCATTGTCTATCAAATCCTACATCTAGCATATCATGAACCTCAAAGTCGGATGTGTCTATGGGAGCCTCAGTGGACAGTTAGAGAGGACCAAAACATAAATTTTTGCACATCATGCAATGATGAGGTACACAAATATGTCCCAAAGAGGATAGTGTACTAGTGGGAGTTGATGGCTATGTACCAATGGGAGCTACTGCAGTGGGTGCACCATCATCATGTTGGGATGTATTAGGTGAAGCACCACCGTGATGGGATGCATCATCAAATGGATGTGCAACATGATGGCTTTGCCTCACCAAATGATCACTCAATGAATGTAATGCATAAATTCTCACAGTCCCCGCATCTACAACAATCTTAGGGTAAGGTAGTGGAGTCGAAGCAGCAATAGGTGGAGGAGGACGAACTGGGGTGACTTAGAATGCCCTAGGTCTATCCTGTGGCATCCCTCTACCAACACCCTGGAAATATTGCATGTCAAAGTAATTGACATGTTTCCCTAGCACAAACTTAGTATATAATTTTTGGAGAAAATACTAAGGACATCAAGATTGTTGTTGGGTGGTTTATCGAAAATCATCCACCAATGTCTCCAAAAATTATCTAATATTCCTCTATGGGTGCACCATTTAATTGAAATTTTTGGTTTTTGCACATTAACAAGTTGTCCAGTTCTCTTATCTATGAATGACTAGGCTAATTGGGCTTTTTCAATATCAAGAGCCTTCATCTCATCATACGATAACCCATCAGCATAAAATTGTCTTTGTCGCTCTTGCCATTATGCAAATCTATTATGCTGAGTTTCCAAAGTTTGAACATTTACAATGATTGTTTCCAAAGTGTTTTCATATTTGATAGTTCATCGAGTGTCTCATAGATTTGACATACTTTTCTTAATTGATCTAAATTTCTATTAATCAACTCATGTATTGTTGACACATTTTCATTCAAAAACAATGGTTGCAGTGGAGGATTTGGAGGGTATTCATTTTCTGCAGGATTAGGGTTTTCGTTTTGTGGAGGGTTTTCATTTTGTGCGGGGTAAGGATTCTCATTTTCATCCATTTTTAACCTGTTAATTGATAATAAAAAAATAAAAAATAAACAATGGTTTTAATCTAATAAATTTTTTATCAAATATACCCTATTTTTGACTAAAATTCAAAATGAATATAAACTAAATAAAAATTGAAAAAATCAAACATACCTTACAAATTTGGTGATTTTTTTGGTAATTTGACCTCACCCAAATGGATATCTGAGTCGCTCTTTCAAACTCCACATGCACGCACTATAGAAATATAGCTCTTGAGTTTTTTTTGGTCTGTTTATAACGTAGGAAACATATATCCGTTTCCTAATTTACAACGTTTTTAAATAAATGGTCGGATCCAAGACCTCACCATGGTAATTTTTTTGAAATATCTATTATTTAATATAATATAATATATATTATATTATTTATAATATATTAGAATAATATCAATATAATATCAATATAATATCAATATAATATAATATATGTATTTTATTATAATATATAATAATACATATAATATATAATAATATAATATCATATCATATTATATTATATTGATATTATATTATATTATACATCCTCTCAAGTTTTTTTGTAATTATAGCACAAAAAATGGATATCTGTTTAATAACAGATATTCGTTTGTACCATTCTATGATTTACACACCCGACCATATTTAATTGTGCATGGTTTTTTTGAAATATTTAATATTTAATATAATATATAATATATATTACATTAATTTTAATATAATACATATATTATAAATATTATAATACATATTATTATTTATAATATAATATATATAATATATAATATAATATAATATAATATAATATAATATCAATATAATATAATATAATATCAATATAATATAACATAATATAATATAATATAATATATGTATTAAATTATAATAATATATGATAATACATATAATATAATATAATATAATATAATATGACCTCTTAGGGTTTTCTTTAATTATAACACAAAGAATGGATATCCGTTTTTGATTTACAGACTTTTTAATAAAATGGTCTGGTCTGAGACCCGACCATATTTAACTGCGCCTATTTTTTTTAAATATTTAATATAATATATAATATATATTAGATTATAATATAATATAATATAATTATAATATAATCTAATTATATTATAATATAATCTAATTATATTATAATATAATATAATTCTATTATAATATAATATAATATAATATATATTATATTAATTTTAATATAATACATATTATTATATATAATATAATATTATATAATATGACCTCTTGAGGTTTTTTTTCTAATTATAACATAAAGAACAAATATTTGTTATATATAATATAATAATTGGTCGGGCCGAACCTGATGCAATTATAAACACTACTTTAAACAAAACGGATATCTGTTTTATATCGGATATCCATTTTGATATCCGTTCGTAATGGATATCCATTTAGGTTCAGTATTACCAAACCAAAATGGCTATTGTACTTTGGCCTGCAAAAATTCAAAGGCATGAATTTCTCATTTTTGGACATGTTAAAAATGCCTTTTTTTCACATCGCCACTTTTTGGACCCCCATGATCTTGTATAGACCCATTGGATCAATGCAGAAGAAACGTGAAGCACATATCAGAGCACATTTTGAATACACACAATTCTGAATTCAATATTTATTAATCTTCTCAAAATCACTTGGCAACTTACCATATCAACATACTTGCTATAGAACCAAGATCCTAGTACCTGTAAGAGACAACAAACAAACATATTAGAAGATTCAAATGCAAGTTAAGATCAAAGTTCCCCATAAAATCCATTAACAATGTTCAAAATAGGAATAAAAGCAAGAATGCAATGAAAAAGCAAGGAAATAGATTAAATCCTATTAAACACATGCAAACTCTTGATCTTATAGGGGAGTTGGTGTCAATTTTATGTGGAAATTGGCCCTTTCCCAACTCCTATGATGCAATGTTGATGAGTGATGAAGAGTGATCCACTTTGTTGAAGATTCAAGTATGCTCCAAGATGAAAAACCTACATAACCTAGCTAAGACTTGATAAAATGGATGAGAATTGCTATGCTTGAGTATGGATTTGAGTATAGTAAGTTTGCTCAAATATTGGATGATGAAATGAGGAAAGAAACCTCTTATTTGTAGGAAGACAAGATGGAGAAATGCCCAAAATGAAGCAATGTGGGACCACCTTTCAACCAATGGCCAAGTGCCACTTGTCAAGATGATAATGGATGAGGGATGTGCACATTTTGATGAATGTGCCCATAAATGCAATTAGTTGAAATTTGCAATTAGTGAAATGACATGTAAGAGGGAAAAATGAATGTCTTAAATGCCACTTGGCTCAATGCAAAGATGAAATATGTGATACCCCTCGTGTTGTTGATACTCTTTTGTGTTGATGTTGTACTTGGTTTGTGATGGTGATTAGTTCACCAGATTGGTTGTGTGTGTGGATTCATAGTTTGGTTGGTTTGTTGTACTTGACATTACTTATGATGCTTGATGATACATTTCATGGTGATTATGTTATATGGTTATGTTATGGTTTTCTTTAATAATATATGTGGTGATGTTGTGATTCTATGTTGTTATGGTTTCTGATGTGTTTGCTAGTGTGTTTTGGTGAAAGGACGAAGTGGCATCACTTGCTCGCCAGTGCCCTGCTACCCCGCGATTACATTTCACGGTGTGTATGCTATGGAGATTTATATGCTACTTGACATTTGTTTATTTGGAGGATGCAAGTATTGGACATTGACTCCACGTGTTTGATAGGTTTGAGTGTGTCCCATAAACCCAACGGGTATGATGTTGAAAAGGGAGTTGATAAGGAAGTGTCCCCATCCCAACTTTGTCACCTTATTGTGAGTCTTACGGTGTCTTTGTCTCAATCTCGTCTTTGTTTAAGTTTGGCTTAGTGTTGGTTGTTTATTTTAATTTGTAAATGTTTGTTATTTAATTAATCTTTATTTTATGTGTGATTAATTAATGTTATTAAGTTGATATAATTATTTTTAGGAAATTGTGGCTAAAGTTAATTAATTAAATTTTCTTGATTAAGTGGATAGTTTAAATAAAAATAATAGATGCTATAATGTGAATTAGAATTTTAAATTTGCATAAGGTAAGTGGTATTAATTCTTGAATTTTTAAATTAATTAAATAGCTTATAATGCTTTATTATTATTAAAAGAAAAATAATTAAAAATTAGTTAATTTATGTTAGAGGATTTACGGGAGTGAGTGGGAATTTAATAAAAATTCTTGTTTTAAAATATTCTTAGAGAGAATATTGGCATGTTGTGAATGGAAAGAAGTTTCTTCACGGAAAGAAATTGGCTATAGAATAGTTTTTGGGTTTTTGGGGGTTTTTGGTTAATAATTTGTGGATGTTTTCAACATAAGTTTTTGGACTCATATTTTGCAACTTGCTGGAGGTGAAGATTCTGGAAAGGTTTTAGAAATGAGCTCTGAAGGTGAATCTTTTCTCCAACCCTTGTTCCTTCAAGCTTCAGGAAAATAGGTTCCTTTACTATTTATTTAATTGTTTTCTTGTTTTGAAAAGATTACCTAAAATTGTCTATGTAAGAGGAAATTGTCATGAATTAGTTATAACCCTCTGTAGAAATGTTTGTTGATAGTTTCTGAGTAGAAAAGTTTGTTAAAAGTTCCTCTATAGAAAAACTTTTTTTTCAGCTGTTGAAGTTTTGCCATGATTATTTTGTTGCCTCTATAGAAATTTTTACAGTAAAATCAGAGAGCCTCATGGAAAAGAAATTATTGTTAACCAACATCATCTCATTTGATTTAAATAAAATAAAATATTTAAATTAAATGTCACAAATCAAACTAATTCCATCTAAGTTAATTAATCCCAAATTAATTAACTCCTAATGCTAATCCCCCTTTCCTCTAGATTTTAACTCCACCTAGGGGTAAGTCAACCTTGGTCAACTAACAAAGTTGCACATGTAAATCAATTTATTTGATTTACTAATTACTATATTTTCTTTTAAAATGGCATATACCTAGAATATTCCAATCATTTGACTTTTCCCTCCCAAAGGACTTTTGTCCTCTTACACAAGCCACCTTGGCTTTAAATAGCTCTTACACCTCTTCTTACACAAGCCACCTTGGCTTTAGATAGCTCTTACACATTCTCTTACACAAGCCACCTTGGTATTCATTCTTCTTACACATCCGATCTCCTTCCAGATTCACTAACATGTTGACAAGTGGCACAATATCATTGGTCTAATCTTTAATCCCACATTATCCCTATTCTTCACTCTTCAACCCTTCTTCCTTATAAATAGAGGCCTTCTCTATTGAAAGAGGATCCACAATTGCACGCAAGGTTATTATCCACAATATCATCCAAGTTAGCATATAATTTCTCCATCATAGCTAGGTTCTTGCCATTTTGTTCATCACACATCCATCATCAAGCTTATCAAGGGATTGGGAAAGGTCTTCTTTCCATATCAAAGAAGCACCAATCTCCCTATGGGATGCTGGTTTGAGCATTTAGAATAACATTTCATTAGTAGTTTATTTGATATTCTACTTTGTTTTCATGTTCTTGTGCTTAAATGAATTTCATAGGGAATGCTTAATTTTTACATGTTTATTGACTAATGATCACTTGTTTGTTCATGTTTGAGAAGGTCTAGGAATAGCATTCATATTTTGGAACTAGAAGGATGGCACAAATCTCAAAATTAACACATTTTCTTGGCCATTTTCATTGTTTTTTATCTTTTTTGCTTTCCCAAGACACAATAACATTGTAAAAACAAAACACAACGCAATCACTTTAGCGTCGCTATATAGCGACACTGCCTTTGCATCTAAAGGGAGATGTTGTAGTGATTTTCTTAGGGCTAGATCTATCAAACTCCAAAGAGCAACCCTGGATAAAAATAGTGACACAAGTGCAGTCTCTATTTTTCCACAGAGCAATGCCAATTTAGTAGAGTGATGTTGCAAACTCCAAACAATGACACATGTGTAGATAGCGATGCTGAGTCGAGGTAAAAATCAATTTTCAAATTTATTTTAACATGTGCTTTATGTTTTTATTTCTTTTGAACACTGACCTATTTTGTGGTTCTGTTGTTTGTAGGTTGATTAACTTTTGCAAGTTAGGTGACAAAGGAGAAAAAGAGGAAAAAAAGGGAAGGCCTCTTATGGCACTATTTCACAATTATAACAAGTTTTTTTTAAGACTTTGGGGATAACAATAACCCAATCTTTGGAAATCTTGCTATCTTTCAGTTTAGGACTCAAATACATTTCATTTGGGCTTTAAAAAGAACACACAAAAGGCTAAAAAAGAACATTAGAAACTTAATAGAATTTTGAGTATGGATTAAAATTGGACAATCAACTTCACACTCAAATTTGGTGCACTTTAAAAGGAACTCATTATTTATTTTAAGGACTAAAAAGAATTTGTGTTTGTTTTGTTTTGTAACATTTTCTACAAACTTGTGTCATTCAAATGTGTATGCACTTTTCTCACACTTTACGACGATCTTGAGAATCAAAAGCATTTTAGTGGCATTAGGTTGTCTAAAAGATTGCCTCCACACTTCAAATTTGGGTTTAAAATTTGAACAATCATGTGTGTGAAAAATAAGGCATTGTGTTTGTTCCCTCCTAATTGTGTTAGGTGGTTGAACTAAAAATGTACTTTTTTGCTATTGTCTACCTTTAGAGAGCCTTCCTTGGTGGGAAAAATTACTTACCCCAAGGGAACAACTCAAACTGGTAACGAGGTAAAGCCAAGCTACTCCCAACTGGTATACAAATTTGAATGTTGAGTGTTGATGGTGTTTTCTGCACAACAACTCAGACAAGATGCAAGCATCCTATCTCTCTTGAAAGGAAAATCTCTATCAACAAGCCTCAAGAGATAACCCCAAGGTCTCTAATGTCAGGTCTTGACAATGCATAAACAACTCAGTGATAATGTGAAAATGTTGGTAATCATAGGGGAGCCTACAAATGAACAATGTTGGAAGTATACTTTCATCAGATGCAACAATATGGTGATGCTTTCAGTTCTAAAACTAACCTAGATTCAAAATAAACAACAAAAGAGATAAGGGTTTAGAGAGATTTCTAAGACTAAAACCTAAGATCAATCACAACAATGATGAATGTTGCAAATGGACAAATCCCCAATGAAACCAATCTCTATTTGATCAAGGACAAGCCTAAAACTCCACATAAATGGTGCAATCTTCTAAGGAAACTAAAGATTTTTAGACTTTGAACATTCATCCACATACCCAATAACTGGCACAATGTAAACAAGCATCCATAGTTGAACTTAGCACAGAATAAGGCCCAGACTAACTTTACACAACAAATTACAATCAACAAATTGCTAAAAGTATGGACCAGAGATTGATCAACATCATTAACATTTTACCATTATTGCAAAAGAACTAAAATCTAACATCTAACATTTGAGAATCAAGAACAAGAAACCATAAACCGTCAAAGTGTAATGCAAAGCTTGCCAAATCAACAATCCAATTGCATTAACTTCTCCAGCATTACATAACAATTTCCAATTTCTTTCCTCTCCTATAGCTACTATCTTGCATAATATAACTCCTAACTTAGCCAATTTTGGCTTCTAATTAGCTCTTCTAACCTAGTCTCACCCCTTACAAATGAGAAGGCACTGACCTTTTATAGAAAATTACATTTTGAATCAAAGGCCAAGATTGAATCAATCCAATGGCACAAATTACACCTCTAGAAGCATCCAATAGTTACATTTAATTTGGGAGCTCATGGTACATCATCATCCAATTGCATAAAAGCAGTTACATCATGGAACAAATGAGAAAACAATATTATGCCAGCTTGTCATTAATGAAAATTCTGATTGGATGATGAAATCAGCTTCACATGTCTTCCAGAAACTCCTTCCAGCTGTAGACAATTTGGGCACAGATTCATATGTAGGCCCCACTTTTAAATTTGAATTGACCTTTTCCATATTTCCCTTTTGGCACGAATCCATATGTAAGTTCCCCTTTTAATATTTATTTAATCCTTAAAAATAGCTATCATCATTAGAAACTTTCCATTTTCAGAAATTTTTCCATTTTGGGATTTTTTTTTATTTTCAAATTCTTTTCTGCATCTCAAGAATTCCATTTTCAGGAACATTTTAAAATTTCAAGGAAAAAATTTCCATTTTGGAAAAATTGCATTCAAATTTCCATTTTGGAAAAAATTGCATTTTGGGAAAAATTTCCATTTTGGAAAAAAAAAATTCAAAAGTTTTCCATTTTTGGAAAATTTCGGGATTTTCCATCAAGGACGGAATTTCCCGAATTCCCTGCAGGGTCGAAATTCCCTAAACCTCATAACTTTTTTTCTAGAAGGAATTTTCAAAAAATTCAAAAAGTAACCCAGCCTAATTTTTCATCCTCTATCCACAGGTGTAAAAAATATTTACATATAACATAGAAAATTCACTTCAAAATCCCCATTTTCAAATTGAGATAAATGAATTCCCCCTAGAGCCTCAAAATATTGTCCTCATCAAACCCAGTCTAGACTTAATCCCAAAATAACCTCCCAAGAAAAGAAAAACCAAAATTTGACCAAGCCAAGAGGCAGAGATGCAAAAGAAAAAAGAGGGTCCCCTCCTCTAGTGGGGCGTGTTTGCAAAAATTGCATAACATTGAGGAAATCTCAGCATTACAGACAATCCTACAAAAAAGCTTGCGATTCTCTTTTTTAGAGTTGATCTTGCCTCTTGTGTGGCTAACTAAATGGGTGCCTTGATTAAGAACCATTTGTTTAGATTGCCGAAATCCCTAATATTTGTTGATGTCAAGAGGTCGGACCTCTGAAGTCATCCCACATACTTGCGGTTCTTAGTAGACATGAAGAGTTTTCCATGGGAGATTCATGACAACTTGAAGCTTGGATGATCCGTAGAAGTGGGTGTCAAGGAGGGGAGTCAGTGTGGTCAAGCTTCTAATCATTTGCTTTAAATAAGCGCAACTAGAGAAATCCAAGTGGGAACTCAACAAATATAGCCATTTCTATCCTAGGATTGTAATAATTTGTGAAATTAGTCAAACACTTTGCTTGAAATCAAAAATCTCGAAAACAAAAATTCAACAAGGTCGTTGAAATTTCAAACCCTTTAGAAATAGAAAATACCTTTAAAAAATCCAAGTATTACTGCTTGTCCCTAAGGGTTCTATCCTTAGAGGCTTCTAAGTATTTGGGCCTATATCTTAAATTGCTCTAAAGTCAACATTAAGGAACTATTGCCTTGATTTTCTTGATTTCCACATAATGGACCTTGTGGGATGAGAGAAATTGAGACATAGACATTAAGTTTGAAAAGCTAAATGAGAAACTGTGGATGTGGTAAAAAGAACTCATTAAACAAAGATAAAAGAAAAATTGAACCCCACATATGTGATTTTTCTCATGAGTCCCCAAAAGGTCAAAATTCGAAAACCAAAGTTTATCATTCATCATAAACACCTTAGTCCAAAGGATTGTAAAGAACGTCTTTCCATTCTTTTTGAAGTTAGAAAAAGATCAGTTTACAACTTTTACAAATGTGCCTTAAATAATAATCTAAACTTGTACTCATTTTATTATTGTAAAAATCCAAGTCTTTTCCAATGATTTTATTTTATCACATAGGGTTGAGGGTCTTAAAATTATAATGTGTTCTTCAATATCTTGGTATTGTAAACAAGGTGTCTCTAGGTTCACTTAGGATCAAATGAAAACACTTCATTCATCCCCAAAATCAAACTCCCCTCTCACAAAAAACCTTTGAAACTTTGGAAAAATCATAAATATTAGACTCTTGGTAAATCCTCAAATCAAAAATCACCTTGTTTGGCTAAATATGTGTGGATGAATCCTTCTTCACATATTTAGTCAAATTGTCACCCTTGTGGACAATTTTACTCCAAGATAACATCCAACATCTTGGAGGTTTACAATTCTCTTAATTTAAATCAAATCAAATCAATCTGAATCAAAAAAAAAAGTTCCAAAGTCTAGTATTTCTCCAAAGTTTTCAAAAGTTCAACATCCATATCATCCATCTTTCATTACCTACATCACCATCACTTAATCCTTGAACTACCTAAGTTTATTTTTTGTACCTAAGGTTTGGATCACCTCAAAGGAGTTAGAGATTTATCTCCCATATTCCCCACAAGTTGATCCCAATTTTATGGTCCAAACAAGGTCACAACACAAGAATACCATGGAGCAAAACAAAGATACATCCAATTCAAGTGACTTGAGTCAAACCGCATCATAAATCAACCCAAAAGAATCAATCAATCCTCCACCTAACCCTCCTCAACTACCACAAGATCCTCAAGAGAGAGGTTGTCAAGTGGAGGACATCACCAACAACTTCCTAGGGATGACTCATGATGAAATAATGGAAATGGTCCAAAACCCTGAAAACCACAACATTGTCAACACCATCATGAGACTCAATCCCACACAATGCATTCTATCATTAGTAAAGGAAGGGGGAAAGCTCCCTTTTGACTTTTATGTGAGTAGTATCTTCAAACAACCTCTTGGGAATATTCCCCAAACATTGTTCACACCATCTTCCCAAAATGTTGTCCAACCTATCATACAACCCACTTCATCTCATGCTCCAAGTTAACCCATGATCATCAAGGGGAGTTCATTGCTCCAAGCTCTTCAAACACGCCCCCTTGTAAAAAACCAAAACTTGGATGCAAACACCATCTTGGGTATGCCAAGCACCATCTCGCAAGACCCAAAATACTTGTATATACCACTAATATTCCATGACACCAATAATCCCTCCACTTTCTTAGCAACACTGGCATACCCTCTTGGGACACAAGGTTCCCTCCCCACGATATCACAAGGACAAGTGGACTTGTTTACACAAACAAGAACTTTTGATGCATCATCCTCACTCATGGTAGGGAGCACACCACCGATATTTCCATCCTTCCCACCTTTGACATCCTCTTCTACATAAATCCAAGGTTTAGGGCAACCCCCTTTACCCAACACACCCATCCCAAATCAAATAAATTTTCCAATCATGAACCAAATCAACAAATCAAGCTTACCAAATCCTCTGAGCATGCCACCAATATCACAACACCAGGTGACACCAATCCAAGTCTCCCAACCAATCATAATGTCATCCACAACACCTCAAATCTTGGTCTCACAAGGAATAAGCACAGCAACCATCAATCCAAATCTGCCATCTACCACTCAACCCCTCATTATAACTCAAACATCACAACAAGCACCCAAGCATCTACCTATTATGACATCTCACACCATTCCACCAAATCCACCACCAAATCCAAACATATCAAATCAATACGACCTCATGTTGCAAGTAGCCCAACAAGCATACCAAAGGGCACTTTAACAATTCCAAGCACAAACACAACAAAATGCTCAAGTGCAAGCACAAGCTTTGATGACACAACAACAAGCCACACAAGTTGCTCAACAAGCAAAAGCTCAAGCCCAAGCACAAGCTTAGTATCAAGTGCATCAAGCCCCAACACAAGCCTTGTTACAGCAACAAGCCTACCAACAAGCTTTGCAACAATACCATTCACAACAACAAGCAGCCCAACAACAAGCATTCCTAGAACAAAACCAACAATAAGCATACCAACATGCATTATTAGCACAACAAAGTCTTCAAACAAATTCCCAACCACATGCTTCAAATTTCAACACACAAGGAGATGGTACCACTTTGACATTCACCCAACAGAACATCATCCCACCTAACAACAACAATTTTCCTACCATTCCACTCTGAAACACATACATCCCTCCACCTGATCTATAAAATGACTTATCAACACCAGTTAAACTACTCTCACGACAGGTGTTGGACATGCAATCAGGAAATACCAAGAGAAAACTCAAAGGAACTTGTGCCCCTATCCATTTGACAAAAGCATTGCAATGGTTCCATTTCCTCCATGCTTCAAAATCTCAAAATTTGACAAGTATTGTGGGATTGGAAATCCTGAAGACCACATTAGGGAATTCCATGTACACTGTATGGAGGTCTCATATAACGATTCTTATTTGATGTGAATCTTCCCTTGAAGCCTAGTTGGCCCAACGATGGAATGGTTCTCTCATCTCCCCATTGGTATTAAAAAATTCCAAGAAATTGTGGACCTATTCATTGAAAACTATTCATTCAACTTGGGTGTAGATGTAAGCCTAGATGAATTATCTAGCTTAAAACAACATAAGGGAGAAACATTTGTAGCCTTCCTACAATGTTGGAGATCTAAGGCTAATAAAATAAAAAGGGTCATTCTAGAGTAACAAGTTGGGATCATCATCTCCAACCTTGAAGGGACCTTTTCCTTTCATATCAAAATGCAATGCATAACCACCTTTGATCAATTGATTCCTAAGGCGCTCAACATAGAAAGAGCCCTTATAATGCAAGAAGGCACACCCACGTATCAAGATAATCAACCTTCAATGAGCTATAATGATAAATCTCGCACGTGGGAGAAAAACAAGAATGTTACCAATGATGATTGATGCAAAAGTTGTCATCAGTGCCCCAAGGAAAAACATATCAAAAACCACCCATCAATACTCAAAATAACCCACAAAACAACCCATCATCATCACAACAACCATCCCATAATCAAAATGTCAATAATTTTAACGATCAAAGTGTACCATCCATGAGGAATAAGTATCCCCCAAAATGAAGATATACACCACTAGGGAAACCCCTCAAATCTGTCATGAGGCAACTATTTCAGGAAAATATCATCACACTCCCAGTAATTGAAAATTATTAGGAATCCCAAGTTAAACCTATGTAGTATAATGATAAATATCTTTGTAATTTTCATAAAATCAAGGGACACACAACTAATAGTTTGTTGCAAGTATGAGCTAGTTTGGTGGTTTTTTCATTGATGTTGTCAATGATGTCAACACAGTTCAGTATGTTGAAAAGTGTACATGTATAGTTCAAATACTATTGAGATGTTGTGAGTACATGGAGCTATCTTTATGTCATTGTAGATGTGCTATGTTGATGTGTTTCCAAGTGCTTTTGAGAAAATTAATAAAGAAGAGAAGTCAGAGTGATGAATGTGCTCCACATTTCTCCTATATTGATCATATGCTTGTGGGGATTTGAATATTTGATAATGGTGATCTTGTGGTGATATATCCCAAGTTTTAGCTTCTAGTGTGATGTTATGTGATAGTTATGTTCACCGATGTGTGAATTCTTCTGGCAAAGTTGATCTTCTATGGACTGATAGAAATGTTTCTGCTCCGCAGTCCTCTGTTGTTTTGTTTCAGATCTTGCAAATCTAGGATATGTCTTAAGATGGTGTTCTTTGGGTTCTAGCAAAGAAGGTTGAAGTTTGGTAATCCAAAAGTCATGTTTCCATGTTCCCATGTGGCTTTGCATAGTTCACATGAACTAGTGAAAAGTGTTCAGTGTTTGAAGCATATTGTTTTTGTTGTGGATGTATTTGAAGAAATTTGAGATGTATTCTCGTGCATAATGAAGTGGTTGTGGATTTCGCGTGTCATCTTGTTGGGAAGCATGTAAATCATTGATCATTTGTGTTTTCATTAGGTTTGTTGACCTAGTGTTTACACTTCATTCAAAGAATAAAATATAATTAAGGAAGCATGTGGTTGATTCGAGATATTATTTTTGATCTTGGAAAAATATTTTTATTGGTCCACTCTTATTCCTTTCCACCGTGAGAATTTTGAGTTGTCCACCTAATTTGAATTTATGAAATAAGGTATTTATGGTTGACCATGGAGAAAGTTTATAAGGTTGTAGATGGTATAAACACAATTCAAATTGTGAAGTGTTGTATGACAGTGTGATGCAAAGTGATGAAAGTGAGCCAAAAATCATAAAAGTAAAAGTGTGTGTGAGTGAGTTGAGACAACAGTACTTCATTGTGTTGGATTCTTGAAGGCAGTGACCTAAAAGTTTCTACAATCCTGATTCAAAGATGTGAATGTGTGTTAATTGTTGTGGTGGATCTTTTTGTTCTCTTTTGTATCTGTAGGCAATGACCCTCCTTGTTGGATAGTGAGTCCTTTCTGTAGGTCGTGAGGCTTTGTACTTGGACAGTGAGTCCTTGGCAATGATCCTCTGTATTTAGTTCTATAATATTTTATATTGTGAGTTAACCCTCACCATGGTTTTTCCCTTATTCGATTTTCCATGTAAAAATTTGGTGTTCATTGTGTTGATTTGCTTTTTATTATTTGTGTTTCATGATCTTAATAACAGAATAATGTAGTTGTGGAATTGATAAGTGTTGAAGTTTTAAGTTTGAATTGTGTGACAACTGATTCACCCCCCCTCTCAATTGTACTGCGCCTTTTTAACATAGTTGTATGGGAATCAAGAACTTGGTCCAGGACCTCATTGATAACAAAACCATCACTGTTGAACAACCCATAGGAAACCAAGACCTAAAGATATATATGAATCTGATGCATGATCACAATAAAGGAAACAACGATGGTAAAAGGAAGTATAGAAATGTCAACCATATTTATGGCCATGTTGTGGCATCATTAGATGAGTGGGTATCTATTATCAGTATCAACGGACCTAAAGTCGATTGTGGAGTCACCACATGTGGTGGAAAAATTATGATTCCAGGCCCACAACCAACAAAAGCTTTACCTGCTAATCATAGAATCAAACCTAGTGGTTATAGTGTCTTGGACTAATTGAAGAAGACCCCCACCTTGATCTCCATCATGGAGTTACTAAAAATCTCACCCGCACATAGGGACATCTTAGAAAAGGCATTGGTTGCATCCTCGGTTCCCATGGACCTTGATGCAGACCAGTTTCAAGCTATGGTCAGACATATCACTACTCCACACCTCCTCACATTCTCTAAGAAGGATCTTCAAACTCAACCCTCACATAACTATGCACTTCATCTTGAAGTCCTGGTACACAAGAATAAAGTCAAATGACTCTTGGTGGATGGAGGTGCAGGTCTAAATATTTGTACCTTGAAATTAGTAAAGAATCTGGGATTCTTTGAGGATGTGATTGAAAAGGGAAAATTTATCACAATATGGTCTTATGATGATCAAGAAATGGTGGCTCAAGGTACCATTCAAATCCCTATCCAAGTAGGACCAGCTATCATGGACACCACCTGCTAGGTTCTTGACCTATAACTCCCTTATAACATTCTCTTTGGTCATCCATGGATCCATGGCATGTAAGCTATCGCATCCAACTTCCATCAATGTATGAAATTCCTATTCCAAAACCAAGAGGTTACAATCCATGGTGACCCAGAGCCCTTTTCTTATTGTAAAACCCTAGAGGCCAAATATTGCAAAATCCTAGAGGCCAAATATTACAAAATCCCCCAAGTCCTAAAAAATGATGAGGGACCCACATCACCTTACATTGATCCATCCACCCTAGCCTCCACCTTTGAGAAAAAGACACTTACCATTCCGAGTGTCTCAATTATTAAGGTTATGATTTAGGATAATGGATGTGGGGATTATAAAATGAAAAAGAGTGTCTTTCTGGTAGGAGAGTTACCTCAATCTCCTAGATCTCTTGGGAGACCACAGCCAGTTGACCCAAGTCCTCAGACCTCCACAACAATACTCTCCCCTTTCAAAAAGTGAGGAAACCTCAACAATAAAGTGGTGAATGCAAAAGATGAATCAAGCATGTTATATCAAGATGAAAGACCCTTACCAAATCTCCCCATGGAGGAAAGTAACAAGGGACTTCAAGTAATGTTCGGCTGGGGTTATAACAAAAATGAAAAACTTGGGAAAAATGATAATGGACTCTTTGAGCCCATTATTACTAAAAGGAGCCTTAAAAATCTTGGCCTTGGATGTATCCCTCTAAAAATAACCATATGTGGCAAGGATGCCCGGATCAAAATAGGAAAAGCTCCCCCTTGGTTACTGGTATCAACTGGCCTTCCCCTAGATAATTATACATTTGATATAACCAACGTATCCAACGAAAATCCCATCTAAGACCTGCCATTGTTATTCGAGGATTCCTCCCTCTTTATGATCAGTACCCTATCTTTTGAGTTGAGTAATAAAACCACTGAACTAAGGCTTGTCCATCCCCAACTCAAAGATTATGACCAATGAGGACAATCGATCCTAGACACATTCAAAAACAATGAGGATCTCTCATAATTCATGGGACTGAGGGATACTATACCATATTGTAATCACAAGGCAGGATTTGATATTGAGCTAGACACACATGCGTACTATGGGGAAACAATTGAATCCTTCAATCACAAAATTTAAAATTTAAGAATCATGTCTAGGTCTCTAAGTGAAAACCACACTGTGGCACTTTCTAACTCTAACATAGTAAAAATAAAGGGCACATATAATGGTGAAAACCTCTTTAAGGTGTCAAAGGATGAGGGATTCAATCTTCCCCTTAGTGTCATTCACCAAGATAAATCGATAGTTCTGGCAAAAAACTGCAATCCACTAACCTTGGGACCGAAGAGATACCACACATCACCTTCTATGTTGAATCCCTCTTAACCAAAGAACAAGAATTTTTGGTTGCATTTATCAAGGCAAGGAAAGTCAATTTTGCATGGACCTATTCTGACATGCCCGACCTTGATCCAAATGTCGTGGTCCATCACCTAGCATTTTATGTAGAAGCAAAGTCGATAAGATAAAAAATGAGAAAGACGCATCCCTAGATTGCATTATTATTCAAGCTAGATCTATAGAAAATTCTGGACATTGGCTTCATATGTCCCATTGACTATCTAGAATGGGTTTCAAATCTTTCATCTATCTCTAATCCCACTAGGGGCATCTATATCTACACATACTTTAGGGACCTGAACAAAGCATGCCCTAAGGATGACTTCCCCCTTCCTAACATAGACATGATCATAGACCTAATGGCAGGGCATGAGATGCTATCATTAATCAATGGATTCTCCAAATATAATTAGATCATGATAGCCAAAGATGGCCAGCACAAAAAAACCTTCACCTGTCCATGGGGGATTTACTACTGGAACATGATGCCATTTGGATTGAAGAATGGTGGGGAAACATGTCAAAGGGAAATGACTTTAATTTTTCATGACATGATCCATAAGTATGTGGAAGATTATGTTGATGACATATTAGCCAAGTCCAAAAGGAGTCAAGACCACATAGCAACACTTGGTCATATTTTTGACAGACTAGAAGAGTACAAGCTATGTCTTAATCCAAAAAAGTGTCTTTGGTATTACGTCAAGAAAGCTTCTTGGGTACATTGTATTGAAGAGAGGAATAGAGATTGACCCTACTAAAGTCAAATCCATTCTCGACATGGAGGTTCCAAGAACATTAAAATAGTTAAGGGGTCTACAGGGAATACTTCAATCCATCCAAAAATTCATCACCCAGTTAATAGACAAGAGTATCCCATATTCTCATCTACTCCACAAGGGGGTAGCATACAAATGGGATGAGAAATGTGATCAAGAATTTAATAAGATCAAAGAATGTCTACTAACACCACCATTTCTCATGTCGCCATTCTCAAATAAGCCACTTATACTCTACATATTATCCACAACTACAACTCTCGATGATCTCCTCACACAACATGATAAAATAGGGAAGGAGAGGGCTATCTATTATATCAGTAGAACCTTAGTAGGGCATGAACTAAATTACACATTTATTGAAAAGGCTTGTCTAGCAGTGGTGTTTTCTTCTCATAAATTTATACATTACATGTTGTCCCATCAGATAAAGCTTATAGCCAAGATAGACCCCATGAAGTATCTATTATCAAAGGCAACCCTCTCTAGATGAATGGTTAAATGGGTCATGATGCTGACAGAATATGGCATTGACTATGTGGATCAGAAGGCTATCAAGGGAAAAGTGATTGCAGATCAGCTAGTGAAAGCTCCCATGTATGTAGAGAACCCATTGGTGTCAGAGTTTCCATACGAGTCCATCTTCAATCTCAGTATGATAGACCATTGGAAGGTGTACTTTGATGGGTCACATACACAACATGGATTAGGGGCTGAAATATTTTTCATCACCCCACAAGGAGATTGCATCTCAAGATCATATAGATTGTCCTTCCCTTGCACCAACAACATCACTAAATATGAATCTTTGGTCATAGGACTATGGATTGCAATACAATGGAAGATCATGGCGCTTAAGGTCTATGGGGACTCTCAGCTCATCATCAATCAAGTTAATGATGAATACCAAACAAAGGATGACAAGCTGACCTCATATAAGAAATTGGTGGAGGACATTAAGGAATTCTTCATTGACATCACATTTGAGCAAATTCCAAGGGAAAAAAATAGAGCAAGAGATTCCATGGCTACCATTGGATCATTGTTGAAAATCCCTCGTAATTTCCCTAAGCATGAATTTATGATAGAGAATCTTCTCATCCCAACCTTCAAGGTAATGAATCTTGAGTTCGTGTGTGAAATCGTTGGTCTCAGTGATCCTTGGTACCATGGAATCTACACCTATCTGAATTTAGGAGTCCTCCCTGCTAATATCACCCCAAACTTCAAAGGAACTTTCATTAAGAAGTCATATTGGTTTGTCATCTTAGGAGGCACCTTGTACTGTAGGAGTATTGAGGGAACCCTTTTGAGATTCCTTAACCCTAAAGAATCTTTGACTTCTTTAACTGAGGTACACAATGGCATATGTGGTTCGCATTCTAGTGCTACAACCTTGGCCAAGAAACTGCTAAGGATATGACACTATTGACCTATGATGGAGAGAGAAGCTCATAACTATGTCTGAAAGTGTTTGCAATGTCAATAGCATGGGGACCTCATCCATGCACCAGCTCATAACACCTTGGCCCTTTTCACAATGGGGGCTCAATCTCATTGGAAAAATCACTCCCACCTCATCCAATGACCATAAGTTCATTATCACTACCACAAAGTATTTTACAAAGTGGGTAGAGGCCATACCCATGACCTACATCATAGGGTAGCAGATCTCCAAATTCATCCTAAATTACATCATTTACCTTTACAGTGTTCCCCAAGCCCTTATCTTAGATATTTGGACACCTTTCAAGAATTAGGATGTTTGTGAGCTATGCAAAAAATTCAATATCCAACATTGCTTCTTCACCCCATACTACCCCTAAGGAAATGGCCAAGCTGAGGCTATGAATAAAACCATGCTCAAGATCCTCAAGAAAATTATCAATGAAGCTAGTCGTGACTAGCACTTACAGCTAAATCCCACCTTATGGGCCTACTGAACAAGTATTCACACACCTACCAGAGCCACCCCTTTCTCCCTAGTCTATGGATTAGAAGTTATCCTTCCCATTGAGATTGAGCCCATGTCCTTGAGAATATCATTGTAGAACCTCATTACTGATGAAGAATATCAGGTGTCATAGTTGAATGAGCTAAAACTACTAGATGAGTGGCATGTGGATGCCTTGAACCACCTACAAGTTTATCATAACCACCTTAAAAGGAGTTACAATAAGAAAACCAAGAATTGGTCTTTCCAAGTTGGCGAGCTTGTGCTAAAAGAGAATCAATTTTTTTTTCCCAATCTGGATAGCAAGGGAAAATTTGAACCCAACTGGTTGGGATCCTTTGTCATCACAACAAGCTACAAGTTAGGGGCATATCAGTTATCAACGCTAGAAGGTGAGCCTTTGCAGGAGCCTATCAATAGCTCCCATATCAAGAAATTATATGCCTAGGCTTACAAGGTCTAAATCAAAAATACAAAAAAATAAAAATAAAATAAAATAAAATAAGGATTGAAAATAGTAAAAATAAAAATCATCCTCTAGTGAAAACCACTTCGGTAGCGCTTTGGGAAAGTACCTTGGTGAAAACTTGGAAAATAGATGCCTTGTGTAAATAAAGCACTTTCCATCCACCAGGGAATCCGTTGGCTTGTTCTGCATCACTTCCACCCATCACATTCCATTGATCCTTTCATCAGTCATCCATGTCTACATCATAGTTTGATCCTATGTTTGTATCATGTTCCCTCCTAGAGCTACTTGGCACATTCCTAAGGTTAATTTGTCCTACCTATATCAAAGTAGTCTATCACATCACAATGGGGGCATACCTGCATCGGATTGGATTCGTGTATATTCTTGAAATCTTCCTAAAATTAGAAAATCCAAAAACACTTAGAAAATCATGAAATCCAAAAAACATTCATAAAATCAGAAAACCCAAAAACATTGAAATCATATCAAAAAAATCCAAAAACAAGTTGAAAATAAAAAAGGTAAAAAAAAAAAGATTTGTCATGTCAAACTATGGGTCTCTGAGCTTGAACATAGGCAAGGCCATCACTGATGTTCCCATGAGACACATTAGGTCAATCCTTTAGGATTTTGTCATAATAAACTGGCAATCTATTTGTTCATATCTCATCAATAAATGGGTCTATGTTAGTTAGAACTACGTGGTCTCTGCATGTATAACGTAGGCAAGGATAATATATGATCAACCCCCAAGGCCCCTAGGATAGGTCCTTAGGTTAGGTTCTTTGTCTAACTCTCATAAAAACACAAAAACAGTGGAAATTTTGAAAATCAAAACATTTGTAAAACACCTTGAAAACCCCAAAATAGTCTCAAAACATTTTAAAACACTAAGAACATCCACCCCATTATGCTTTCACCCATAATAAACATCCACTCACAATAAACAAATGTCATCCCCAACCTTTGAAAAAACAAGCAGAAACAAGTATAGCAAGATTGAAAGTGTGAACTCAAACAATACAAGTCTAAAGTATAGGTCAGTAGGTCAACAATTCAGTCAACTCTTGGTATCAATAGTTTTTCATGCAGTTTATCTTGCCATCATCCGATAACACCATGTCCTAGGCTGCATCCTTCCTACAATTGACATCAACATCAAGCATCACTATAGTTTAGTCTTGGCTAGGTATATGAAGAACACTGGCTTGTTTATGTACTTGATCTTTTTTGTTGATTTATCTTATTACACTCATTCCAATGACCTCTCGATGATGTCTATCAAAATGATTTAGAGAGAATGAAATGGGGCATTGATCTTTATCTTTCATTTGATGTGCTTGTTGGATGTTCTTGTAATATAACTTGGTGAATACTTGCTTTGTTAGGTGTATGGAAGATGTTTTGAAATAGCTTGTTGACTATGACATGGTTAGGTTATGCCTTTCTATGTTTTGGTCCGAGATGTTTTGAAATTTTCTAAAATACATCCTAGTAAGGTTTCCATATGTTAGGTATGAACAATAATACTCCTATCTGCTTGTCAAATTCAAAGTCCATCACACTAGATACAACACCATCCTAGTTATTTGTACCTTGATGCATCGTATCTATGTGTGTTATCAAACATAAGGAAAGTAGTGCCCTTGTATGTTCCCAATCCTTGATAAGAAAAACAACATTATCTCTAATAAAGTCTTGCCAAATCATAGACTTGTTGGATCCTTTTTTTCATCCTCCTTCTTTCTTCTCTTCGCGCTAACCTGGTATCATGATAATCAACCAAAACATCATTAATTCATCCATCCTGCATCCACAAACCATGAGCATATGTACATCTCATAATCATAGCATATCATATCATCCATTCTGCACTCTCATTTGAGTTGTGGTGAATAATATAGATTTTTTATTATAAGCATCTTAAAAACCATTGCATATCATAAACATTTGCATCCCTAAACATTTTCATATCATACTCATCCATCACATAACATCTCACAAAAAATAAACAACCATACATTATATCATATCCATAAAGCATCACATTACATATAGAATATAACATCAATGCATCCATACATAAATCATAAATAAAGTAGACACATCACATCATGAATCAATCGAATCGGTATCATATATATATATCAAAAAATTATCACTGTCATGGTACAAAATCTGACTCAAATGTATGTACATCAATCATGGTACAAATATCTGTTGGGGATATAAAAAAGGAGCCCATGAATATAAAAAAAATCAAGCACTAATCCAAAATTGTGCACATTAGCTAGCCCTGATGGTTGCTCCCCTCACTGGCCTGCCTCTCTAGTTGTTCGTCTGTGTGGTGAGCACCTGTCTGCTAAGAGTAGTTTGGTTGTTGGATGGATATAGGCACATCCTAGTGGTATAATTTTCTATAATATGCTACCCCATGGGTAGCCTCTTGATACATCCTCGCAGGAATGGTCCTCGCTTGGGACAAAGCAATCATACTCTCTAACTGGTGTCGGCGACCAACCTCCTGGACCAACTATAACTCTATAGCCTACCTCTACTAACACTCATGGTACCTCTCAGTAGTAAGGGATTGGGCCTATTGCCTAGCTAGATCTCTCTCTAAGGTCACCACCTAGACCTGTTTCCTAGCCTGATCCCACTCACCTGTCAGCACCTGTATCTGCAATTGTAACTATTGAATCTGGGCATCTCATGGATCCCCAAGCTACCGTGGCTGTTGTGACTAATGTGGTTGTTGTGGTTGTTGTGGATATCTCTATGGATGATGTGGGGGCTACTGAGGATCCTGTCCGCCTAGTCCCACATGTACCTATGCCCTCTGGGATATCCTCCCCTAAGGTCTCCCTCATGGAAGCGGTGTTGCTAGATTTTTTAGTCGATGGGGAGGTCTAAACCACTCATCATATGCATGCATTGTCCTCAAATATGTTGGAACCTATTTGTTGGCACATGGCCTAGCAACCAACTGTCAAAATTTTTCTACTACCTCATCTACTAGAATCGTCTACCCCCATGATGTCTCTAAGAATGAACTAGCAAAGATTGCAGTATACTTGTCATTGGGATGATCTTGTACCTCTCCAAACTGATGGGCCACCCTATCTAGAAGATACCTCTCTATAATCGTGTGCTCTCGCCCCTACATCAGTTGAGTTTTTTGGGAATAGAATAGATGTTGTACATCATCATACCAAGCCGACATCTATATATATGGTCACCAATAAAACACTATCATATTGTCCAAGAATCGACACTAGTGAGGGAGACCAGGTTGTCTAGTGTGTCACAAAGTGATCCCACCACCATATCTGAAGACCAGTAGATCATTAGGATCTATGTCAATCAGTATGACAATCAGTTGGAGCACAACGATATGCTCCCATGCCCAAATGTGCAGTAGGGTGACTCTTGTCTCAATAGCCCGACCATCACAATATGAAAAATCATCAAGATCATGGTATAGCAATGCCAACATCACTGGCCCCTAGGTGAATAATGTCCTCTGCCTCAGCATGCTCTCCTACACCATGTCGGGAATCCTAGACTAAATAATCTACCTCGTCAATCTAGGACAACTAGTCCACCTATGATGGCAATGATAACGACCCTAAAAAGTGACACTTGACCACTATAATCATCTAAATTAATTTGAACCTTGGTTAGCATCAGGTGAACTACATCTAGAACATCATGATAGACGTTGGCATTGACATCTATATCATAAATCACATGTGAGCCATGAATTAGAAAGCACAAGATCTTCCATACGTCCTCTAGTGTCATAGTCACCTCGGCTATCAGAAGGTGGAATGACATGGTCTCGTTGTGCCATCTCTCACTCAAGGCGGTCATCATCACCAAGTGTGTCTGGATAACTAGCGAATAGGCTACGTACCAAATCCCAATCTCCCCCAGGTGCTTCTGACACAAATTTGATAGCTCACCTAGCCTACTCAAGATCAAGGGCTAGTGCTCATGCAAAAATAGAGGCTGGATCACCTCTTGCACTCATGAAGTGTATGACGTCAAAAAATTTGTAAAAAAATATAACTCAGTTGGAGTTTTTGACCCCAAAACAATGAATGTGTCACTATTTACAATTGCATTGCTATTTGAAAAACTCTAAATAGTGATGCTAGACTCTTAAGACGGTCAAATCAACCTCCAATGTCGCCACTTGCAATGGCATCACCCTTTGGAATTTGAAAAGACCAAAACCCTAATTACAAATTGGGCATTAGCATTGCTATTAAAATGGGTGTTGCTTTTTGACATATGAAATCCTAAAGCTAAATCATGACACTGCATCACTATATACACTAGCAGTGCTATTTGACCTTACAACACTGCCAATTTGAATTTACCGCGTCACTATATAGCGATGCTGGGGACTTGGACACTTTGACATGTAATAAATGCACTAAAAAATCAAGTTTCAAAAATGGTTTTTGATCACATACCAGTGGTCTTGTGCCTGGAAGTCTCTGGTACTCGTGGAATCACTCGAAAACATGTTGGGGAAGCACTCATTGTGCCATTTCATAGAAGGGTTAGGGTTCAAATGACTAGAATTTATCAAGTGTGAATGCACAAATGAATGGAAAGTGACCCTTCTAGGCCTATTTAAGCATTTAAATTAGGGTTTTTTGCCCCAATTTTTTTGTCAAACTAGGGTATTGTACCCCTCTCACCATTTTCGCCCAACCAAGGTTTTTTGTGCATCTTTTTTCATGTTTTGGGCATATTTTCAGCGTCTAGGAGCCTTTTGGGACCCTTTGAGCAATTTATCAACGTTTTTTGAGACATCACCCAAAAATTAAAATTTGTGTCCAATCTCTCAAGGGGGCAGTATACCAATGTAATTCTTCCCACTGGGGCAGCAATGGGGCATTTAAAAAAAAATAAAAATTGAGTTTGGATTTCGCCAATGTTATTCTTTGAACCAACGCAGCAGGTACCTTGCTTCAAAGAGGGGCAAAATGTAGACACTTGAAATTGTCCTGATCAATATCATGCACTTGATTTTGATTAACTAACACCAATTCTTCCCTAATCATTTTATGCTAACCAATTGATTAAATAATCCTTATTTAATTAATTGATTTCATCAATTTCCTCTTTAAATCAAATAATGAACTTTATCTGATTTATTCATCCTCCATCCTAATGTTCTTTCTTTAATTAAATATATCATTATATTTAATTAAATCATGATGTTCTTCCTTTAATTGAATAAATCAATTTATTTAATTAAAATACTAATGTTCCAATATCCTCTCATTTGATTTAAATAAACTCAAATATTTAAATTAAATGTCACAAATCAAACTAATTCCATCTAAGTTAATTAATCCCAAATTAATTAACTCCTAATGCTAATCCCCCTTTCCTCTTGCTTTTAACTCCACCCTGGGGTAAGTCAACCTTGGTCAACTAACCAAGTTGCACATGTAAATCAATTCATTTGATTTACTAATTACCTTATTTTCTTTCAAAATGGTATATTCTTGGAATATTCCACTCATTTGACTTTTCCCTCCCAAAGGAATTTTGTCCTCTTACACAAGCCACCTTGGCTTTAAATAGCTCTTACACATTCTCTTACACAATCCACCTTGGCATTCATTCTTCTTACACATCCCATCTCCCAAGATGTGTTCACACATGTGTGAGCACATCTTCTAGATTCACTAGCATGTTGACAAGTGGCACAATGTCATTGGTCTAATCTTTAATCCCACATTCTCCCTATTCTTCACTCTTCAACCCTTCTTCCTTATAAATAGAGACCTTCTCTATTGAGAGAGGATCCACAATTACAAGCAAGGTTATTATCCACAATATCATCCAAGTTAGCATAGAATTTCTCCATCATAGCTAGGTTCTTGCCATTTTGTTCATCACACATCCATCATCAAGCTTATCAAGGGATTGGGAAAGGGCTTCTCTCCACATCAAATAAGCACCAATCCCCCTATGGGATGTTGGTTTGAGCATTTAGAATAGCATTTCATTATTATTTTATTTGATATTCTACTTTGTTTTCATGTTCTTGTGTTTAAATGAATTTCATAGGGAATGCTTAATTTGTACTTGTTTATTGAATACTGATCACTTGTTTGTTCATGTTTGAAAAAGTCTAGGAATAGCATTCACATTTTGGTGCTAGAAGGAGGGCACAAATCTCAAAATTAACACATTTTCTTGGCCATATCCGTCATTTGTTATCTTTTTTTTCTTTCCTAGGACACAACAACATTTCAAAGACAAAACATGACACAATCGCTTTAGCATCACTATATAGCGACACTGCCTCTGTATCCAAAGGGCAACACTGTAGTGATTTTCTTGGGGCCAGATCAGTCAAACTCCAAAGAGTGATGTTGGATAAAAATAGTGACACAAGTGAAATCTCTATTTTTTCATGCTTTATGGTGAATGAATAGCTAAAAATTTGCAAACCTTAGAAGATAGCACTATTTTCATGAGACCGTTTGGTATTTTGGTTAAGTGGAACTTAGTTTTAGGAAGAAGGCCCATTGTAGCATCCTCCATTATTATTGTTCATCATTAGTTTCACGTCTAGGAACTCTCCTATCCCTTTTAACTTTTTTTTGAAATATTAGTTAGGGAATAGTTCAAGCATCATTCTAAAGCCAAATCCAATGTCAGATATGGAGTCTTAGGCTACTGTTTTGAACTAGCAACAATTGCGCCTCATTTTTAGAATTTAGGAAACTCCATTTGAGGATCCAATCCCTTCCAACTTAGTAGATTGTCCATGCCCCTTTGTGATTACCATCAAATCACATCAATACACTGATTTGTTTTTGCAAGTCATGATTTGACACCCAAGAGACCTTGGGATAATTTTCTACAAGTCATTTGAAGGAAGTTATCTTTCAAGAGAGGTAGCATACTTGTGTGCTACCTATGTTGAGAAGGTGCAAAAACACCCATCAACAAGGACTTAATGAGAAAATATTGATACTATCTAAGAAAGATCTAAGATCAGATCTTGGGCTATCAAGTGCGGGCATTTGGCAGTTTTTCTTTCTAGAATGTTGATGATAGTGTTCTCTTCTTCTAGCTATATATAGGGGTCAACAACATATGCAAAGAATATTTTTGAGAGTTTTAGTTTTTTTATAAGTTAGTTTCGAAATTTATTTAGCTTTCCTTAGCTTGTAGAGATATTTTTCATAAATTGAAAGTTGATAGAAGACTGCTATTCTCTAACATGTTATATATTTTTAACTCAAATTATCATCGGATTAGCATCTGACCTTTGTTTTTCAGTTCATTTAATATTGAAGTTTGATCTATTTAGAAGGAATCTTTGAAACTATGCATGTTATGGCCTTTATCAAGCTCCTTCTTTATGTTTTCATTCATGTTAAAAACTTTGTGTCAAGCTTACTTTGATAGTTCAGGTAACTAATTTTCATGTTGCAAGCTTCTATGTTGAATGATAGTTTTCAAAAATTGGATTATGTCTATTGAACTTTTCTACTTTCTTTAAGAGTTGTTATTTTACATATTATGTCGTAAAAAGAGGAAGGAATTTTCTATAATTTATGGGTATTTCTATTAAATTTTGAAACTCTCTTATGTTTGATCAGACCTTAATGGATGCTTCCCACAGGGAGATTTGAAAGACTGCAGTATGCTTTTACTTAGCCTTTGTTGTTCGTTCTCTTCCCAACAATGAAGGGTTTGTGGAATTTTGTGCCTATCATATCATTCATAGGAAACAATTTGAGGTTTGAAATTTTGTAAAAGCTTTGGCGCATCACCATTTTCATTTTTTTCTTTTCATTTCCTCCTACCTTTTTCTCCCAACACAAAGAAGAGCTAAATTTTTATAAAAGTCCCAGAGGTATTCAGTGAGGCACAAATTAGTCCCCCTCGCTAAATTTCCCATAATACTATTGAAGAGGTGCAAGCTTTTATGATCAACAATAAGCTCTCATGTCTTCTTCTACTTTAAAGCAATTTCTCACAACAATGGTGTTGGTAACTACTTTAAAGTGGGGGCATACATTGACACTCATGTTTCACTATGCAATTTTCTTTGTTCATGTGATGTGTCCTTTTCTTGGTGGTGTCATTGGGTTTGATTTATTTTGAGAGTGTGATATTTCTTTGATTTGTCGTCTCTTGGAGACATTACACATGATGTACCCTAAGAAGAGACCTTATATGAACTAAGAAAAATACCTCTAAACATACTTTACACTATTTTTCATTTGCAATAACTATTATATGGTCACCTTGCATAACACACTTTATTTGCTTGTGGAGCCATCTTGTTTGTTCACAAGTGTCAAGCATACAAAGTTTTGCTTTCCTTGTGAATCTTGGTGTTCATGTTGTGTGGTGCCTTATCAAAGTTATTGGGAGGTATAGCTTTGGTATGGTTAGTGTATGGGTATCCAAAGTTAGGAATGACTTTCCCATAGCTACTTGCTTGTGTGTGTGAGCACATATTGGTTGTGTGCATATGTGTCTCACCTTTTTGGATACTCACCTAGTGGAGAACCTAAAGTTTCGTTGCCTCAAAGTGAGTGTATGTTTCAGAAAAATAGTTAAGGCTTGATCAACATCATGTTTGACAAATAGTCGAGGCTTGATCCATCCCTTTGGATACTCACCCAATAGACAACCTGAAGTTTCATTGCCTTAGAGTGAGTGTGCATTTTTGGAAAAATAACTTAGATCTGATCCACATTGTATTGGTGAAATGGTCGAGTCTTGATCCACCTTTTTTATTTTTGTTTTTTCTTTTTTTTTTCTTTCTTTTAGTCTTTGACATTGTATGTTTGTGTATCTCATCTTTCTTCTACATATCATACACCTTGTGTGTGTCCCTTTTCTACTTATGTTAGTTGGAATAGGATCTTGGATCTTGGGGGCTTGACCACTCCTTGATCTTTTTCATTCTATACCATCCACATTAGTACACGTGGACCCCTCTTGAATGTCTACTTTAGTGTGAGTTGGAAGCAAGTTCCTCCTCTCACTAAAGTGGGGGCTAAATGTAGTGTAGGAAAAAGTATCCCTTTTTCACACTTAATTTTGGAATAATTAATATTAAATTGAGCCTAATGTTGCCTTTGTTTAGTGTTGTAATGTGTTTTACACATTGACATTAAGTTTAGGGCCCTTTTAAACTAAATGGACCTAATTGTGCCTTATTTAGGGTGTTGTAAAGTGTATCTTTACACTTTTATAGTAATCTAGGGCTTTATGAATTAATTTGGCTTCTTTGAGCTTTAATTGGCCCTATTTTGCATCCACAAGCCTTATTAATTGCATCTTTTAGTGGATGATCTTGACACTTATCAAATAACCAATCATAATTCAATGTTTGATATTGTGTGTTCTAGATTTGGTGATATGGGACTCATATGCCACCTTGGGCATATGAGTCCCACCTAGGTGTTGGGACTTGATTACAAATTGCACATTGAACAAGACACTCCAAGAGATCTATGCCCTAGGTTTTAGCCACTGGGACTTATACACCCCAACTGGCATATGAGTACCACTTTAACTTGGACCTAATTTAAATCAAATTCTTGGTAGGATTTTATTATCCTAGATTTGATGTCAACTTGTAGTGTTGTAATTTTGAGATTTTTTCCATAAATAAGTACAAATACAAGCTTATTTAACTTAGTTTCACCTAGCAATTTTGAATCAAGCATCCTAAGGTTTCACAAGAGTATTATAGAGAATTCAAGGTATTTAAGAGGGAATTCAAGGGTAGACTTGTAGAAGATTGTTGTAGCAAAAAAGATCCATTATCATGTCAAAGGCTTGATGCATCATGCATGTGGTTTTGTGCTAATGCTATGATGTATTGTTTAAGATCAATTCAAGCATTCAAAGGCATTATCTTTCATCAAGAATCATAATCAAGATCTACATCCATTGAGGCCACTTCATGCTTGTTTGCAAATCTACAAGGTTTCAAACAATGTTCTATTGTTTCATCTTATGTTTCATATTTCATTCATGTTTCATTTCTCATCAAGGTTTGATTACCAAAATGGGGTTTAACATAGGAAAATCCCCATTCCCTAACAAGACAATACTTTTTCTCTCTCTTTGTGTGATTGCAGGTTTATAGGTTGAATAAAAAGTGGATTTGAAGCCTTCAAAAGTATCAAAATGAAAATTTTTGCAAGTTGTAAAAGTTTTCAATGCTCACAGAAACTCAGATACAAAGCAAGATATCCAACTTATTTACTTGAAACCAATGGAAAAGTGCTTATTTAATCCATATTTAGAGACTCAAAAAATTTCGTTTCAAAATTCTGCTCCTAGGATACTTTTCACCTTTTTGGGACACTTTGCAACAATCTAGGTGTATGAGTCCCAGTATAGCACTTTTACCAGATTTCAATAGATCCAGATTAGTCACTAAGAGGTTTCATCTATCTTGCCCAAAAACCCTATACTAGGAATAAGTCACCTAGTTTGGTGTGAGTCCTAGTACACCTCAAAATCAACAACTTTTCAGGGTTTTCAGGCCATTCTTAGTCATCTTCATTTCTCCAGGTACTTCTCTATTTTATTTTGTAGATCAATCTAATTACATGCTTTCAAATTCTGTTTTGTAGGTCATATAATTATATTTTCATATTGCTTTCATTCCTTTCTTTCTAAGAATTTTCTTAGTCATGAACCCCTCTTTAATCACACCTAAGGAAATCATTCTAACCTTATTACATTCCTCAATCAAGTCATTTGGTTGAGAAATCTTGGTTTTCTTTAATGGACTAAGAGTGAAATAGGTCCTCCTAGTTCCATCTCCCAAAAGGTGGAACCCTATTTCCTTGTGTTCACATATATACATATGTATATATTTATGTACATACATACATACATATGTGTGAATATGTATACATTCATATATATATATATAATGCTTTTAAATTAGAAAATCATAATAAATCTCATTGTCCTATACATACATACATATATGTACACACATACATATATATACATACATACATACATACATACATACATACATACATATATATATCAACAAATCTATTTTTAAGACAAGGTACCACTTTCTTAAATATGCTTTATTAGAAAATCATAATAAATCTCACTGTCCTATATACATAGGTAAAGATTTTACAAGTTTAAGAAGTTCAAATGATTGATGGTATTTTCAAATAAGTATATATGGGAGTTAATGTACCCAATGCCATTCAACCCATACTGAGGGTATGGGATAAGCTAATGGGGGAAACTCATGTATCAACCTACATTTATCATTAAGAGCACTATTGCAAAATTGAGTGACTGCTATCCCATTAAAAAAAATAGTTTTATGTATAAGTATACAAATCCAAGTATATAGATGTTGAAGATATCTTGTATACTTGTTGGATTTAGCAAAGATGGTAAAAGTTTGGATGCTGATGTACACTGAAAATATATATATGGGGGTCATGTCTCTACATATATGATGTTGAGAAGACTTCTATTGTGATTTTGGTCTTTAATTTTTATGAATGGTAAAATTACAGCGTAATTGCTGACCTTTGTGAAATTTAGAAAAGTAGGTGTATATTTCAGATGATTAATGATTAAAAAAATTAAGCTTTGTAGGCTTGCTAGAAAACTATGAAAACTTGAAATATCTCCAGAAGAGTCATTGCTATTTGTTATTCCATTACTAAGCACTTAAGTAGCACATATGAGATGTTTAAGTAATCCCAATGTCTTGGTTATGTTGCACTTCAAATAAGATTGGGATTATGTTTTATTTTCATATTATCTAATTACACTTAGTGGAATTGCATTCTTCCATTCTTGTAGATGTTGAGGGAAGATGAGCCAAGTAAGTATCAATCTCAATTCAATAAATACTAGTGTGCAATATTCACACACGCCCCACTAGAGGTAGGGACCCTCTTTTTTCTTTTGCATCTCTGCATCTTGGCTTGGTCAAATTATTGGTTTTGCTCTTCTTGGGAGGTTATTTTGGGATTAAGTCTAAACTGGGTTTGATGGAGGCAATATTTTGATGCTCTAGGGGAAATTCACCTATCTTGGAATTTGAAAATGGGGATTTTGAATTGAATTTTCAATGTTATATGTAAAAAAAATTTGCACCTGTGGATAGAGGATGAAAAATTAGGCTAGGTTGCTTTTTGAATTTTTTGAAAATTCCTTCTAGAAAAAAACTTATGGAGTTTAAGGAATTTTGACCTTGCTTGGAAATCCGGGTATTTTTGTCCCTGATGGAAATTCCCTAATTTTTTATTTTCACAAAGGAGTGGAAATCCCAAAATTGTCAAAAAATGGAAATTTTCAGCATCATATGTAAATCGTTTTTGCACCCATGGATAAAGGATGGAAAATTAGGCAGGGTTGCTTTTTTAAAATTTTGAAAAATCCTTCTAGAAAAAAAGTTATGAGGTTTTGGGGATTTGACCCTGCTCGAAAATAGGGGATTTTTGTCCCTGATGGAAATCCCCCTAATTTTGGGTATTTTTGTCCCTGATGGAAATCCCCTAATTTTTGGGATTTCCATCCCTATGCAGAAATCCTAGATTTCCGTCAACCTCTTGAATTTCCTAAGGTTATTGTTGCACTTCGGGGATTTCATGGACCCTGCGGAATTCCCTCACCCTTGGAAATTCCAGAAATTTCCGTCACCCTATTGTTTTCCCTAAAATGCTTGTAATTGAGAAGGTTCTGTTATTTTCGCCTGGCCATGGAAATCCCAATTTTTTTCAAAAATGGAAATTTTTTCAAAAAATGATTTTTTCCCAAAATGGAAATTTTTCCTAAATGCAATTTTTTCCAAAATGGAAAATTTACAAAATAGAAATTTTTCTTCAAATTTTAAATTCTTTCAGAAAATGAAATTATTGAGATGGAGAAAAAATCTCAAAATAAAAAATTTCCAAAAATCGAAAGTTTCCATAAAAACTGTAAGTTTCTTTTAAAAGGCCAAAATTTTATTTGGATTGGATTTTTAACATGTGAGCTACTAATGATGATATCCATTTTTTAGGATTAAATAAATCAAAAAGGGGACTTGCATATGGATTTGTGTCAAAAGGGAAATCTGGAAGAGTTCAATTAAAATATTAAAAGTGGGGCCTGCATAAAAATCCATGCCTAAACTGTCTACAACTAGGAGTTTCTGGAAGACATGTGAAGCTGATTTCATCATCAAATCAGAATTTTCATTAATGACAAGCTAGTATAATATTGTTTTCTCATTGTTCCATGATGTAACTGCTTTTATGCAATTGGATGATGATGTACCATGAGCTCCCAAATTAAATATAATAGCTTGATGTTTCTAGAAGTGCAATTGCAGCCATTGGATTGATTTAAACCTGGCCTTTGATTCAAAATGTAATTTTCTATAAAAGGCTAGTGTCTTCTCATCTATAAGGGGTTAGACTAGGTTAGAAGAGTTGATTAGAAGATGTAAAAGCCAAAAATGGCTAAGTTAGGAGTTAGATTCTGCAAGATAGTAGCTGTAGAAGAGGAGAGAGACTGGAAATTGTTATGTAATGTTGGAGAAGTTAATGCAATTGGATTGTTGATTTGGCAAGCTTTGTGTTACACTTTGACAATTGATGGTTTCTTGTTCTTGATTCTCAAATGTTAGATGTTAGATTTCAGTTCTTTTGCAATGATGGTGAAATGTTAATGATGTTGATCGATCTCTGGTCCATACTTTTAGCAATTTGTTAATTGTAATTTTTTGTGTAAAGTTAGTATGGGCCTCATTTTGTGTTAAGTTCAACTGTGGATGCTTATTTACATTGCGCTAGTTATTGGGTATGTGGATGAATATTCATATTCTGAAAATCTTCATTTTCCTTAGAAGATTACACCATTTTTGCAAAGTTGTGGGTTTGTCCTTGATCAAGCAGAGATTGGTTTTATTGAAGATCTGTCTATTTGCAGCATTCATCATTGTTGTGATCGATCTTAAGAGTTAGTTTAGAATATAATCTCTCTCAACCCTTTTTCTTTTGTTATTTCTTTATATCTGGGATAGTTTTAGGATTGAAGGCATCACCATATTGTTACATCTGATGAAAGTATACTTCCAACATTGTTCATTTGTAGGGCCCCTTGTGATTACCAACATTTTCACATTTATCACTGAGTTTTTTTTGCATTGGCAAGACCTAACATTAGAGACCTTGGGGTTATCTCTTGAGGCTTGTTGAAAGAGATTTACCTTTCAAGAGAGGTATGATACTTGTATCTTGTCTGATTTGCTGTTGTACAAAAAACACCATCAATAGACTGGCCCTAGAAGGAGGGTTGAATGAAGGTGACATTGCTAGAAGCTGAATGAGCCTCTATGTTGAAAATCTAAGATATGATAGATCTCTAAATCTAAAAGTACAAGTTTTGAGTTCAAGATGGAAAAGCAGTCTTATGTTTTTCATGATGGAAACAGTCTTCAGATTGATTTTCCTCAACTTTGTGAGTCTTTGAATAAGAGATTGGATCTCTAGAATAGTAAGGGTTTGCATCACTATGCATTGTCAGACTAATGCAGAATTCATAATACCTATAGGCACAGTGAATGAGAATGCTTGGACCTTTGGGATAAAATCAAAAGGATTTTGTAAAGAGGTATTTTCATGCAAAACCTACCTGAACCACTAGCCTCTATAGATTTAGAGTTTATCGATGCTGTAGTTGAGGCATTTACACAGATAGTTGAAGATCGGCTTGGTGGTGGTAAGTGTTTGCAAGATTTCATCTCATCTAAATGGTGCAGATTTCATAATGTAGCCCATTCAGAGTTCACTTGTCATTCATGTGTGGACATCATCATTAAAGTTGGAAGATACCTGGAGTGAAAAGAAAAGTTAAATAAGGGATGCGCTATAGAGAAGTCAACAAATTCTAAATCTAGCGAGGATGTTGTAGTTGATGTGGAGGTGGCTCTAGAAGGGACTGATTATAAGGAAGACAAATATAAGGCATTAGAATTAATAGAGGAACATTTAAGTGAAGAACTACCTATAAAGATCAAGGAGGATGTTCCTGCAGAGGATAGTCAAATTTCTAAAAATATAGTGGAGGATGGGCTATAAGAGAGAGGAGTTACCATACAAGTTCCTCCCATCTAGGATGAAGATTCAATATAAACTAGATTTGAAGAGTTTTTTGCTAGAATTATAAAAGATTGGTCAAGCTTGAGTTATACAGTATGTCTAGAGGACTTGTTGTTACTAGCTTGGTGTAGGATACATGAGAAAAAGCATTCAAAATTCACATGCTTCCAGTGCAAGGAAGCCATAAAAGAGGTGGAAGAACAAGTGCAGCTACTACAACATCTAAGGGATACATAGAAAGATACATCAAACAGTCTCTGATAGGAGAATGTCAACAAGTTACTGATGGAAGTCTTGAAGAGCATGCAGAAGCACTTAACGAAGGAGTCAACATTCCTGATAGTTATGATCAAGAATCTGAACCAGTGCCAACAAAAGATGAATTTAGGGAGTCTTATTATTTATCAAAATTTGTTTTTCCTCAGTTTAATGATGAATTGCACAATGAAAATTTACAGATTTCATGTATTAAGGGTGAGGTAGCTAATGTGGGTCATACTGATGTGCAGGAAAATATGGATGATGTTGAAAACAATAATGTTGCAGTCATTATTGATGAGTTGGATCACACTATAGTAGATGAAAATATGGTTAAAGGCCAGTATGTGATGCCTCCTAATGAACATCTTGTTGAGGAATTCACTGTGCATGACAAAGTTGTTACATTCTCATCATTGATTCCTCATGAAGATAGTCAAACAAGTAAAAAGTTTCATGTTGATAATTCTGAATTTATTCAATCTAAATTTCATTTTGCACTACATAGTGATGCCTCTAATTCTATTTTGCATGTTTCCAACATGAGGGGATTGTGGTACCATCAATGGAGACCTCTTGATGACATAGATATCAGCTCTTCACAATTGAAGAATGATGAATACCACATTCAGTCTACAATAGTACAAAATCAGGTTGTTTTTTTCCTTACTATAAATTATGAAGCTTATCAATTTGATTATGGAAGTTTAGTAAAGACAACTTGCATATGGATTGATCATGGTTTCGATGAATTGCCTCAATTGCTAATTATCCCTGTCAATGAGGTTAAGTTTGAATGCTGCATTATTGAGCCTTATTTTGTTGAACATAAAGACGAGTTTGCATTCTTGAGGACCATTACCATTACATTACTACTTGTTCATGTATTGATTAACCATATGGGGGTGGGACTTAGTTCACCTTGTCTGATCATGAGTTACTTTGAGTCTCTTTGTACATAATTCAGATTTGAATAAATGCAGCTTGCCTTGTTCTTTTTCTTTTGTCTATTTTTTTTTTCTTTAAGATAGATTGCTTTAGAATTAGCTTGTTTTGGTTAGTTTAGATGGCTTTTGGTTTTATTTTGTTTTGGTTAGTTTAGATTTTCTTTGGGTTTCGGTTTCGGTTTGGTTGTTGCTTTGCTTCTCTAGCTTGAGTTTTTCTATTTTCTGGTTGGGGAAGTGACTTTCCTGCACAATAATTATTCATTATCTCAGACTGTTCTAAGTATTTCATTGATGGACTTTAATCATGTGTCTTGAATGGATGGTCAAGATCTTTTGTTAGTGTTAAGCAGTCTAAATGTTTGATTTAAAGAAGATGGGGTCATTAGTGTAATTTGAATTTGAAGTATTTTGAAATCTTATATCTTTCATACATCTTAAGAATCTTGAGGTTGCTGTTAGGGTCCTTGTGAGGTCTTGTTGGGTGAAAAATCCTATTTCTGCTTCAACACCACTGTGGTTCTCAGCCCTGAGTGTGAACTTCATTTTTTATAGGTTGAAATGAAAAAAGTGAAAAGAAAAGAAAGGATAAAATATTGAAAATCAAAAGAATGAATTCAAATTATCAGGAGTATCTAAATATCTCTATCGGGGCTATGGACGCCTGACTGGTAGTAGAGCTATGTTCAGGAGAATCACAACGATAACCTTGTTGGGGCTATGGATGTCTGACTGTCAGCGAGGCTCTATTTAGGTTGCTTTTGGAGCTAGAATCTTTACGTAGCCTAACTTGACTAAGCTAGGTTTCTGCAGTAGCTCAAGGAGGGAAATGAACTCACTTGCACACACTTGGATTTTTAGTTTATGAAAAGTTCAGTCTACCTTTGGTTCTGGTTTTCTTTAATCTTGCATTTTTATTTGTTTGCCGATAGGGAGATCAAAACCAGATATTTTGGGTTCATGATTCTTGTTCATCATCAAAATGCTCTGGAGCATTTTCCCAATAGGAGTTGCCATTTGTTGTGCAGTTTTTGCACACACGCCCCACTGGAGGCGGGGACCCTCTTTTTTCTTTTGCATCTCTGCATCTTAGCTTGGTCAAATTTTTGGTTTTTCTCTTCTTGGGAGGTTATTTTGGGATTAAGTCTAGATTGGGTTTGATGGAGACAATATTATGAGGCTCTAGAGGAAATTCACCTATCTTGGAATTTGAAAATGTGGATTTTGAAGTGAATTTTCAATGTTATATGTAAATCTTTTTTGCACCCGTGGATAGAGGACAGAAAATTAGGTCGGGTTGCTTTTTGAATTTTTTGAAAATTCCTTCTAGAAAAAAAGTTATGGAGTTTAGGGGATTTTGACCTTGCTTGGAAATCTGGGTATTTCCATCCCTGATGGAAATCCCCTAATTTCTTATTTTCGCGAACGGGTGGAAATCTTGAAATTGTTAAAAAATGGAAATTTTCAACATCATATGTAAATCTTTTTTGCACCCATGGATAGAGGATGGAAAATTAGGTAGGGTTGTTTTTTGAATTTTTTGAAAATTCCTTCTAGAAAAAAAGTTATGAGGTTTTGGGGATTTTCGTCCTTGATGGAAATCCCCCTAATTTCGGGTATTTCCATCCCTGATAGAAATCCCCTAATTTTCAGGATTTCTGTCCCTATGCAGAAATCCTGGATTTCCATCAACCTCTTGAATTTGCTAAGGTTATTGTTGCACTTCAGGGATTTCATGGACCCCGCGGAATTCCCTCACCCTTGGAAATTCCCGAAATTTCCGTCACCCTATCATTTTCCCTAAAATGCATGTAATTGAGAAGGTTGTGTTACTTCCACCTGGCCATGGAAATCCCAAAATTTTCCAAAAATGGAATTTTTTTTAAAGATGATTTTTTTCCCAAAATGGAAATTTTTCCAAATGCAATTTTTCCAAAAATGGAAATTTTTTCTTAAAATTTTAAAATGTTCCTAAAATGAAATTCTTCAGATGGAGAAAATATTGAAATAAATTTTTTTGAAAATGGAAGGTTTCCAAAAAATGAAAGTTTCCATAAAAATATAAGTTTCCATAAAAAATATTTCTTTTAAAAGACCAAAATTTTATTTAAGTTTAATTTGGATTGGATTTTTAACATGTGAGCTACTAATGATGATATATGTTTCTCAAGATTAAATAAATCAAAAAGGGGACTTGCATATAGATTCATGCCAAAAGGGAAATCTGGAAGAGTTCAATTCAAATATTAAAAGTGGGGCTTGCATAAGAATCCATGCCCAAACTGTCTACAGCTGGAAGGAGTTTCTGGAAGACATGTGAAGTTGATTTCATCATCAAATTAGAATTTTCATTAATGACAAGTTGGCATAATATTGTTTTCTCATTGTTTGATGATGTAACTGCTTTTATGCAATTGGATGATGATGTACCATGAGCTCCCAAATTAAATATAATAGCTTGATGCTTCTAGAAATGCAATTGCAGCCATTGGATTGATTTAATCCTAACCTTTGATTCAAAATGTAATTTTCTATAAAAGTTCAGTGCCTTCTCATTTGTAAGAGGTTAGACTAGGTTAGAAGAGCTTATTAGAAGATGTAAAAGCCAGAATTTCCTAATTTAGGAGTTAGATTCTACAAGATAGTAGCTGTAGGAGAGGAGAGAGACTGTAAATTGTTATGTAATGTTGGAGAAGTTAATACAATTGGATTGTTGATTTGGAAAACTTTGTGTTTATGTAAAGATGTGGGCTTGTCCTTGATCAAGCAGAGATTGGTTTTATTGGAGATCTATCCATTTGCAACATTCATCATTGTTGTGATCGATCTTAAGAATTAGTTTAGAATAGAATCTCTCTCAACCCTTTTTCTTTTGTTGTTTCTTTATATCTGGGTTAGTTTTAGGATTGAAGGCATCACCATATTGTTACATTTGATGAAAGTATACTTCCAACATTGTTCATTTGTAGGGCCCCTTGTAATTACCAACATTTTCACATTTATCACTGAGTTGTTTTTGTTTTGTCAAGACCTGACATTAGAGACCTTGGGGTTATCTCTTGAGGCTTGCTGAAATAGATTTTCCTTTCAAGAGAGATAGAATACCTGTATCTTGTCTGAGTTGTTGTTGTGCAGAAAACACCATCAACAAATACCTTGATAAAGGAATAGAGCCTAAAGATATAGAAGAAATATAAAAGAAGGTGCATGCTACCATTAGGATAGATGTAGCTATGAAACATACATAAACATGTTCAAAAGGGGAAAAAGCAGTAAGTGTTTGATTGAAGATATTACCATCATTGTTCATAGCCAAGTGAATTGTGTATGCTAGGATTAAATGAATACCACTTGGTTTGGGGAACCTCTTAAACAACTTAATTAGTTGATATTATGCTAGGACTAATTGGTTGATAAATAAATAGGTAATGAAGCAAAAAGTGACACACACTGAAACATCATTACCATTGCCTATCTTGAGTCAGCAACATTTTACCTTCACCCTCCCAAGTTTTGTATCTAGAATCAGTTACATTAGTGATGCAAGAGCATCCAGGGGTAGGAAGCAATCCTGCACAACCAAAAATAGTTAAAAGTTTTATGCAAGTGTTTAATTTTGATTTTTGGTTGCAGGTGCAAATTGTTGAAATTTTCAACTCTTCCAACATAGCATAATTTGGTGATGGATTCTCGGAAAAACAAATTATCAATTTGATTTATTAGTACTTGTGATAGGCAATACTATTGCAATGAGTTTTATTTTTCTTAGTTAATTAGTTATTAATAAGTTAGCTTTCAACCTATCAAAAACAATAATTTTTTTTGAAAAAAATTAAATTAAATTTTGTAAAGTGGACTTGTAAAATATTTAATTTTATAAATAATAAAAATTAATTTTCATCAATATGATTGGCTAAGAAGTTGTGTGTGTTATTGGAGGATTTTTAAGAAAAGAGAAAATAAACTATTATTAAGAACTATTATTTTGCCTAGTTTTGAAAACTAAGAACTATTATTTTGACTATATTTGAGAACTAAGAACTATTATTTTGCCTAGTTCTGAGAACTAAGAACTATTATTTTGGCTACATTCAACCATTGTTTATATAACTTTCATCATTATTGCACAAAACTATTATATAAATTTTATGTTTAAATAATAATTATTTAATTCTTTTATATACTTATACTATATAATCATTTCATTTTATTTATATTTTATTTAATATAAAATAATTTAAAAATTTCTTTTTAAATTTTTTATTATATAATCAATAAATATTATTTAATATAATATAATAAATTTATAGTGTATTATACATATTATTATGTAACATAATTATTAGATAAATTTAATATTTATATAATTATCATTTTTTTCTTTTAATTATATTATACTATCATTTGATTTGATTTTTTTATATTTATAATATCTTTATAATACCTTTTATTCTATTAACATAAACATGCATTATCATACAATTTACATTATAATGTTAATTTTTATATAGTTTTAATAAAAATTAGCATTAATGTGACATTTTTAAATATTATATTAATACTATAATTAACAAAATTAACATTTAGTTTTATTCACATTAACAAAACTTACATTTTTTTTTATTAAATTTAAAATACTATAAAGGCAAGTACTAGCCACTACATGGCACTTGTTTTTATATTGTTTTAAATTTTTTGAAAGATGTTAATTTTCCAAAAAGGAAAATCTCACCCAAACTTGGAGTGGGCATTTAATATGCTTTGTAACTCCACTTTGAAATTTGAATTTGTATTTTATTGCAAGCTTGGAATGCAAGGTGTTAAGGGAGAGTGGAAAGAGTAGGTTGGAGAGAGGAAATAAAATTTTGAATTGAACATTGAATGCACATGAAAAAAAGAGGAAATCCATGTCAGGAAGGAGTAATGCGCATTTTGGAGGTTTGATTGGCATTTTATTATTTTTGGAGAAAGATAAAAAAGATTGTCTGGGTCATAATCATGAGACCTAGTCTTAGTAAAACGTCCATAACTTTCTCATACAATAACAAAATTAAGAATTTCAAAATGATTCAGAAAGCTAAAAACGACATACACCAAACCCAAAAACCATTTTAAAAAAATTCTAACAAATGATAGAGCATTGATTGGTATAAAGTGATAGGTTTTCATGGTGGTTTAGTGGAGGTTGTTTTGAGAAACCAATAGTGGTTTCTTTGCACACAATTTTTATATAATGATGCTTGTAATTTGGTGAAGGGGGGATTTAGAGAGTTGGTGGTTGCAATCTAGATGTTGCTGGAATGATGTGTGAAGCCCATGTTGAATGGGATCATATGAGCTCGATGATTATGTAATTCATTTTTAGATTTGAACTTAATATATGTTGTAGATTTCTCTTCCATTCCTATTTGTTTAAGTTAATTTTATGCCTTCTAGCATAGAATTGTATGTGTGTTCATGATTGGATTTGAAAGGAAGAGTCTCCCTTTCCATCAGTGGTATCAGAGCAGGAGTTCTTGAGTGTGTAGGCAAAGTGTCGAATGTGAGACAATTTGCACCATGACTTGAGGGTGGAGTGTGTGTGGTGTGTAGACCGATCGTCGAATGTGAGGTAGTCTATACTTGAGAGGTTGAAGTTTGAGAGTGTGTGGCAAGTGAGGTTACAAAAACAACAAAAAATTTTAGCGAAATGGATGACATTAAAGAAAGGGAAAACCAAATTGAAACAGTTGAGGATGTTGTAGTTAAAACAAAGTATGCATTGATGTATGGGGATCTATTGTTTGATGAGGAACCTGATGAAGACCAAGAGTTTGTTGAGGAAGAGATTGCAAAGATAGAGAAGTTTTTCAATGCAACAACAAAGACAGTAGCATTCAACAGTGAGGAAGAAGATGTTGTGACAAAAGAAGTCATCAAGGTAAAATATGATTTTTATGAATTTTATAATGTTGAATTTGTAAAGGATTTGCATTGTGAGATGATAAAAGAGTTATAAAAGAAAAAGTATTGTGAGGATCTAGAGTGGTATATAGGTGTATACTTGTAGGTAGAGGCTATGGGGGAAGCTATAGGAGAGATTTGGTGGAGATGGTTGGTTTGTGGTGGGTCAAAACCCACAAAAGAGGAGAGGAGTAGAGAGATTATTTGGAGGACGGTAGATGGTGGATACAAGTCCACGAGAGAAGAGAATGGTAAGCAGAGTTGTTGGAGGAGAGTGAATCTAGTACCAGCAAGATTTTGGAAGAAAAGGAAGAAGAAAAGACTTCACAAGTGTATTTTGGACGGCGATGGAGTTCGCTGCAGATTGCTTGCAATCTGAAAGAATGATTATACCGTTCAACTCCACTTTTGTGAGCCTATGCTCACAAACTTTCTAGCCTGAGTGGCTGATGCAAAAGCATCTAGGGGTATGAAGCAATCCAGCACAACCAAAAATATTTTAAAGTTTTATGCAAATGTTTTATTTTTGTTTTTGGCTGTAGGTGCAAATTGTTGAAATTTTCAACTCTTCCAACATAGTAGAATTTGGTGATGGATTCTAGGAAAAACAAATTATCAATTTGATTTATTTTTATATTGTTTTAAAATTTTCAAAAGATGTCAATTTTCCACATGACAATTGAATGCACATGACAAGAAGATGAAATCCATGTCAGGAAGGAGTAATGAGCATTTTGGAGGTTTGACTGACATTTTATTATTTTTGGAGAAATAGAAAAGATTGTATGGGTTGTAATTATGAGATCCCATCTCAATAAAATGAGCATAAATTTATCATACGATAATGAAATTAAGAATTTCAAAAGGATTTGGAATTTTAGAAACAAGGTCCACCAAACCCAAAAACTATTTTAAAAAATTCTGACAAATGATAGAGCATTGATTGGTAGAAAGTGATGGGTTTTCTTGGTGGTTTAGTGGAGGTTGTTTTGAGAAACCAATAGTGGTTTCTTCTCACACAATTTTTATATAATGATGCTTTCAATTTGGTGAAGGGGGGATTTAGAGAGTTGGTGGATGCATATCTAGATACTGTTGGAATGATGTGGAAGGTTGAGTTGCAGATTTTTGTATGTGTGAAGCCCATGTTGAATGGGAGCATATGAGCTCCATGATTATGTAATTCATTTTCAGATTTGAACTTAATAAATGTTGCAGATTTCTCTTCCATTCCTATGTGTTTAAATTAAATTTTTACCTTCTAGCATAGAATTGTATGTGTGTTTGTGATTAGATTTGAAAGGGAGAGTCTCCCTTTCCATAAATTAGCTACAACTAGCATAGTCAATTGATCTAGCCCAAATTTTGTTGTGTATATTTTGTAATGAAACCCTTGGGGTCATGCACCACCGATAGTTTATTTAGGTGAGAACTAGTTGAGTTTCTTCCTTGGTTTAATAAACTTCCCAATCTAAAGTCAAGTGTTAATTGTGAATCCTTCAAGATTGCAACAATAAACCCATAATGAATGAATGCCCAATTAATTTTTTGAGATCTCTTGAGGCTTATACTGAAAACAACAAACATTGAAAAATAACATAAAATAAATCAATGAATGTGAAAATTGTGCACACACAATGAGTTGTTGATCTCAATAATTTTCTTCATTATTGTTTTGAAAATAATATTACACTTATAACCATTAAGTTGGCTCTTATTTTTAAATTATCAAGTCATGAAGTGCAAAAATACTCAAACTAGATTTCTTGTCTTAAAAGCAATTTTTTGTATTGCTCGTCTTAATTTTTTTTTGTTGATATATATATATATGGGGTTTAGGGTTAAATATGTGTTGATGAACATTAGGAATTGGGGTAAATAAGAGTTTATTCATATACCCAAAACTATAAATAAGGGTTTATTCATGTACCCAAAATCAAAAATCGCAGTTACAATGGTTCATGTACCCAAAACTGAATATCACAATATCATTCACAATTTATTGACAAAAATGAAATTTCATAATGTGATTCAAAAACTACACATTTTATTCACAAAAATGCAAACATTCATATGGACACACTGATGTGTACCTATTATTTAACCACAGTTGTCATAACATCCTTGCAACATTGAAAACACAATAGAGTTATGCTTTTTCTACCTGCCAAGACCACAAAAAACATTTTCCAAGCAAGAGGAATAAAAATGTGATGGAACCTATTGTTGGCTTGTATTTTGTAGTCATTGAAACCCTTGCTCGGTTGACTAGGACTCATTCTCACTGCTTCCAATCAAACATGCAAAAATGGGCGAGTCCCCTTTTTTTAATTCTATAATCCTTGATTTTGGTCAAACAATATTTGGTCAGAAGAGTTTCGGATGAAACCCTTTTGACTGAATATGTATTGCCACATTGGCGCCATCTCACTGTTGCATGGTTTCAGTTGAAACCCTCTTGATTGAACAATTTCCAATTGAAAATGGTTTTCTTGGAACCGTTTAGTTGGCTGAAAGTGTGACACAACTTTGTGCTTTTACCCTAACCAATGTGAAATGTTATATGAAAATAGGGTCCTAGGACCTAGTGAGGACCCATTCACCATGTGGCGAATGGGTCCTAGGTCACTAACCTAGGACACACACCTTATAAAATTAAGTGTTGTGTAATAGAATTTATGAATGTCGGGTTTTATACCTCAAAATTTTCATTTAGTTAGGCTTGGATTTGAATTAAAAGGACTAATTAAGGAAAATTAATCTCAATCAATTATACAAGCCCTAGATTAGTGTGAAAGTGTAAAAGTACACCTTAAAACACCCTAAATGATGCACAATTAAGTTTGTTTAGTTTAAAAGGGCCCTAAACTTAATGTGAATGTGTAAAACACATTACAACACTAAATCAAGACAACATTAAGCTCATTTTAATATTAATTATTTCCCAAATTAAAGAAAAAGGGATACTTTTCCACTCATACATTTTTCCCCCATTTTAGTGAGTATGACTCCATGTCAAACTCACACTAAAGTAGATATTCAAGAAAATTATGTATGCAACAATGACAAAGATACACAAATCATAAAACATCAAAGACCAAGAAGATCAAGCCTAGATTATCCAATGTGATGTGGAACACATCTAAGCTATCAGTTTATACTCACTTTGAGGTAGAGGAACTCTAGGTTGTCCACTAGGTGATTCTTCCAATAAAGTGGCTTAGTGAGAAAGGCATGCCTATGTGTCAGCTCTCATCATACTAACAATATTAAATCTATACCTGTGATAACTTCAATAAGATGCCACAAAACAAAACAAAACAAAGGGGTGGAAAATGAGAGAATCATATTATGCTCCCATGCCATATCAAAGCTATCCTCCTAAAGAATTCAATAAGGCACACAAATGCAAGGCAAGGCTCCACAGGAAAGCAAGGTGTGTTATGATAGGTTGCCTTGAATTTAAGGTTTCAAGCTTCACAAGGTTATAGCAAGCTATAGTATGTCAAACACTTATGAAAATTATGTGTAGGTCTTTTTTCAAGGGGATCTAGCTTCATTCGTGTAAGGTCTTCTTCTTAAGGAACATGATGCCTAATGTCTCCAAGAGAGGACAAGTCAAGAGTAAAAGATTCACAGCTTAGGGAATGTAGTGTGTCACATCACCACTATGAGGAAAGTAGTACACTAAGAAATATCACACTCTTGGAGGAAATCAAACCCAATGACACCACCCAGAAGAGGATACATCACAAGAAAAAAAATCGCACAATGAAACATGAAAAATGTTGAAAGATATTATCAATGTATGCCCCCACTTTAAAGTAGTTGCTAACACCATTGTTGTGAGAATTTTCTTTAAAGTAGCCAATTTTTACTCCTAAGACATGAGAGATTCCTGAAAAATCACTATGCCAAGTAATATGTTTCTAAAATAAAGTTGCATCATGAAAAAGGAGGGAGGGGTTTCCCCAAAAAGACATAAGGGATCTATGGATTCAGGGTCAATATATCTTTGCTACAATGTTGTTATAGAGCTTAGAAATGTCATCATTCCCCAAATACTCATAAAATGGTAAGAATTGCACAAAGAGAGTGAAAAAATAAAATAAAATTCCTTTCAGGTCAACATGGAAGAGACCTAAATGTCTCAATGCCTTGCGTCATCCACAAAAGGAAAATGCAAGACAAGCAAAAAAGATAAAAATTTTACAACAAATAGAAGAATGTAGATACGTATAGAGGAATGCACAAAAAAGAGAGAAAGGAAAAATTTAGTGGCGAATCTTCACCAATTGGAAAAATTTAGATTTTGGCCAAGTCAAAATTGTTGAATTAATCACACCCAGCAGGGTGGCCAAATTTCTTGGATTTTACGAATTATCGGTCTAATGCATGTCCATTCGCCATCAATTTTTTTATGAGGCATATTTAAGTAATAAATTCGCCATAACAAACTACGCATTTCAAATTGACTGATGAATATTTTCACCTAGAATCCTAGAAGCATGTAATAAAACACCTACATATTCACCAATACTATTAAAAAAACATTGTGTATCAAGAACCATTTTGCCAATTAAAATTTACAAATAGTTGCTTGTGAGGACCCACTTCACCAATTAGAATTTACAAATAGTTGCTTATGAGGACCCATTTTCCCAATAACATTAAAAAAAATTACATTTGAGGACACATTTCGACAATTGTCATGACACCTCTATGCTAATTGTAGGGCCATAACCACCTTGAAAATTACAACGTATCATTGTATAATCACACGGGATTCACCAAATTTTTAATATACCATTTAAAAATCCTACAAAATTTTACAAATATGGATTGATATAAATACAATCAAAACTTTCATTTATTCTTACACATTTGTTTAGTTCTGAAATTGTGAGCTCTCGATTTGGAAGTTAGACTTGGAATCTTGAAGTTGATCATAGGAATGTTACAAACTTACAACACATGCATTCCTACATTAACGAATAGAAAGTCAGTGAAAACCTAAACTTAAAGGTGAATGATCATTTCTTCATAGTGTTATAAGATTTATTTATCTCTTTTCCATTCTTGCTTCAATCTTAAAGATGATATTGAGTAGGGAATGGGATCTTTATTCTCTATCATTCTTAAACAAGAAGACATTTTTTCTGGCTTTTATTTGAAGTGAGAAATTAATAGGTCAAGCAACAAGTGCAATAAGGGTAAGACTCCTTAGGGTGGTGAAGGGACTAGGAGGCTATCAAAATACGCAAAATGTAGATTTACCATACAATATTACTTTGGAACTTTGGCAATGCTTCTGATCCATCTAATCAAGATGGAGCTACATCATCAACTCTTCCAACAAATATTAATGAAGAAGGAATTCACAATACCTCACCACCACTAGAAGGTCAAGGTGAGATTGTCATTGAGTTAAATTAGTCAAATGAGGATGGAAATACCATAGAATATGTTCCAAGGGTGGTGCAAGAGCATCTTGTCCTCTAAATACCTTCAAAAGTCAAAATTTGTAAAATCTGAATTTTCAAGTGTAAAAGTGTTGTAAAGGTCTTGTGAAGTCAAAATCAATGTATTTAAAGTCTTTAATAGGTCTTTAGGAGGTCAGTTGGGTAAATTTGCAAAAATGTTGCTAAAAATTGTAAAGTTGTTAGTAATGCAAAAAGAAAGCAAAAAGAGCACAAAATCGGGAAGATCAAGAGTCATATGAGAAAAAGAATGGTTTGGTCAGTTGGAAAGTGAAAAGGAAGTTGTTTTAATTGCTTGAAACATCTTTAAAAATCTTGTAGAGGGCGAGCAAATGATCACCTTTGTATCCTTGAAGATTTCCATCAATAAAAAGTACCTTGTTTTAATAAATTTTAGAGTTCTCTCTGTTGTTCATTAACTTGTATGGTCTGTAAAGTAGTATAGGGTTTTAAATCTTATTGTTCTTGGTATATCTGAGAGTTAGCATCCTATTAAATCCATGTTGGAGTGATTTGATTTAGTAGAACATCTGTTTGAAATAATTTTCTGTAGATCAGTCAGAAACCCTTAAAACAGGGGTTTTTAGAGTCAAATAAGCAAATGAAGACTACTCCACCAAATTAGGCCTTATAGATTGGTGGAGTAGAGTTAATTAGGATGTTTTATGTTGTGTTAGGATTTTTTTATGTTGTGTGAGTGTTTATTTGTGTAGGGGAAACAAGAACTCAATGATGGAGTTTTTGCTATGGGGGAATTTGAAGGGTTTCCATCCATTTGATGTTGACTACAGTCATGGGTTTGAAGATATATTAATTGTTGGGGTTTGGAAAATATTTCTAGAGCATATGCAGATGTAATCAAGCATGAATGAAGTAGTGGTAGGTTGGTGTGAGGTTAGGAAGACAAACTTTCATTAAACCCTCACTCTTTAAGTCGTATTCAGCCTATAATTAAGGATTTACAATTTGTGACTCAAAGAATGGTAAAAGTGTTCAAGAGTTGATTGCTTGTATCATTTTAGACCCTGTTCTAATACTATTTGTGGGTTTTTAGGATTGATGAGTTGTTTTGAGTTGACTTGATTTTATAATTTGGCCTATTTGGTAGCCTAAATGGATAGGATAGTGAAATGTGTTAATGATTTTTCTAAAGCAAAGATATCTAATGTTGAGATATGTCTAAATTGGCATTAAAGGGTCCCTGGATGTGCAATTATTTTGTAATGATTCAAGGAGGATTGAGTGATACACCCATTTAAGGCATGTTTCCATACTACTAGAATTTGGTCCTTGATGGTAAGATTTTGTGAATCTAATTAGACAGTGGCTTAAATGAATGTCTTTTGTGTTGAAACTATCTAAATGATGAAGTAAAGGATGTATTGTGGTTAAAAGGAAGATTTGAGGACAAGATTTGTTGTTTGTAGCAATGAGGAAACTATGTGCAAAAGGTGTTTTGACTGCAAGAAAAAAATAAGTCTAATAGACCAGTGGTTTATGAATGTATATTTGGTTTATTTCAATCAAGAACATGTTGATTATAGTGTCTTGGATGTCTAGATAAAGGTTGGTAACAAGAATGCATGATTGTTGTTATTTTGCCAAGTAAGTTGCATTGAAGAGTGTTTTAGTAAATCAAGAAATAATTGAAGGTTCTATGTTTCTAATCAGGTCATGACAGTCAATTTGATGTTGGTTTAGTTGTATTTGAATCTGATTAAGGTGTGGTATATTGATTTGGAGAAGATGGGGATAGTTAGCCTTGTGAATGGACAAAGAGATTGAGGATTTTATTGAGTTGATAAGTGAAATTGGTGAAATGAATAGTGAATTGTTGGTGTTTTGTAACTTGATCTTCTCAGTTTGAGTTTGGGTCTGAAGTACCCCTGATGATTGGTGGTTTTTGGTAGATTCTCTTGCATTAATTGGTATCAGAGCTGGTTGATTTTGATAAGTTGGTTAAGTGTTGCTGAATTTGTTGGTTGGTTACAGGTGCTTGATCCAAGTTACATAAAGAAAGTGTTGGTGGTTATGTGGTTGTGTGTTTGTGCAGGTTAAGAAAGAACCCGGTTGTTGGTTTCCAAGGGACTAGGTAGAGAAAAGAGGAGACACCTAGGTGAGGCAAAGAAGTTTGCTAAGTTTGTGAGGTAGTAAGGAAGGTGGATACCTATCTGAAGAAGCACTAGATGAGTTGCAGCCATTACTAAAAGCCATTTTGAGAGTACTCCACTAATGGGAGTAGATGAAAAGATGATTGGTCAAAGAAGGTCAAGAATAAATTGTGAAAAAGAAGAAATATTGCTTGGAAGAAGGCAATGGGAAAGGACAGTCATGTATCCTTTTGGTTGAAAGAGTTAGTGGAAAGTAGTGAGTGGTGAAAGGGCAGTCATGTGTCCTTTTGAATGAGAATAATGATTGTGAACCTAATAAGTAGAAAGAGAAAGGAAAAGAAAAGTCAAGTGAAGACAAGAAGGCAGTGATGAAGACAAAGTTGAAGATAAGGTTGGAACCAAAACAAATGAAGATTCAAGAGAAAGAAAGAAGAAGCAGTCCAAGAAAAAATTGAAGTTGTTATGTAGGTGAAAGAACAAGCAAGGTTGATGACAACAAGTTTCCAGTCCAAGGAAGTTGTTACAAGCAAGGTTGATACAACAAGTTTCCAAGGGACTTGGAAAGTTTTTGTTGGTTGGTTGTATGGTGCAGGAGCACCTTGTCCTCTAAATACCTTCAAAAGCTAAAATTTGAAAATTTGAATGTTCAAGTGTAAAAGCATTGTAAAGGTCTTGTGAAGTCATAATTAATATATTTAAAGTCTTTAATAGGTCTTTAGGAGGTCAGTTGGGTAAATTTGCAAAAATGTTGCTAAAAATTGCAAAGTTGTCAATAATGCAAAAAGAAAGCAAAAAGAGCACAAAATCAGGAAGATCAAGAGTCATATGGGAAAAAGAATGATTTGGTTGGTTGGAAAGTGAAAAGGGAGTTGCTTTAACTACTTGAAACATCTTTAAAAAGCTTGTAGAGGGTGAGAAAATGACCAGCTTTGTATTCTTGAAGATTTCCATCAATAAAACGTACCTTGTTTTAATAGATTTTAGAGTTCTCTCTGTTGTTCATTAACTTGTATGGTTTGTAAAGTAGTATAGGGTTTTAAATCTTATTGTTCTTGGTATATCAGAGTGTTAGCATCCTTTTAAATCCATTTGGGAGTGATTTGATTTTGTAGAACATCTGTTTGAAAGTATTTTCTTTAGTTCAATCAAAAGTCCTTAAAATAGGGGTTTTTAGAGTCAAATACGCAAATGAAGACTACTCCACCAAATTATGCCTTGTAGATAAGAGGATTATAGTTAATTAGGATTTTTTATGTTGTGTGAGTGTTGATTTGTGTAGGGGAAACAAGAATGCAATGATGGAGTTGGTGGTATAGGGGAATTTGAAGGGTTTCCATCCTTTTGATGTTGCTACAATCATGGGTTTGAAGATATATCGATTGTTTGGGTTTGGAAAAGGTTTCTAGAGAATATGCAGACCTAATCAAACATGAATGAAGCAGGGGTAGGTTGGTGTGAGGTTAGGAAGACAAACTTTTATTAAACCCTCACTCTTTAAGCCTTATTCAGCCTATAATTAAGGGTTTACAATTTGTGACTCAAAGAATGGTGAAAGTGTTCGAGCGTTGATTGTTTTTGTCATTTTAGACCCTGTTCTAATACTATTTGTGGTTTTTGAGGATTGATGAGTTGTTTTGAGTTGACTTGCTTTTATAATTTGGCCTATTTAGTAGCCTAAATGCACGGACAGTGAATTGTTCTGATGATTTTTCTAAAGGAAAAGATATCTAATGTTGAGATATGTCTAAATTGGCATTAAAGGGTCCCTGAATGTGCAATTAGTTTATAATGATTCAAGGAGGATTAAATAATACACCCATGTTTAAGGCATGTTACCATACTACTAGAATTTGGTCCTTGATGGTAAGATTTTGTGAATCTGATTAGACAGTGACTTAAATGAATGTCTTTTGTGTTGAAACTATCTAAATGATGAAGTAAAGGATGTATTGTGGTTAAAAGGAAGATTTGAGGACAAGATTTGTTGTTTGTAGCAATGAGGAAACTATGTGCAAAAGGTGTTTTGATTGCAAGAAAATAATAAGTTTGATAGACCAATGGTTTCTGAATGTATATTTGGTTTATTTCAATCAAAAACATGTTGATTATAGTGTCTTGGATGTCTGGATAAAGGTTGGTAACAAGAATGCACATGATTGTTGTTATTTTTTCAAGTAAGTTGCATTGAAGAGTGTTTTAGTAAATCAAGAAAGAATTGGAAGTTCTATGTTTCTAATCAAGTCATGACAGTTAATTTGATGTTGGTTTAGTTGTATTTGAATCTAATTAAGGTGTGGTATATTGATTTGGAGAAGATGAGGATAGTTATCTTGTGAATGGCCAGAGAAATTGAGGATTTTGTTGAGTTGATAAGTGAAATTGGTGAAATGAATAGTGAATTGTTGGTGTTTTGTAATTTGATCTTCTCAGTTTGAGTTTGGGTCTAAGTGCCCCTGATGATTGGTGGTTTTTGGTAGATGCTCTTGCATCAAAGGGATACCCTGGTTAGCCAGAATGAGATAATTGACTTGGATGATATTGGTAGCAAGAAAAGAAAAGGAAAATCAAAAGTAGGGAACGTGTGGGAAATGACAAGGAATTTTTAGCTTGGTTGGTTGTCAAAGTACCCATTCATTGTACCAATGGAGAAAGAAAACAAAGATGAAACTACAACATAATGCATGCGTATGATTTGTAGTTGGAAATGAAAGAGACAAGAAGTTGCAGCTAAAGCTTGACACTATAGAAAAGGATATTAGTAGAGTTTATGAAAAAAAAATCATAGATGAAAAGGAACAATCAGTCATACGATGGAAATCAAAGGAATAATGTCATGTTAAGTATGTCATAGAATATGAAGAGTATAAGCAAAGAATGTTGAAGCTTTCTGCATGTCGAGGTACAATTGAGACTCAATTGGAAAAGCAATGGAAGGAGCACATTTGTCAAAAACTAATCAAATGAGTGTTGTTTTTCATATTTTGTCCAAAGGGTGTCCTATGATAGACTACCCTAAATATTTTAATTTATTATCTTTTTTGGTTGTTCCTCACTTTCCTACCTCACATTGGCCAGTAAATGTTGGATGGGAATGGGAAAAATATCTTGCTATAGTGGAAAAGAAAGATTTAAAGGAGAAAGTAAAAGAGTCAAACTTCATTGCATTATCTTTTGATGAAGTTACTGCAGTAGATAATACTTCTTGGGTTTGTATTCATGTGTATACTGTAAAAAAAAATGTCTTCCAATCTCATCTTCTTTGTGTTCATAAAATGGAGGATAGTTCAACATCACAAAATCTATTTGAACTATTCAAGAAATATTTGAATGAAATTGCAGGTATGGCTGACTTGACAATTGCCAAAAAGTTGGTGTGTGTAGGAGCTGATGGAGCTGCAGTGATGCAAGTCACAGGAGTGGTGTTTGCACAAAGTTACAAACTACTTGTGCACCATACATGCTTCAAATTCACTGCATGGCCCATAGAATGAATTTAGCATTCAAGAATTGTAAGCAAGTTTCCTACGATATCAAAAGTTTAAAATCTAGTCTACGAGCTCTACGCATACTTCTGTCGAAGTCCCAAACATTTCATAGAATTTAAAAATTTTGTTGAGGGAATAACAATAGGAAACAATCTTCTCAATGATGTTGATACCAAATGGATCTCACAAGGAGTTCTTTCATAATATCAATCCTTGATTGGAGTAATGTACGAGCATCACAACACAATAGTCAAAGCTCCTGACCTCTTACATAGGTTAAGCGATATAGAGACACTCTTGACTTTAGCTAGTCTTCTCCCCAAGCTAGATGAAATGAACAATCTTGTGAAGAAATCCCAAGATAGAACTATGTATATTTATGAATATTCCAAACTATGTAGACATACATGCATGGCCCTTGATCATCTATATCTAGATCTAAATTTTGAAAGCCCATTTTTTTTCATCTAGTAGAATATTACTAATTTGAATAAGCCTAATAATTATTTACAATTTAATCCAAGTGCAAACTTATATATTTGTGTATGCAGATTTGAGATACCAATGTACCATTATATGATAGCCAAATTCACTATCAAGAAGTACTTGTTAGAAAGGAATATTTTAACGATATTTTTAAATCTGTTAATGATAATTTGAAGAAAATTACAAAATGTCTTTCCAAAAAGATTTATGATAGATTACATCAACAAGAAATACTTGAAGCCATGGGTATTGTGTTGGATGTTGTGGTTTTTTTGTTGATATGTGGTTGTCATTGATGTCAACACTATTAGCATTAATGCATTTGAAGTTGTATATGTCGAGGATATTGAGAAAATTGTAAAGAAATGAGTTGGAGGTTGTCAGTGGTGAAGTGAAGTTTAGTATGGCGGTATGTTCTATACATTGGTGATCAAAGGTTGTGGACTAAAGGGTTTGTTGTTGAGTGTATCTATTTTATCCATGTTGAATTTCAGAGATCTGCATGAAGAGTTGATCGAGTTATGAAGATTTTCATTCTGGTCCAATTTTTTTGTTTCTTCAGTTAGTGTTCCTGATTGAAGATGAGGCTATTTCAGTTAGTTTAGTTGTTGAAAATGCTTCTCTATTGGTTCTTAATGTTTTTGGATGCTTCTAGATCATGCTCTATCTTTGTTGCACGTCTGCATTGATCGTTGTGCTCGTGGTTGGCGATTTTCTCTTGCGTGTTCATATTTTTCATGTTCCTGGCCGACATGGTGTTGAAGCGTGTTGTGGATCTTCGAGGTGTAATTAATTGAAGTGTTTTCATGTTGATGATGTTGATTTAGGTCCTCACTAATTTTGGTCGACTTTGGTTGATGCGCATTGATTATTATGAATGATTTGGGCCGACAGTCATATTCATTTTATTATTTCTTTGTGGCCGACTTGTAGGTAAAATTTCTTATTGCAGATATATAAGAGTGATTGTAAATGTGTGAATATATGCAAGTGGATGTTGAATGTGTGTGTATGTGTGAATAATGTCTTAATCATTCGAAGGAAGAGCAGAGTGTGAAGAAGAGTGAAGAGTTGTTCATGTGCTTAACTATAACTATGATCAGGCATTAGCAGATGTTATTTTATCAGTTCAAATCCCTGTGGATGGCTTTAATCTAAATTTCTTTGTAAGATAGTGTGTCTTCCTTGTAATTGAGCAGTGAGCTCTAGGAAGTGTGCCTAAATGCAAGTGCATTCCCCATATTTCTTTTTCATTATACTTTTAATAGGGTATAATCTTTTGGACTGACCTCCACCGTGGTTTTTCCCCTAACAAGGTTTCCACGTAAAAAATCTTGGTGTTATGTCTATTACTGATATGTTGTTGATTCATGCTTTCATGGTTAATAATCAGATCTGAGAATAAAGTTGATAAGTTAAATAAGTTTTGAATTTTTGGGACAACTGATTCATCCCCCCCTCTCAGTTGTCTTCCCTTGTATTTCCAACAATTGGTATCAGAGCTAAGTTCCTTGGAAGAAGTTTAACATCTTAAGGTGATCTAGGATGACAAGTTACAAGAAGGATAGTCCAGATTTGATGGAACAAATTACTCTTTTTGGAAGACTCAAATGGAGTTCCATCTAAGATGCATTGGTGAACCCTACCAGAGCATTACAAGTAATATGTATGTTATACCACCAATGGTCCTACTACTTCTGCTGAGATCAGAGATGTTGAGTATAATATCTGGCTAAGGAAGCTTTGTTGAGTGCTTTGACTGACTCTCAGATGAAAAATGTTATGGATTTGAAGACTACCTATGAGATCTGGAAAAAGTTGGAAACCTTGTATGAAGGTGATGCTAATGTGAAGATTGCTAAGTTGCAGAGTTTGAAAGGGAAATATGAAAGGCTGAGAATGGGTGATGATGAGAATATTAATACTTTCATGCAAAGAGTGAGTAAACTTGTGTGTGGTATTAGATGTGCTGGTGGAAAGATAGATGAATCTGAGATTGTTGCTAAGGTGCTTAGATCAATGTATGATTCCTACAAAGTCAACTAGTGCTATGAAGAACTCCAAAATGTGACAAACATAACCAAAGATGCATTGGTTGGTAAGTTGACTTCTTTTGAGTTGAGTTAATTTGGTGATTCCCTTCCTAAGGTTGAATCTGCATTTAAGGCTACTACTTTTGGAAGAGATAAACAGAGATATGATCGAGTAAGAGTTCATCTAGAAAGACATTCAAGTATGAGGATGAAATCAGATAGATTGAAACAAGAAGAAAGAGATATGGAAGAACTGAAAGCACTTAGTGTCAAAAGAGTACCAAGAGGAAAAGGTAAGTATGAAGGAAAGTTTCCTCTTAAATTTTTTTCTTGTAATAAGATAGGTCATTTTGCATCAAGGTGTCCAGAAAAGAGCCCCTAAACTAAAATCTAATAAGCCTAGATTCCAGAAGAAATGTTACTTTATTGTTGATGAAGGTGTAACAGATGATGAATCTGATAAAGGTGATGATGAATGGGTATTTATTGTTGTCAAGAGAAAATAGTCGTGTATCTACTGAATCTGCTAGTTGTACAAGTGTGGAGAAAGCCTAACTACTTGAAGTTGAAGAAAAAGATGAATGGGTAATTGACAGTGGATGTTCACATCATATGACAGGAGACAAAAGTAAGTTTGTAAGCTTGGAAAAATATGATGGTGGTGTTGTGAGATTTGGTGATAATACAACTGGTGTGATCCATGGAAGAGGATGCATTTCTCTTGATGGTAAGCATAATACTGATGATTTTATGTATGTGGAAGGCTTGAAGCATAATATTTTGAGTGTTGGTCAAATGGTTGATAAATATTACAATCTTTAGTTTAAGGATGGCAAGTGTAGAATATTGAGTTCCAGAAATGAAATTGCCTTAGGTACAAAACCAAAAGGTAATATCTTTCACTTGAGTGCTGCTATAAAAGTTGTTTCATTGCTCAAGTTGATGAAAGTCAGCTATGGCATAGGAGATTGTGTCATGTTAACTTTGATATTATTGTCAAGATAAGTTCTACAAAGGTTGTGAGAGATCTACCTAAGTTGGTGAAACCTACTAATGCAATATGCAAGGAATGTCAGTTGGGAAAGCAAACCAGGATTTCATTTCAAAGTAAAAAGCATTATTTAAATGAATTGCTAGAGCCGATGCATACTGATCTATTTGGTCCCTCTAAGGTCAGAAGTCTACAAGGTTACATGTATTTCATGTTACGCATTGATGATTATTCTAGAATGGTATGGGTTACTTTCTTAAGAGATAAATCTTAAGCAATGGAAAAGTTAAAAATCTTCAAGGCTATGGTTGAGAATGAGATAGGTTTGAAGATTAAATTTCTAAGATTAGATAGAGGTGATGAATTCACTTCCGGTGAATTTAATTCATTTTGTGAAGAACATGGAATGAAGAGAAAATTATCTGCACTATAGACCCCTCAACAAAATGGGTTATGGAAAGAAAGAATAGAACAGTTGAAGATGTTTCTAGAACAATGATGTTAGAAGGAAATTTCCCTCATATCTATTGGAGAGAAGCTATGAGCATTGTTGTGTACACACTCAATTGGGTACAAATCAAAGATGATACTGGTAAGAACTATTTTGAGCTATGGACTGGTCAAAATCCTACTATTAAATACTTCAAGATATTTGGAAGCAGATGTTATATTAAGAGAGATGAATACATAGGGAAGTTTGATGCTAGGAGTGATGAAGGTATCTTTCTAAGTTATTCTACTAATAGCAAGGCCTACCGGTGTTACAATAAAAGATTGAATAAAATGGTTGAAAATGAAAATGTTAAGGTTGATGAAGACTTAGGTACACCATCCAAAACTTGTGGATATGAATCTAATGATCAAGATGATAGTACAAATCAAGAAAAGCAAGATTGGACTATAAATCAAGTGCAAATCAATCTGGTAAATTAGGAGAATTAAGAAGAAGGAGATACTAATGGAAACACAGAAGAGAGATTAGAGGAACCTGAAGTTGAAGTACATCCTAAGAAGACTCCAATGTATGTAAGATTGAATCATTTAGAAGATTAGATTATAGGTGATAAGAAAAAAGGTGTCCAGACAGGAGAAATATTGCAGAAGAATATTGCTTGATTTCAAAGACTAAACCTACTAATGTGAATGAAGCATGTAAATATGAGCATTGGGTTGAAGCAATGAAAGAAGAGTTGAAGCAGTTTGAAAAGAATGATACATGGATTCTTGTTCCTAGACCTAACGATAAGAATTTTATTAGAACTAAATGGGTTTTCAGAGATAAACTAAATGAGTAAGGTGAAGTGATTAGAAACAAAGCAGACTGGTATGTAAAGGATATTCACAAATGGAAGGAATTGATTTTGAAGAGACCTTTGCCCCTATTGCTAGACTTGAAGTTGTAACATTATTTCTTGCTTATGTTGCTCACAAGGACTACAAAGTTTATCAGATGGATGTCATATCAGCTTTTCTAAATGGTGAATTGGAAGAAGAATTGTATGTTGAGCAACCTGATGGATTCCAGTTGACTGATAAGGAAGATATGGTGTGTCGGTTGAAGAAATCTTTGTATGGACTCAAACAAGCCCCTAGAGCATGGTATGCAAGATTGGACAAGTATTTGTTGAAGCTTGGATGTAACAAAGGTACTTCTGAAAATAATTTGTATTTCAAGAATGATGATAAAGATCTGATTGTTGAAGTTTTTGTTGATGATATTATTTTTGGAGGAGATGATGCTTTGTGCATGAGGTTTGCTAGTGAAATGCAAAATGAATTTGAGATGTCTATGATTGGTGAGATGAAATTATTTTTGGGATTGCAAATCACTCAGTTAGATAAAGGGATTTTTATATCTTAGTCCAAGTATGTGAAGGAATTGTTGAAGAAGTTCAATATGGAAGATTCAAAGCTGGTTGGTACACCCATGGTGACTAGATGCAAGTTGACAAGAGAAGATGATTCTTCGAAAGAAAATAAGACAAGATATAGATCAATGATTGGTGGATTGTTGTATTTAACTTAGACTAGGCCTGATATTATGAATGTTGTATGTACTGTTGCAAGATTTCAAGCTAATCCAAAGGAATCTCATGTAACTATTATGAAGAGAATTTTTAGATATTTGAAGGGAACTATTGATCTTGGCCTATGGTATCCTAAAGATGATGATCTTACTTTGAGTTCCTTTACTGATGTTGATTGGGCTGGACATGTGAATGACAGGAAAAGCACTAGTGGTGGAGCATTTTTCTTGGGTAAGAAGCTAATTTCATGGTTAAGCAAGAAGTAGAATGTCATTTCTTTGTCCACTGTTGAGGCCAAATACATTGTTGCTACTAAAAATTGTACTCAAGTCCTATGGATGAAGAAAATGTTGAAGGATATTAGAGTTGTATATGATGAGCCTATTGCTATATACCATGATAATTCAAGTGCTATTAAAATTTCCAAGAATTTGGTGTTGCATTCAAAGAAAAAGCATATATCTATCAAGTTTCACTTTTTGAGGGAGAAAGTTAGTGAAAAAGAAGTAAGATTGGAATATGTGCCTACTAAGGAGAAGATTGTAGATATCTTTACAAAGTCGTTGCCTAAGGATACTTTTGAGTATCTCAGAGGGAAGTTAGGGGTGATTACCCCTCCTAATTAGAACTAAGATGCAATGAAATGCATTGCATTAGTTCATACATTTCATAATCATGTCTTGTTTTGGATTGATGTTGTGGTGGCTGCTACTCAGGCGAAGTAGTCAAATGGTTTAGAAATTCATATATGTGGTTCAGAGCTTAAATTTTCTTTGTCATTGATGTCAAAGGGGGAGAAGAGCTATGTGAAAAAATGGTGTCTATTTGAGGAGAAGATTGTTATGGGAGAAGAGTCGTGGAAGAGTTGAGGAGAAAATGAGTCAGAATCTAAGGGAGAGTAAGTGTCAAGAGTTAGTTGTGTTGATGGTGTTTTTCACATCATGTGTTGCCATCAATGCCAAAAGGGGAGATTGTTGGATGTTTTGGTTGTGTTTCTGATATGTGGTTGTTATTGATGTCAACACTATTAGCATTAATGCATTTGAAGTTGTATATGTCAAGGATATTGAGAAAATTGTAAAGAAATGAGTTGTAGGTTGAAAATGGTGAAGTGTAGTATGGCGGTATGTTTTGTATGTTGGTTATCAGAGGTTATGGACTAAAGGGTTTGTTTCTGAGTGTATCTAGTTTTTCCATGTCAAATCTTAGAGATATGCATGAAGATTTGATCAAGTTATGAAGATTTTAATTCTAATAGTTTTTATGTTTCTTCCGTTAGTGTTCCTAATTAAAGATGAGGCTATTTTAGTTAGTTCAGTTGTTGTGGATGCTTCTTTGTTGGTTCTTAATGTTTTTGTATGCTTCTAGATCACGCTCTATCTTTGTTGCACATCTGCATTGATCGTTGTGCTCATGGTTGGCAATTTTCTCTTGCATGTTCATATTTTTCATGTTCCTGGCTGACATGGTGTTGAAGCGTGTTGTGGATCTTATAGGTGTAATTAATTGAAGTGTTTTTTATGTAGATGATTTTTATTTAGGTCCTCACTAAGTTGTGGCCAACTTTGGTTGATGTACATTGATTATTATGAATGATTTGGGTCAACGGTCTATTCATTTTATTATTTCTTTGTGGCCAACTTGTAGCAATAAAATTTCTTGTTGTGGATATATAAGAGCAATTGTAAATGTGTGAATATCTGCAAGTGGATGTCGAGTGTGTGTGTATGTGTGAATAATGTCCTAATCATTCGAAGGCAGAGCAAAGTGTGAAGAAAAGTGAAGAAAAGTGAAGAGTTGTTCATGCGCTTAATTGGAACTATGATCAGGCATCAGCAAATGCTATTTTATCAGTTCAAATCCTTGCGGATGGCTTTAATCTGAATTTCTTTGTAAGATACTGTGTCTTCCTTGTAATTGAGCAATGAGCTTTAGGCAATGTGTCTGAATGCAAGTGCATTCCCCATGTTTCTTTTTCATTATACTTTTAATAGGGTATAATCTTGTGGATTGACCTCCACCGTGGTTTTTCCCCTAACAGGGTTTCCACGTAGAAAATATTGGTGTTATGTGTGTTACTGATGTGTTGTTGATTCATGCTTTCATGGTTAATAATTAGATCTGAGAATAAAGTTTATAAGTTAAATAAGTTTTGAATTTTTGGGACAACGGATTCACCCCCCCTCTCAGTTGTCTATCCTTGTATTGCCAACATATTGTGTATCCTCAATCTTGGGTAAACTAAGATAGCCCAACCTATTTTCATGATAAAGTAAATATCTTGATCAAACACTTTTTGAAAAGTGTAAAATACAATGAGCAAACAATAGAATGAATTATAAATGCAGATAAGCTTAGACAATAATGTAAGAATTTTGCAAGAAGTATGATGGACCAATTTGATTCCATGGGCATGGAGAAGTCCTTTGAACTAAGATCAATAAAAAAGGCTTGGACAAACTTAGATTAGAGTGAAATATTGTGTGGTTCAATATCAGAATATTTCAAACTTGTTGATTTATGTCAAACAATGATATTAGGGTTGGTGGAGGATGATATACTTTTCAGTTCATTGGCATTTTTGAAATCAAATTTAAGAAACAAACTAGACAAGAATTTGGAAAATTTCATGAGCATGAAAGGAATTGTGTATAATGTCAAAAAAAATCCTTTTGAAAGGGGACTCATAATTTGGAGGTCCATATGTGAAAGAAGATGGTTGTACAACACTCTAATTCCAAACACTGCCACTGGTGGCATTGGAATTGGGACAAATGGCAGTGACACAATGAATGTTGAATTTGAGACGTAGGCCGAAGAAAATGAAGACTAGACTCAAAATCAAGGCAACTCTTTTACTTTATCTCAAGTTGAACATTAGTTTTAGGACCCTGAATTCATTTGGGAAATGTAAGTGAATTAGTATCTTTTAGGTATTTATACTATACTTCATGAATCATTTTTGAAACTATAGTTGATGATATTTTATATTGTATTCCATAAAATTTTGAATCATTGCACTGCATGATATTTTATTTTATATTGCACTTATGAATCATATTCTAAACTATAGTTGATAATATTTTATATTGTATTCCATGAAATTGTGATATTTTATATTTGATATTGTATTCCATGGTATTGAATTTGATATGTTATTCTACATCATTTTTAAAGAACAACACTTATCACACTACTTATAAATTCCTATTGCATTTCCATTCACACAATCTTTGATAAATAATTAAAAGGAATATTAATTCATTCCTTGAACAAAAGCTAACAATTCAACATCCATAACATAAAAACATGATGTGATATGACAACTTATAAATAACCATTGATTATTTTGAGTCAGAAGATAGTGAATACAATACTTGAGAGCAAGATAGGTTGATATTATATTCAAAATTAAAGAAATACACTTAAGTATTTGTGTCATCTTTCATTATTACATAGAAAAAATGCAACATTTCCTATATGTGCTATCAAATAGATTACAATAGGCATCCCAAAAGATGCTTAAATCTAGTTGTCTTTTTGATCTGGGTGTTCTATTGATTTGGAATGTGTCATAAGGCTTAGGGTTCTAGTCATTCTTATGTTCTAGGGTTTCTGTGTGTTTTAAACCCTCTCAAAAACACTAGGTGTATTTTCCTTTTACCTACATTCTAATTCAAATTTGTCTTGGTTTTACCCGTTCTTGGTCTCTTAAGTCATATCTTATTACTTTGCATCTGTTTACTCACTGACCCCTTGAGCCTAGTGTTCCTAGTTGCTACCCAGAGAATCCTTATAAATATTTCCTTATCTTATGCATGTCATAAAATTCTTTAATTCTTATTCTTTCCCTAAGTTTGGGTTTTACTATTTGCTCAATATTGTTCATGTTATAAACCTAGGTGTTGTGCAATTTTTCGCACACATGCCCTGCTAGAAGGAGGGACCCTCTTTTGCTTCGGTTTTGGTGTTCAGACCCTTTCTTTTGAGGTTTTTGTCTTACTTAGGCACGTGCTTAAATTATTTATTTTGAATGCCTAAGTGTTTCTAGGTTATTCATTGAAAATCTTAAGTTTTGGATGAATTTCAGGCTTTTGCTTGGATTCAGGATTTTCCACCTTGGTCAGACTTTCCCGGATCCTACTTGGACTTCGGCTGGACCCTTGTTGTTTGGGGATTTTTGATCCTCACATATTTCCGTGTGGTCCAGATTTTCCCAGATTCTGCCCTATCGTCAGATTCCCGATTTCTTCCTCTTGTTGTCTTATTGACTGCATTAGTGGCTCCATGCATGCCCTAAGAAATGTATTTAACTTCATTTTGAGATATTTTGCACCATTATGTTCACTATTTGCCATCGTTTGAGCTGAGAAGTGCTTTCTTGTGAGTATTCGCTAGGATTTTGGGACTTTCGACTTTGATTTGATTGATTTAGGGGTGATTTTTGGTGCTCTATCACTTGTGTTCATTGTGGCCGCCCTTGAGCTTCACATTTGTGACTTTTGAGACCACTTCCCACTTTATAATGGTATATGTCTGATTTCTCTGCTTTGAATTGAATTATGAATGGCACGTTGGTATTTGAATTCCTACATATGTGTCTATTTTGTGCTAGGGTTGGATGGTATTGTGTCCTTTGTCATCTCCCAGGCGAGTTTTGAGTTCATGTGTCCATCTGCATTTTAATGAATCTTGCCTGAGAATAATTAGTAAGCCCTAGTGACAACTCAATAATGAAACAACTAAATTTTGAGCTTGCCTATGCGCTAATGGTGGATGAATAGGGTTTGAACCTAGGGAAGTGCCATATCAGGTGATTTTGTCTTAGGATTGACCTAGAATATGAAGGAAATTCATGAGAGGTCCGTCCCTAACTTTCCCTAAGTTGAGCTTTTTGAAATCCTTAGTCGGTTCAGTGTCTAGGTGAAATTGGGACTCTCTGTCCCTTCCAGATTCCCTTTGTTGTGACCATTCGAGATCACTGAGATATAATATCGACTACCTTGAGGTTTTCCAAAATGGTCCTCCTAGGTTCGTGTTAGATCGCTATGACACTATTGTTTTTACACCGATGAAATCCTTCATGCATATTAGTTGACAACACCTTTTGCTTTTGCTGAGACCTTGCCCCGCGAGGAGATGTCTCATCGACGTGCTCGCTCATACTTGCTTTCGGCAAGACAAGTCCAAGTCACCAAGAGGTCTTAGCGGGAGCCAGTGGCTTTACCAATTCATTTGTGTCGCTGTGACATTCTCCTTCAACGAGACCTTTCGTTGAACACTTTTACTTTCATCAAGCTCTATTCTTTCATCATTGTAACCCTTCGAGTTCAGGGAGATGTCACTCCGGTAGCCCTGCGTTTCACCAAAAGTCTTCTTAGGTTCATATTTGGTCGTCGGGACCCTGTAAGTGTCACGTCGAAGACTTTCTGTCAGCAGGACCAAACCAAGTCACCAAGAGGTCTTGGCAGGATCCAGTAGCTTTACCGATATTCGTTTGCTTCACCAAGACATCCGTCCTTCAGTGAGACATCCCACCGAGCACTTTTCGCTTCTGCCATTGCCTTTGTGAGTTTGCATTTGGTCATCGGGACACTATAATTCTCATGCCAAAAATATTTCTTTCAACAAGACAATCCCAAGTTGGCAAGATCTCATAGCGAGTCCTCGTAGCTTTGTCGATATCCCTTCGTGCTTCAGGGAAACATTCATGCTTTGTTGAGACCTTAAAGCGAGCTCCCTCCTCTTGCCGAAATCTTCACCTTCGGCGAGACTCTTGATGATAGCCAGGACTCTTAGTGAAACCTTTTCTCTTAGCGGGCCCTGATCTTTTGTCGGGATAACTTCATAATGTCGGCAAGAGGTTATGCCGATGGAACTCTTCATCGGCGAAACATAACACAGTCATTGGGACCTCATATCAAAAACTTGAATCTAGCCGAAGTGATTGTTTAAACTCTGACGGTCGGTGAGACAAGATGAATTCGCCAGGACCTTACCCCGCCCACCCTTGGCTCATACCGATATGTTTGCTATGACCCTTTTCGCCGAGACATTACATCGAAACAATTGACTCTTAGCGAAACCTATTTTGATTGCATCCTTTGGCGTAACTCCCAGAAGTCGCTGAGACTTCTTGGCAAACTCATAACTTTTGTCGAAGCATTCATTCTAGGAATTCCCATTGGTCTGAAACTTTGCCTTGATCGCGGATGTCCACTAGTATCGGATTTCTCTAAAATCTGTCGTTGCCCTGATTTTCCAAAGACTCCCATCTGACTCATTTTTTTGCAAAAATCCGTCCCTCACAGATTTCCCTGAAAATTGATGAAATATAAGGAAACATGAAATAATTGGATTTGTTTATAATTTTTGATGCATTTGATGATTATTTCATGTCATAATTGGGTCTTTCATGTGATTTATTGATGAAAAGATGATCAGGTTTGATGATTAAGTAGGTGTTTCTTGGTTACTCCGCTGGAATCTGATCAGTCTGGAATTTCCTGAAATTCCTCCCTGGCTTAGATTCCATAGATGGTCTTGAAACCCGAAATCTATTGTGGTCATTTTATGTGAATTTTAACAACACCTTGACTATATGAGATGCATTCTAACGTTGTTTTGATAGATTAACCTTGCTTTCCTATGGTTCTTACTATGTTTTCATGTGGAGCGCAGGCTGAGTCAAGAAAGGTAGCAGCTGGTTCCTCATTGTCTGATGCAGAGAGGATCAAGTTGGACATTAAGGGCAAGGTCCTCAAGAGTAAGGTCACTTTTCTCTAGTCAGAAGTGACTGATAGAAATGTTGGCCTCTGGGAGTATGAGGATTTTAAAGCAAGGATGGTGGCTGAGGATTCCCCTTTGGTTACTAGAAGGATGATGGAATTAGGCTTGTCCCATGTAGTCGGTTTCCCTTCTACAGTATAATGTTACGAGCCGGTCCTTGAGTGTGCCAGGCACTATGATCAGGATACACAGAGGATCATTGGGCCTCATGGGGGGTTGTTGCCAATCTCAACCCGGTCTCCATTGCCCAAACCTTCGACATGCCAGATAGATCTCATGTGGTGGGATTCACCATTGAGGCAGCCCAAGAATTCTACGATGACCAAACTATGAAATCACAACAGCTAATCAATTCCTGGTTGGAGAAGCCCAAGTCCCACTACTCTAAATTGCCTAAGCAACTGTTTAGAGCAAAATTCAAGAAGGAGTACTATGATGCCACCACCTTTTTGAGCAGGGTGGTCAGATTGAGGAGTGCTGGTACATTTGATAATTGGATGTGCCATGCGATCGTAATAATGGAATGAGAAAATATCAACTACCATTGGGCATGGGTCATTAGTCAAGTGATTCATAAGCAATTGTCTAATGTGTTGTAGACAAAGACTTTTACAGTGACCTTATATTTGGTCTATGCACTGGCTAGATTCTATCCCTATAGAGGATTGGATACAAAGGGTATTTTCAGAATGGACATCATTTATGAAGTTTTCCCTCAGTTGTATTTAGAAGGCTTTGACTATAGGAGGGAAAATGATGCATTCACCATTCATATCACCAGAATGCTTCAAGAAGCAAAGCATGTCAGAATTTCAGATCAGGCCAAGGAGCTCATCAAGAGGTATGGAGCATGGTTCATCTAGTTCTCAACCTTCTCTTACATCTGGATTGATGGCTGTCAAAGGGCCCTGTATAGACTTCCAAGGTATCCCACTGACCACATCATATTGTTGGAAGTCACTAGGCAGATTTGTGATTTTGATGCCATTGTCAAGAAGGACAAACATAAGACAGGATTTGGTGGGGATTTTCCCCTAAGGATTGGCACTGGAGAGGTATGTCCTTCCATTGGTTCTACCCAGGCTTCAAAAGAAGAATTGAGTGCTCTTGGTTTGTCTCTCCACTCCAAGAGATCCAGATTTGACATCATAGGGGAGACTCAAAAGAAGGCCAGTAGAGAGTACAACCATAAGGTAAAATTAGAGGACTATTGGGCCAACTGCAGTCATAAATACAAGGTCAGAAGGAAGAAATTCTCCCAGCTTCTAGTTGATGCAGTTCGATTATATAATGTAAGAGCAGTGCCTGATCAATTGGAGGATGATGGGGACTTAATTCAGGATCATGCCTATGAGATAGTAAAAGATAGGCTGATTGGTGATATATATTGGTCAGAAGAGGAGAAAATAGAATGAAGAAACTAATGGATCCAATCCTCAAATTCACTAGGATGTGGCTCAAACACACAGTATGGGAGTTGGAAAACAAAGGAGTACAATGCACCTATGCCCTGATGGGGGACTTAGATTCCCATTCTACTTCCGAGGAGTCCACCGAGTAGGATCTGAAGGGAAAGGGCAAGCTAGATTCCCCTATCAAAGTAAAATCTAAAAGCGTTCAAGCAGAAGAAGTCCAGGGAGGAGAGAAATAGAGAAGGCCAAAAGCTAAGAGGAGAACAAGGACTAAGAAGTTTGAGTAGAGTCCTGAGGTTGATGCTCCTATGCCGAAGAGGAAAAGAATTGTCAAACTATCAGAGAAGGCTGCCTCCAAGGTTGGAGAAGAAGTTGCCCCACCAGTGATAAATCTTGAGAGCTTGAAGGAGAAGTCCAAAGTATATGCAAAGAAGTCTAGGACTCCCTCTCCCAGGGGCGGTGTGCCTAAGGCTGACCTACCTCTGATGGCTTCTCATGAGAAGCAGCATGATGACCTCCCTTCCACTCATAAAACCCAAAGTGAACCAGGTGAGACAAAAAAGATTGATGAGGATCTAGATATAGGAGAGGAAGAATTTCATGAAGGGGAACTCCACAGTGCAGAGGTGGAAATTGAAAAGATAATGCAGTCCCCTATGTTTGCACATGTAGACTCTCCGATCAGAACTGAAGTAATTGAATCTCATCCAAGGGAGGCAGAAGCAATGAGGGATCCATCACCTACACATGAAGAGGAGAATATTGCAGAGGAAGAAAGTAAAATGGATGAGAATCTCGAGAAACAGAATTTGGCCAAGGAGGCACATAAAGATCAACAAGAAGAAATAGGGCAAAATCAAGTGCAATTGGAGTCCACTATCCCTAATTGGTTGGAGAAGGAAATAAAGAGAAAACAGGTGGTAGTGGAGGATAGTCCACCGAACTGGGACGTACTACTGGCCAAGATTGGAAAAGATAAAGGAAAAAAGAAGGCTAGGGTGATCTCACGAGTCAAGAGGGATGAGGCACATAACAAGGTTGTTCACATCGCCACCCCTACTCCAGACAAAGACAGAGATGATGTGGCTAGAAATGATTATAATATACAGACTTTTAATCTTGGGCCTACATCAGTTGAGCAGGACATTGAGGACTATGAGGTCTCCAGTACTGTTATCGTGGATTGGCTAAGGAAGGAAGTGAAGACCAAGTAGGAGCTGAAGAGAGAGAATGCAAATCTCAAGAAATTCTTGGAGGAATTGATGAAGCCACTACGGGCCATTAATCCTTCTTCCTCTACTACTCATCCTCTACCTCAGGAGACCATAACTGAGCTAGAAACGATGAAAGCTTCCACCCTTGCCACTGTGAATTGGCTGAAAGGGGTGCAAGGGAAGGGTGACAAAGCTATTAAGGAGATCTTGTCAATGGGGAAAGATGCTATTATGGCGACTAATTGGTTGAAACAAGTGTTGGCACAAGATAAGGAGGATACAGACCTCCTTCTACAGAAAACTAGAACTCTAATGGAATACACCTGTGACAGGTTGGTAAGCGACGAGATTCTTTCTTCCTCTAGAGCTATCGAACCTTGGGAGTGGTTCGAGGCACTGCAAATCAGGCAGAAGGTGTTGAAAAAGATTCACGAATGAGGGAAGCAGATTGATGACACCTTGACTAAGATTTACAGTGGTTCTATTGCCTTCTTTCAAATCATGACAGGAAGAAGGAAGATCATGTCTAAGTATCTGAATTTGGAGCAGTTGAGGAATTGGTGGCATGACGTCTATGCACCACTTGATGATGGGTCCGTTTCTGAGCACCAACTGGATGATGCGGCCACCTACCTTGCAGTTATTGATAAGCATGTGACATATAAAGTAGATTGGGATAGGTCGTTCAAAAACGCAAGGGATGAGATTACATCCATTGAGAGGTGACTTAGGGTTCTGTCAGTACCACCTATGGCTGACTTAGATGCAGCATTCTTGAAGCTACATGAGGAGTCAGATCGGCGTGGGGATGATGGGTAAGAGAGCTAATGATAGGCTACAACGCGATTTGTGCTTCCCTATTATCTTCCCGTGCGTCGTCTAAGCTGCACAGGGGATCTCAGGCCGATTTGGATGGGATGTGCATTTATTACTAGTTTGACTCATTCTGAAGACTCTCCTGGCTGGGTTGTTGTGCCAAGTTATTGCTGCAAAACCCTTGCCTGGCTGACAAACTTCTGGGGATTTCTATATATTGGGCATGTCGCCTCTTTGTAAAGGGTTAGAACAGTAAGAAATAGTTAGAAGATCAAAATTTGTAACTAGAACATAGAGAGAGCTAGTTAGAAGTAGAGTAAGTTAGTAGGTAGTTTCCCTCAAGCAAATATTGTAATAGAAAGCTAGAATTGTTGCTACAGTGAACAATTTGAATACAAGAAATGACATTGTGATTTGGTGCCATACTTGTTTCTTTTGTTTCGCATGGTTCTAGTTATTCCATCATTAAAATTTCTTTGAGAAGGTTAATGTTTAGGTTAGATTTGATTCAATAATGTTTGTGATTCAATACTTGAATGTTGCAGCAATCTTTCAGTCCATACTTTTCGCAACCAACTGATTGTTAGTTGCTTTGCAAAGTTAGCCTAGACTTAATATTCCATATGCTTAACTTTGATTGTGAGGATTTGTTCATTTTAACTACAATAAGGTTATCTGAATGAATGTTTACAATTTGAAAATCTTAACGCCTTAGAAGATTGCACTATTTTCTGTGAGATTGTGGATTTATCTTGGTCAAGTAGAAATTAGTTTTGAAGGATTAGTCCATTTTGAGTATTGGTTACTATCATTATTAATCTTAGGTTTAGTATTAAATTTAGAACTCTCTCTAAAACCCTTATCCTTTTTTTATTTCTTTGATTATTGGGTTAAATCTAGGATTGAAGCACCATCAAATTGTTAGATCTGATAAAATTGATTCAGCATTTGCTCGTAGTAAGGTCCCATTGTGATTACCAGCATTTTCACATTTCGTTACTGAGTTGTTTATGCATTGTCAATACCTGACATTAGAGACCTTGGGGTTATCTCTTGAGGCTTGCCGATAGAGATTTACCTTTCAAGAGAGATAGGATATCATATTCTATCTAGTTGTTATTGTGCAGAAAACACGATCAACACTAGGCAGACAGCCCCTTTTAAGTCATGTAATAAGTGCATGTTCTTAAATCCTTTTTAATGTTTGGCGAGTCCCATCAACTACTTTCTATTGGTTCCCCTCCATCTCATGGGATTAAAATAATCAAATTAAGGAGTCAGCAAGATAGCGGCAATGTGACACCTGGCCATCCTTTTGGCGAGTCCTACCATTGCACGAAGGAATCAATGACTAAAGGTGTTCAAATCAATGCTTACTATGGTTTCTAACAAACAAATATTTGTTATTCCCCACCTCCTCACTATCATAAGATGCACATGCTTTAAACCTGGAGGGGAAGCACAGATGCTGACAAGTAGACTATTTCAACGCTTGTGGAGATGGAGCCCGAAGAGTGACATGCAGATAAATCTACATGGTGTTTTTCGATTGGTCAGTGGAGACATTCATTTGTATCAAATTTTCAAACTTATTTGATTGAATTTGAGTCGCCTGGTCACTGCGAGATCGACAGTTAAAATTCAAAGTTAACGATTGAGGGAAAATGAGTTGTAATAGTTGTTTTGGTTCACACGAGCAAACCATAATGGTGGATATGATGCAGAGCTACCAAATTCATATGTTTTGAAGCCATAAAACTTTCTTTAAAGTATAATTGCAAACTGTTAAAGCATTTAACATGTCTAAGGAGTTCTTGCTGAAATTTTCAAGCTCGTTCAATGACAAAAATTAGGGTTTTCAAGCATCTACAAAACCAATAAGTAAAATTGCTATCTTGCTTCTATCATTCTGTCATTAGGGTTTCTAGTTTTGGTGCATTTCTTTTAAGGTTTGATGTTTAATTTGAATGATTAGCCTATTTAGTCTTGTTATTTCCTTGAATCAACCCATACCCTAGTTGTAAGTTTGCAATTTGTTGAGTAGTAAACCCTAGTTTGCACAAACTCTATTACTATGACATCCAAAGTCAAAGGATTAGTGTCAATATACCAATCTTTTGAGTAAAAGCCTATTGTGATATCTTTGGTATAGGACTTAACCTAACAATTGGTATCTTCAACCTCTAACAAACCAAAGGGACAACGTATGTACTTTGGCCCTAGAACTAAATTTGGCATCACTAATTATTATTGTACAATTAAAGATGTTTCCCTACCATACTTCATATGGAGTCTTTTGTAGGGATAATTTGGAAATAGGAATGATGGTATCCCTTTTTGCAACACCTGGAGGTTGGACATGGGTAATTTGGTTGTACCCAACATGTTCATTGATGTTGATCTTCTCAAAATAATTGTTGTGAACTATGAACCTTTGGTTAGGGTTGTTAGAGCTCATGACAGATAGAATCTGGTATAGGTTAATAAGGAAGAAGTTGCATATGTGTTCAAGTTGAACACTTGGTGCAATGACATGGTTAAGATTGATCAGTAGATGTTGAGAGAGGAATACCAAAGGGTAAAACACAACTTTAGGGTGTTGGTGTTGACCAATTTTTTTGATATCAGTAGGGAAGGGAAACTACAAAAGAAAGATTACTTTGTGACCCTCTAATGTTGAGCCCCTCCCTATTAAGTATTTCCAACCATATTTTTATAATACCTTTTACTCCCTCTACCAAATTCTAGGGTTTGATCCTGGCTCTAGCATGCTAATGGTCCATATGTACGTGGTTGTGAGTATCCAACACCTTAACATAGATACCTTCTATTATTTTTCCACCTATATAGCAGAGGAAAATCACACAGGATTGGTGGCCTTGAAGGGTGGGAAACTTGGTGTTAGATTTTTGTGGTTTTCACTCTTTATGCATATGTTTATTTTCAAAGGTGTGAACTATTTTGGTCAGGAGATGGAGCTTAAAAGGGTTGTGGATGGTATTGATATGTTGGTGCAGTCATGGACCCCTATATTGGATAGGAATGAAAAAAAGACTGACTATGTGACTACTACAAATATTTTTGCCACCAAATTGAGACATGATCTAATAGTGGATGTACCTAGGATCCCCAAGGAGTTACATGATTTTTTGAGGCCAACTAAAAGGAGGTCTAATTTGAATATTACTCACAACTAGGGGGATGTAATCCCTTATAACAATTGTACAGTCTAATGGTATTTGGCACACAATTGACACCCCACATACTCCCCAGGGAAGAGCCTTTGACGATTGGGTTTTTGGAGGTGATGTGGTAGCTAGGGAATGTCGATGATTTCTTCCTAGATAAGAAGCAAAAGGGAACCTTCTTCCCTATATACACTATGTTTTCTAATTTTGTCATGATTACACATGGATAGAGAAATATTGTGGACCACTATCTTAGTCATTACAATATGAAGATCTAGGCATACAGGACTTATGACCTTGAGGGATTCATAGTTTAGTTAATGAAGAGAAATAGGTGAGGTCAGTATGTTCACACCCACACTATGCCTAATGACTGCATTAGAAATATTTTTGATCTTGATGTCCAAACTGATAGAATGAAAAAGTGAAGTTTTTTTGTGAAATTCGAAAGAGAAATTAAGGTTAAGGATCCTGATTTTAAAACTTTGTCAGATATTAGTGACCCAATTTTAAAGATTGAAGCTATGATACAAAATTTTGACAAAGTAGCGGCAAGATTAAATGAGATACAAAAATTTGCAAGATAAGGGAAAGGCCCCTATGATGGAGGGAGAGTCAATTGTGTAGCCTTCCAAGAGGGTGCACATATATTTAAGGAGGAAAGATATAATAAGGAAGCAACAAATAGTTGTTACTCCTGCACAATCCAGGGAGTCAAAAATGAATTCACCATAGAAAAAACTACCTACATTGTCACTGCAACATTCTTCTGCCTCTAAAATAATTAAATTGGATTCTCCAATTAGAGAATCATCCCCTCCAAGGGATCCATTCCCATCAATAAATAAGCAAAAGGTTGAAGCTTCTGGTTTGGTTGACTATCCTGTAGAGGAGTCAGATGATGAAATCGTTATAACTAATGAGGAAATAATGCAGGGGATGTCATCTCCTCAAGGGGAAATAATATCGTAGAATTTGAGCCTTAGGTTGAGAAAATATGACCTAAGTGGAAAAAATAACTCTAAGGATGTCAGATTCCAAGCCCATGAAATATTTATGGAAGATGATCAATTTTTCAAGACACAAGCTTTCAAGGAATATGTATGGAGAGTAATGAAGGATGAGTACACAATATTTGTGAAAACAAGGAGAAGTGATAGCCCCAAGAAGCCCCAATAAGTTGTTGAAGCCAAGTTCTGAGATGAAATGAGGGCCAAGTATTCAAACATTTATATAGAAGAGGACAGGGCATTGGTGAGAAAGAGTAGAGTGTTATCACTCCTAGAATGGGACCTGGCATCAACAAATGCTTTTGACACTGTTGGAAGACAAGATTCCCCCATTTTTAATAGTGAAGAATAAGTCACATTGGCTTTACAGAGGTTAACTTCTAGTCAGTAGCGGGACACTCTTTCTATTTGGGCATTAGCCCCAACCACTAAAAAGCCTAAAGTTGCAAAACCTACCCCAAGTGTAAGAGGAGGCTTAATCATAAAAAGAGTTTCAGATACATCTACCTTGGAGGCAATAACCGTGAATGTTAATGTGGCACAATTCACCAAAGCCATTGTTGATTCATTGACATAGGAAAGGGATAGTTTTAGAACCAAATATAATGAGGTGGTTGGTGAGTACAACTTGAGACAAAAAAAGATGTCTCAAATGAAAAGTTGTTGTGCCCTCAACACACACGCCCCATTTGGAACAGGGACCGTCTTTTTATTTTGCCTTGCCAAGTTGTTTTTGTCACCACCTCATTTTGCATGCCCCTTTTTTGGTGTCCTAAATGGTCAACATGCCTCCAAAGTCTCATAATTAAGTTGACCATGTTTCATCCCCTCTAATTTTGCTAAGTCTTGGTTCCTTGCAAAGTTTCCTTGGCAGTTTGCTTTTGTCAGCAGCCTCGGGGCCTAGCAGGCCCGACTTGCTAGGTTTCCCTTGCCAGGTTTCCATCATGTGTTCACTGTCCCAAACGGCCGAGGGCCTTCGCCTTCCTGCACCCTGAGACCCAACTTCTAGATTTCCGCCCTTATGACTTTTATTGAAAAAAAATGGCTTTTTCCCTTTTCGAGCCCGGTCTCTTAGACTTCTCTGCTCAAAGTTCCATGTTGACTTCGTCATTTCAAATGGTCGACCTGTGACGACTTCCCATCCTTTGGATCCCAAGCTCCCCATTGCCATCAGTTTCCAAATTGCAAATTTCAAGCAGTTGTCTGGCCGTGTCCTTCTGGCCTCCGGGCCCTGGACATCCCGCCGCTGTTTGAGAATTTAAACTCACCAAACCTCTTGTCATCCGTATGGGCATTAATGGTCACATTAAATTCTAATTAGTGGTATAAATATCTAGTTCAAACTATCATTTTCATATGTCAGGTTGGCCAGAGGGGTTCAAAGGTATTTCTGAGGAGTCCAGTTCCTTTGTCATCTATCACCCTCACGCCCGTCGCTCTCATTTGCTAATTCTTCGCAGATTCCACAACTTCTCTCACTAGGTTTTTGAGGTAAGTTCATCGTCCACCTTTTTCGTAGATTTTTTTTCCATTTTATGCTTAAATGATAAATGAATTGTTGATGGTCCAAATTGCACAACAGCAGTTAAACAAAATATTACTATCCTGCTCTCCTGAAAGAGAAAGATGATCACTTGGATATCTTAGCTCCCAAGGTCTTTGTAATCGGTTCTTGACTTTGCTGACTTTACTCAATGGTTGATGTGAATGGTAATGTTCAAGGGGCTTGCTGGTGTTGAGCTTCTGGATTGTTCTAAGATCAAACATAAACTTAAACCTATTTTAACTGGGGTTTTTAAAGAAACAAAAAAAGATAGATCAAAGCTTGGAACTAAAAAGAATAATAATTCATCCAACTTAACCAGACTTGTGACCTTTCAAGGAATTGCTAACTAAAACTAGAGAACAAAATCAACTTGTGAATGACACACAGCTTCATTCATCCACAGTGCTAATTTTAACAACAGATTATAAATCACTATTTAAACAAAAAATTAAAACAAAACTCCTTTCCTTGAAAGCTTTTCAAATCAAATGATTAAGTCAAGACAAACACCATTCTGGAACACAACATGAAATAGATTTTAATCTGGTTGCTTTTACTATTAGTGAAATAAATAAGCAACATTTACAAATCTAGCACAATCACCAGTGTACAGAAAACCTATGACTCTAAATTGTTTCCATCTATACTAAGAAAACAAGAAGTGTACATTATTGTCCATGTTGAATGTAACTCCTATTCTATTATTATTCTTAATCTTTTCTCTATTACCACTTAGAAAATTACTATTGCTCTTAAAATCTATATATCTATGTCTTTGAACCCCTTTTTTTTACAAAAAGGAAAAAATGCCATATATACAGGATGTGCTCAAAAGAATGCGCTGGCCCCCTATTTTTAGGGTTTACAAAATATCTGCTGGTTGCACAAGGGTTTGCCCTCAGATCTTTTTGAATAGAGTTAATGTTTCGTTGAATGGCATCCCCCCTATCCATGTTGGTGAAAGATTATTCAGGGGATGATCATTAATCTTTTGTAACTACAACATTTACTTCCGGCCTCCGTGTCCATCCTGAAACTTCCTTGAAGGGTTTCTTTGAATGCTCTAAAGCATTGTCATTAATATGGATCCATCTTTTCTAGCAGACACCACAGTTGTCCCTGAGACTTATGGCTTCCTCCTTCTTCCTGCTCTAGACCTCTCTGCATGTTGACTGTCCCCTAGAAGCAGCACTAGACTCTCTGTTCAGATTCGAACACCATCGTTCCTGGGCTGATCCATCAGCTCATCCATAGAGTAAGTTCATGTTCACATTCTATTGATTTCCTTCACAGGGGTAGTCAATCAGTCAAACTGCTAGTGGTCAACCCTTTTAGCTTCTTCTGATTGGTGGAACAAAATCCACGTAAGACTCCTGGGTAGTCAAAAGTGGTTCATACCAAATTGCATGTTGGTGAGACACCATCAGTGTCTCCCTGATGCGATTACATTCTACAGCAGTTATCAGCATGACCCATGACGTTCGGCAAGAGTTCATGTCAAGCTGGACAAGCTATATCGATACCACAAAAACCATTGGCAAGACTGCATTCCCTTGGCAAGACCTTACTGGAACTATGAATTTCCTGATGATTTTGCATGTTGCTCATATTCATAAACTTCCAAATCACTCCTTTCACATGCTTTTTCTCTCATACTTTTCCATTTTTCCCTATTGAATCCATCGGGTCTTGCATATTTCACATCATGGTTCGTCTCACTGTGACATTTTCTGGGTCTCCCTGACCCATTTTGCTAACATTTGGATGTGCAAGGCAGTCGACAGGACTTCATTGTTGTCTTGGCGACCACATGTATGCATTTTCTATCAGTGTGAGGTTGTGGCCATCGGCAGGGAGTCTTAGCGAATATCAATTGTCACACCGACCGCTTGGTATATGTTACTCGTCGGCAAGAGTTTTGGTTATTGGGCTGATGTCTTGGCAAACTCTCATTGTCTCCATGATTAGTTCATATGATGGTTCATCAGCATGGGGGGATGCTATCATTGGGAAGTCTCAGCGACTTTGTTATATCACACCGACCAGAAGAGGGGGTAGATACTCATCGGTATGAGTTTGTTTTCTTGAGGTGAGGTCTCCTCGAGTGTGGTTTGTCTCACCGACTATTACAACAAGGGTTCCCCTCGGTGAGAGAATTTAGTTGTCTTGGCGACGATGAACAAAACAGAGGATGGCTCGGTGTGACCTATTGATATCGATGTTTTCTCTTGGCAAGAATCTGGGGTCTTGCCAAATGAAATATGTGGTGGCTTGGTCGGTAGGATAGTTGGGAGATCATGGTGACATAGGGTTAAGTGGACAACTCTCGGTGAAATAATGTGAAGTTGATATGATATCTCCCCAACCTGAGTAAGCTAGAGTGATATGCACATGGGATATCAACGATTGAATTGCCTTCGACATAACTGCCAGTGTGTCATGACAACTATTCACTGATGAATAATGATTTTTGATTGTTGTGGCCGACATGTGGATTCAATTAAATAGTAGATTACGATTCCTATGGTTGACATGATGAATTATTTGATGACCGTTTCCTGCCAACATGTGAGATTTTCCCGAATTTGGTGCTGGGCCGACATGGATTTTCATTATGTTTTATTTTCTAATGCTGGTGTATTTATATGCACCCAGATTGTAATAGGAGATGATAGATTAGATTTTAGATTGGAAGTAGAAGGTAGTTAGATGGCTACAGTAGGATAATTTTCTCTTTCCAGAGACTATGTGCATGATTTCAAATGGTGGTTTCAATGAAAATCAGCTGGTGTGGTAGGTTGTTTTTGGTATCAATTGTATGTTGAATTTATTGAAAAGCATTGCTAAAGCTGTCTCCAAGTTGATTCTTTCTGGTTGTTTAAATTGAAATAACAAGTTTATTCTTAGTTTATCGATGCACATTTACTGTATTTGTGTGATTAATTGACTGGTTCTCTCAAGTAGGGATTAAATCCTTTATGTTGATCACAGTAATCAGGGGGAATTCATCTGGATTCTTAAAGTAGAGCTTAGTAATCATAATCTTGCATTGTTCATACAAGTTATGAATAGATCAAATGCCTACAATTCGATCTTTTGCCAGAATAAGTTTCCCATTTCTATTTCATTTGACTCCACATACCCAACAAGGCACTGGTCTCTGCAATTTCATTATTTGAATTTATTCAATCTCTTTTATTAGTTAATTAAGCATTCTAGGATTTAGATCAGAAGGTAGCTATCAAGTTTGGTTTCATTTGTTCACTGCTATTTTCCATTGTGGACAAAGCATTTCAGAAAGATAATCACAAGTCTGCATTGTTCAAGAGAGGTACACCCACCTACGTCTTGTAGCACTAGAAGAGTAGAAGGTTTAATTATTTCAAACCTTGTTTTGTTACCCTAAAACATTGCGAAAGCTTGGCAACCTTTCATGGTTCAAACTTGCGTTTTTGAGAGCTAACAGACCTCATATCGAGCCTCTCTTCCTTTGGTGAGCACACCCATCTCAGGGAGACTCCTTCATGTTCAGGAAGACCTCACCCCAAACTCATGTCTTGTCACTGAGACACCTCTAGGTCGGTGAGACCTTTCATCAAGCGCATTCCACTACACTGAAGGGAGAAAACACGTTGGAAAGGCTACCGCTAGTCAACAAGACCAACATCAGTTGGGGAGACATCACAATGAGTTCATTTCAGTCATCCCAAGCTAGGCTTGAGCCCCTTTCATTTCAGTAAGACTCCCCACGGTTGGCAGGAAATCACGGCGAGCCCCTATTCTCCCTGAGCTCACTTTTTTTGACGAGACCTTATGCTGATACTATCTCATGTTGGCGAGACTTTTCCTTTTCTAAGACATTACACCGAAGGGAGAACCCTTCAGCAAAACCTCCACGCTTCGGCAAGACCTCTTGGCAAACTTAAATCTTTCGATGAGACATCCCGTGTTGGTAGGACATCTCGCTGAAAGCACAACCCTATGTCGAAGGTATCCTTTTGGCGAGACATTACGAGGTTGCTAAGACTTCTCAGTCAGCCCAAACCGCTACGCTGATGCCACTTCACCTCGCCAAGAGTCCACCCTGTCAGTGAGACATCACCCATAAGCCACCTTTGTCACCGAGACCCTTCCTCTTCAGCTAGACATCATGCCGAAGGTATAACCCTTCACCAAAACATTATGGGTCGGCAAGACCTTTCATCGAGCACAAATCTTTCAATGATGCTAACCTTGTGTGCAATCAGTCGGTGAGACTTTAGCATGTCAAGGAGACATATGAAAACTTACGGTGATTAAAACTGTCTGGCCCACTGGGGCATTTCAAAATGAATAGAACCACTGCTAGTCGGCAAGACATCTAGAATGTCTTGCCGACTCTTGCCTTAGAGGAATTTTATGCCAAATTGGATTGGGGGATGGTTTCCAACTGAGCTCCCTAACAAATATCATCATGTGCATGATTTAATCCTATAAAACAAAGTCTCCATTAGTCCTCATAAGCATATAAGATACATTATCATAAAATACACTATTGCATATGATTATTTCATTCAATTTTTAGCAAGAAGAAAACCAACTCAAGGTGAGATAGAACCAAAATCTGATAAAACAAAATACAGACCCAGGAGGAAAATGAAGGAAATTCCCAAGACCAAAGCCAATAAACAAAGGTGACAAAAGAAAAAAGAGAAGGAGGACCCATTTTGTTCCAGAATAAAATGGGGTGGTTATGCAAGGCATAACAAATGGTGACTCGGTTGGGAAAATGGTTTAACCATTTTCAAGAAATTTAAGGATTCAACTACCCAGAATCTCTGGTTTATGAATATCACAACTCCAGTTGGGTCAATTTTAACAACCAAGGCTAAGTTAGAATCTCAAATGTAAATCAACAATGGCCACCCCTGAATCTATGTGTGTGCTTGATTGTGCATCACTCTTTTATAAAGTTTTCTTCATCTTTCAAACAATAATGTGCAAGATTTGAGCTACATGAGTTGATTCCCTTTAGCTATGGTGAAATGATGTCTTGGGCATTACTCTGCTGCTAGTCAGGCGTCCATAGCCCCAATAGAGATACCTCTAGTTTTCTCACAGTATTTCTCTATTGCCAGCCAGGCATCCATAGCCCCGGTAGAGATACTAGAATCACCCATTCATATTGAGTCCAATTTTCTTTTAGATCATTATTTTCCTTCTTTTCTTTTTTTTTCTTTTTCTCTTGGAGTTTCAGATATTTCATTCATTTTTTTCTCAATATGTTAGATGTCAGACATCTGTTCTAGGTTGAAAACTACCATGGACCTCATAACAACACTTAGGAGATCAGATTTTTCACTCAAATCTTACAACACTATCATCCTAAGACAAATATGCCATTACAAAGGAGATGATCTTGATAATTTATGATAGATTCAGAAGAGCTAATGAAGTTCATTTACTTTGCACCTTATTTTCAAGACTTTCCACAACTCTTATTGACAATGGGCATAAAACAAAGATTTTAGGACAAGAGCACCCAATTAGCAAACCTGAAAATACCTAAACCATTTCTCTCCTAATAACCAAAGTATGCTTCAGATAACAACCCACCATTTTAAGATGGAAAGAATAGAGAAATCCCAAAGAACAACCAGACAGAAACCCAAACAACAAAGGAAACAAAAGGATAGAAAGAAAGAAGCAACAAACAATAGTAGAACTATTTACAAACAGAAAAAAAAAAAGAAAAAAAAAGAAAAAAAAGCAAATTATTTACAAACATGAAACAAACAAATTATTTACATAAAGAACAAAAAACTACTTACAAAGGAAGAGAATTAGTAAGCTTTATGACTCGAAATAATGCTTAAGAAACTTCCCATTGATAGGCAAGGGAACAGGTTCTCCAGTTAAACTACTCAATCGAAAAATATTTTCTCCTAGGATCTCAACAATCTAATAGGGACCCAACCAAAGCTTATCGAATTTCTGGTGACTGCCCTTCTTTTCACTAGCTTTATCCCATAACAACACAAGGTCTAATATCTTGAAAGCAATGATTTTGGCTCTTTTTTCAAACTGTGTTAGAACTATAAAATTCTGATGTATTTTACATATTGTTGATACCCATGAATTTCTAAATAAGTCCTACCATGAGCATATTTTCCCCATAATTGGCCATGTAGTACCATAAAATCCATCCAGTCTTGATTAATTCACATTATAATCCATATCAGCATGAGATGGTCAGGATCTCCCTGATCCATAGTGTATTTTTGCTAATGTATATCTGTTGTAGGTTTATGGGCAAGACTTCTTTAATGTCACATCGATTGGATTTCAGCTACTGGAACCTTTCGGAAAGACATACACATTGTCTCGGCAACAAAAGTTTCATATCAGCAGAAGAATCATATTTAGGATGAATTCATAGTGAGACATTGTCTTTCTGACCAGCGCACATGGATATACATCGGCCATGTTGTGCAGTTTTGCACACACACGCCCCACTGAAAGTGGGGACCCTCTTTTTGCTCTAGCTTTTGGTGTCTTTTGGCCCCTTAATTTTATTGATTTCATTGCCTTTGGAGGTCCTTAGATGTTTATCTTGCTTGTCCAAGTCCTTCCCCTGAGTTGTGCTTCAAAAAAACTAAGTTTTGAACAAAATCCGGGATTTTCCAGTTTGCTTGGAATTTCCCATAATCCTGTCTACCTGGAATTTCCCAGATTGGCTTTTGGTGTCTTTTGGCCCCTTAATTTTATTGATTTCATTGCTTTTGGAGGTCCTTAGATGTTTATCTTGCTTGTCCAAGTCCTTCCCCCGAGTTGTGCTTTGAAAAAACTAAGTTTTGAATAAAATCTGGGATTTTCCAGTCTACCTGGAATTTCCCATAATCCTGTCCGCCTGGAATTTCCCATATTCCTATTCGCCTGGAATTTCCTGGATTCTAGTCTGGAGTCCGCTTGGCCCAAATTTTTCTGGATTTTCCCCTTGGTCTAATTTTCTCGGAAGGGCCCAAATCCTGAAATTTCCCAGAATGGAATTTTTTTATAAAATAATTATTTATTTATTTATTTTTTCCAAAAATGAATTTTTTTAAAAAAATGTTCTGAAAATGAAAATTTCTTGGAAAAGATGTTGAAACTAAAATTTCCAAAAATGGAAAAAATTCTGAAAGTGGAAAGTTTCCTTATAAAAATGTAAGTTTTTTAGAAAAGGTTAAAATTTTATTTGAATTTAACTTGGACATGTGGGCTATTAATGATGATATCTATTTTTCAGGACTAAACAAATATTAAAAGGGGGACTTGAATGTGGATTCATGCCAAAAGGGGAAAATCTGGAAGTGTTCAATTTAAATTTTCAAAATGAGACCTGCCTAAGAATCCTTTCCAAAACTATCTACAGTTGGAGGACTTTCTGGAAGACACGTGAATCTGATCTTGCTGGAGATCATGGGCTGACATGGATAATATTCATGCATTTAATGCAAATCTTGTCTTATTTTGAAATTCTCCTGGCCGACCTGTTTTGGGGCCCGTTATTATTATAAAATCTAACTAGGTCGACCTATTTCGGGGCCAGTTATTATTGTAAAATCTAATTGGGCTGACATGTTTGGGGTTTTCTATAAATGGCGTTTCTACCTCATTTGTAAGGGGGTGAGAGATTAGGAGAAGATTTGATAGAGAGCAAATTTAGTAGTAGAGTAGAGGTAGAAGCTAGTCAATTTCTGAGCAAGTGATGTAACAGAACATTGGAATTGTTGCTGGAGTTTGGTGATTCAATACAATTGAAAGCATTGTGATTTTCTGGTGATTTCTTTTGTGTTGAATTATCTTGCATGGTTCTTATGATTAAATTTTTAAAATTGCTCATGGTTATTAGATTTAGATTTAGATCTGATTCAATGATGTTCATGATTTAATGTTTGAAGTGTTTGTAGCAATCCCTGGTCCATACTTTTTGCAGCTAGCTGATTGTTAATTGCTTTGTAAAGTTAGTCTGGACCTTTATATTCATTGTGCTTGGTTCAATTATGGAGATTTATTTATTTCAACTACAATTGGGTTGTCTTGGGTGAATGTTCATAATCTGAAAATATTTAAAACCTTAGAAGATTACACTGTTTCTGTAAGATTGTAGATTAATCTTGGTCAAGTAGAGATTGGTTTCATTGGGATTGGTCCATTTCAAGTGTTTATCATTTGTATTGTTAATCTTAAGAGTTAGAATAGAATAGAATCTCTCTAAACCCTTATCTCTTTTGCTATTTATTTTGAATCTGGGTTAGTTTTAGGATTGAAAGCATCACCATATTGTTGCATCTGATGAAATTCACTTCCAGCATTGTTCATTTGTAAGGCCCCTTTGTGATTACTAGCATTTTCACATATTATCTGAGTTGTTTATGCATTGTCAAGACTTGACACCCGAGAGACCTTGGGGTGATTTTCAGTAACTTATTGTTGAGGATTACCTTTCAAGAGAGATAGAATATTGCATTCTGTCTAAGTTGTTATTGTGCAGAAAACACCATCAACAGGCCATATAAAGATTTTGGGGTGAGGTCTTACCGATCGCGTCATGTCTCATCGACTAGTGTGGAACAAGCAAGCACTTCGACAAAACAAAAGGTATTCACAATGAGGTCTTGGTGAATTCATGGTGTCTTTCCAACTGACGATTAAAATATGCATATTGGTAAGACTAATATGCATCAGAGTAAAGTCTTGGCGAATGCCTCTGATCTTGCTAACAATGCGAATGAGCTCTATCGAAGACTATCGAAGTAAGGTTATACAGTCTAGCGGACTTGTTTGTCACACTGAAGTGTTTCATTGGTGAGAGAATGATTATTTTTGAACGACATGAATGTACAACGGGGTATTTCAGTATAACATAGGGTGTTCTATGAAACCTCTTCCCCACTCAAAATTGTCTTAGTGACCAGAAAATACACTAAAGAGCACATCTCGGTAAGATGAAGTATCATCTGTAGGACGTCTCCCTGATAATAGAATGTTATAGTGACACACATGAGATGAAAGAATATCTATTGGTGAGACATGGGACTTCAATATGACTACTAGATGTCTCGGCGAATGTCTTAGAGATGATTAACAAAAGCTCAAATACTGCTAGCTGACATTTGGATGCGAAGCATTATGTCCTTTCAGATGCAGATGTATAAATATTCATTCTCAATTGTAGATGGGGACATTAGATATTAGATTGGATTAGAGATAGATTAGAAATGGATATAGTAGAATAAAATTTTTAGATCAGAGACTATGATGCATGATTTCAAATGGAGATTTCAATGAAAATCAGTTGATGTGGCGGTTCATTTCTGGTGTCAATTGTCTGTTGTGCTTATTGAGAGTATTATTAAATTTGTCTCTAGGGTTGGCTTTTCTGGTTATTTAAATTGGTATAACAAGTTTATATTCAGTTTATCAGTGCACATTTGTTGTATCTGTGTGGTTAATTAACTAGTTCTTTCAAGGAGAGATTAAATCCTTTTGATTAATCACAGTAATCAGGGAAATTCATCTGGATCATTACGAAGAGCTTAGTAATCACTGTCTCGCATGTTTATACAAGTTATAAACAAAACATATGCCAAACAATTTGAGTGTTCTCTAGAAATAAGTTTCCCATTTCTATTTCATTTGACTCTGCATACCCAATAAGGCACTAGTCTTTGCATTTCACCATTTAGATTCATTCATTTTCTTTACATCTATTAACTGAACATATTAGCTTTTAGTTTTAATATTGTATACAATTTATACCAAATTTAATTTTATTTGTCCACTTCCATCTGCCATCATGGAAAAATCACTGCAAGAGAGAAAATCAAAAGCCAAGTCTGCTTCATTCATATAGGTTCACCCGCCTAGATCCAGCAGCACCTAAAGAGTAGAAGGTTTAAGCCATTTAACCTTGTTTGTTACCCTAAAACATATCAAGAGATTAACAACCTCTTGAGGTACCCTTACCTACATTTTTGAGAGCTAACACAATGTTTGACAATAGTGTGATGTCTAAAGAATTGTTGCAAGGCGGCATCTCTTTGCTCTTATAATTTTGACAAGGCAGCTAATCTTACCTCTATCCTATCATCACTAGAGTAGAATTTTTGCATGAACTCAAGGATAGGTATTTGCAAATGAATAGGGAACACAGGCTCTTGGCCATTCACTAATTTAAATGGTGAAGTCTTTAAAGCAGCCTTGATCCTAGTTTTATCTTCCCATAATACGAATCTCAACTGGGTATGCCAATCCCTAGGATTGTTTTCTAACAGTTTCTTAATTCCCCCTAAGAGATTCTTATTGGTTGATTCTGCAACTCCATTGCCTTGTGGGTAATAGTTTGAAGAATATTTCAAGACAATTTTGGGATCATAAGCCCATGAAATGAACTCAACAGAAGAGAAGGAAGAGCCATTGTCACATACCAAAGCGAAGGGTACCCCAAACCTAGTTGTGATGCATTCGGTGAGGAACTTGATCACTACCTCTGTTGTGTTGTTCTTGCAAGGTATAGCCTGTGTCCATCTTGTGCATTAATCAGTAGTAGTCAAAATAAATTTGTGTTTAGCAGAAGAATTTGGGTTAATGACCCCAATAAAGTCCAACACCCATTGGGAAAATGGTCTTACCTCATAGACAGGTTGCAATGGCATGGTTGAATGACATTCTTTTGATGTAGAAATCTAACATATGTGACATGTTCTTGTATGTTGATGGGCATCTTTGAACACACATGGCCAATAATAACCAGATTTGAGGATCTACTTTGCCAATAAGTCTGCACAACCATGACCTGTGTCGTGTTTTCCATGGAATTTAGTGATCATGTGTTTAGCCTCTTGCTGATGAAGGCATCGTAGGTACACTCCCTCAAAATTCTTCCTATGTTGTAATCCTCCTTTGAGTATATAATGAAATCTCTTCATTCTCAACGCTCTCCTTTGAGTGGTGTTCATTCCCTCTAGACATCAATTGTTGAGGATGAAATAGATGATATCCGCATACCAAGGGTCGTTGGAAAAGGACCGAGTGGTGTATTGCTAGAAAATAATATTCTCACAAGCATTCACCATGGATTTAGATAGGCCTGTGCCTCTGACAAGTTTCATAGGGCATATCTCCAAATCAAACTCTTGCAAGATGGCCATCCATTTCCCTCTTCTTTCTCCTAGCTCACTCTGCATAAGTAGAGACTTCACAGCAGCATTAGGAACTACAACAATAATTTGGCTTTGGAGAATGTAGTGCCTAAAATTTTTGACAGTTCTGACCAGCACAAAAGCTTTTTTCTCAAGAGGGGGGTATTTGATCTCAGCATTCTTAAACAAAGAGCTCATGAAGGTGATTGGCCTCTCCTCTCCCTCTTCTCTTCATTGAGTTAAGACAGCTACATAGGAATGTTTGGAGGTGAAAGAGTAAATATAGAATGGCCTCAAGTAGTCATGGTAGGTGAGGATTGGTGCTTCTGAAATGGATCGCTTGACCTATGAAAACACGGCCTTCACCTCATTACTCCACTCTATCTTGGTGTCTTTCTTTGTCATTTCATTTAGTGGTTTTATGATTTCTGCAAAGCCTGTGATAAATCTTCTCACAAAGTTGATCTTTCCAAGGAAAGACCTCATTTCCTTCTTGTTTCTTGCCCTAGTGATCTTTAGAATGGACTCAACTCAGTCTGGATCGATTGATATTCCTCTTTCAGAGATTACGTGTCCCAAAAGCTTCCCTTTAGAAACCCTGAACACACACTTTTTAGGATTCAAGGAGACGCCATATTGGATACATCTTTGAAGAACTTTGGCTAAGTCTATAGTGTGGTTTAGTCTATCCTTGGAGAACACTATCAGGTCATTCATGTAAACAATAATGCATTTACCGATTAAGTCCTTGAATGCTACGTCCATGGCACACTGAAAAGTTGCTCCAGCATTTATCAGACCGAATGGCATCCTTTTGTATGCAAATGTTCCCCACTTTGTAGTGAAGGCTATCTTCATTCTGTCTTCACAGTTAACCATTACCTGATTATATCCAGAGTAACCATCCAGGAATGATATCATCTGAGATCCATTGACAGTTTGAAAGACTTCGTCTAGAAAAGGGAGTGGGTAATTATCTTCTTTTGAAGCTCTGTTTAGATTTCAAAAATCTACACATAGCCTAATCTCCCCATTTTTCTTACAGACTGGAACTAGGTTGGCCACCCATGTTGAGTGTCGTGCAAGGAAGATTATTCTTGCAGAAAGTAATTTCTGAACTTCCTTAAGGATCAATGGTTCAATCAAGGCATTGACAAGGCATTGTTTCTATCCAAATGGTTTAGCTTCGGGCTTCAGAGGGATAGTATGAGTCATTACAGAAGCATCAAATGTCTTTAGATCTTCATATCCCCAGGCTATCATAGAAATATCTTTCTTCAGTTCCCTCAGTATATCTTTTCTAATTTCTTCAGGGCAAGCTGTCCCTATGTAAACACTTCTTTCAGGGCCAGAATCAGCTAGGTTAACAATTTCATATTCACCTCCTTTATCTTCAACTGATATCTTCTCTCGAGCCCTTGGGTCTGAATCAAAATTTTTTTCCAAGGCCACCATTCCTTGGGAATGCTATTTCCTTTTAAATTGAGGACCCCTTTTGTATCACAATTTTAAGGGTTCCAATCTCCTTGATCCCTGTTGGACTCATCAATGATCTATCATTCAAAAAAATATGAGCTTGTTATAAAAGTAAGAATATGTCGATCATAATCAAAGACTTGAAAGTTCCTAACATTATCAGGAACTGCAGGGGTGGAAATCAATTTCACTAAGAATCTCTTAAGCTTAGAGCCTTGCATAGGTTCCAGGGTGCTTGCAGAAATAGCTAATAAATTAGCTATCTGATTATCCTCTCTTGGGATTAAGCTAATCCCAAAAGCATCGAAGTCTTCAATCAAGTTCCATACCCAATTTCTATAAGCTGCCAGCCTTTTATTGTGACATGTGTATTGGCTGCACACCTGCTTGATAACAATTTCTGAATCTCCCTTTACCATCAAGGCTATGACTTTCTTCTTATGTGTGAACATCAGCCCCTGAGTTAGAGCTTCATATTCTACTACATTGTTAGTGCATCCAAACTACAACTTGTAAGAAGCAAAGAAAGTTTTCCCTTTCGTGCTAGTTAATTCAATTCCAATACCACAACCTATTTTGGATTTGGATCCGTCAAACATAAGGTTCCATGGCTGATCATGAGCTGGGGTTGATTCTTTGGAGGTTAGTGTGGGCATTTGGATAGGATGAGCCAGAGGTGGGGCTGCTTGATCTTTTGCATCAGATATAGGGAACATGTGTTCAATAGTTTCTTTAGGTACACTTTCCAATTCTTGCACAGCTATATCATATAATCTATAGCTATTCTCCTAACAGTCACTTGTGCCTTTGGTTAACCCCTTGGGTTTTGGTATACTAGTGAGTGTAGGGATGTCGAACAAACCTTGGGGTTGTTCTTCATCAATATGCTGATTCAAAAATGTGTCTGGGATAGGTTCAATTTGAGAAGGAACTTCCTTTGAAGGTATCTTATCCCTGGTTAATATTATTGCTTCTTTGGCTTCAAATGAGAAGCGATCTACAACGGTCTCAGGGTGACTTAAGCTAGCTTCCTCACCTTGGGAAACATGATTTAAATTGTTAATGCAGGGTTGGCAAGTCAATTCAGAATAATTTTGGTAATACACCCTGCAGCAATTAGGGAGTAGAAGACTCTGCAGATCGGTATCTTCCCCTAAGACCACCTGATCTTGTTGCAGCTTCTTGATCAATGCCTGTTGGTTTTCATTAATCATAGAATCAAGAAACTTTTGTATTGGCAGTTCTTTAGGATCAAGAACATAAAAGGTTAAAATTTTCTCTCCTTTATAAACCCCTATCCCAGTTTCAAAGTAAGCTACCTCATTAGGGCAGTCATACTCAATGATAACATGCTTGAGGCGAGGTTCACTTTCAATCCTAATTTACATAGGCACTCCCCACCATGGTAGCCACATATATGAAAATTCAAGGGAGAGATATCCCCCTATACCTTTCATCAAATATCTGCTCAGCAGCATACCATAACTCTCAGGAATGTCTACCACTTGAACATCTATATTGGTTTGAATCCTAGGATCTGACCCTACTTGCACATGTATGTTTCTCAACTCTCCCACTACATTCACCTCTGTCTTGTCAAGCTGGATGACTTTCTTATTTTTTTGGATAGGGTTCAATCCCAATTTCTTGCATATAGAGAATGGCATAACATTGCCTGAAGCCCCTGAATCTAACAGACAATTATGTAGGTTTTTCCCACATATTCTTAAACTTAAAAAAAATGGTGGAGTACCTACCTTGCTTCTGTACAAGGTTACGTTCATGTCTGCAGTAGGTGCCGCCATGTTCTTTTCTTTTAATTTATCAGCTTACTCCAAAGCTTTCAGCACTATCTCCTATTGGGTAGGGCACCACTTTAGGATGTCGAAATATGACGAAGAGGTTTTCTGTTTCTGCATCTCAGAAATAATATCAAATTCTATATTATAACTTGCATTACTTTTGACAACCCCAAGTGAATTACCTCTATGGTGTTGATGTGGTAAACAGACCCTTATTTTGATTTCTTAGGAAGTGTCCTCCCTTTGTCTGAAAAGCTTGGGCATCATACATATCTTCCTCTGGTTCATTCTCATCTTGTCTCAAGAATGAAGGTTCTTCCTTGAAGAGGTCATAAGTCATAGTTGTATCTACTGAGCCACCTTCTTTATTTGAATTCCCTTGGAAGGTTTGGGCATCTTCCTATGCCATCTTAACAACTTTCTCCATTTTAGGGCAATTTACCTCAAAATGGGTTGCAGTATCATGTAACCTGCACCAATTAGTCATAAAATTGAGGTCAGCCACACTTGTAGTATGTGACCTCTCCTCATAATTGTGAGAAATTCTACCATTGTTTGGCCCTATATTCCATTGTTGGTTGTTATTTGGCCTCTGGTTATATCCCCTATTTTTATTTTGATGCCCTTGGTTAGGGGAGTTTTGGCCTTGATAACCCCTTTGGTTGTGATTGTATCTGTTCTAATAATTACCTTGGTTGTTATTGCTCGGATTAGGATAATTACCTTGGTTTTGAGAGAAGTTTAGTCTAAGTTGAGCCATGTCATTTGTGATTTGAGACAACATTTTCTTTAAGGTATCTACCTCATTTGTGAGTTGAACTATCTTCTCACTTTCCACACTCTTAGCAACAGGTGGTTGACCACCATGATTTGGTGTTCCAATTTGGTTATGATGACCATGGGGACTTTGAGGAACCTGTGATTGTTGAAAGAAGTTAGGTGTTCCACTAGCAAAGAATGGAATAGGTGGTTGAGTTTGCAATTTAGACATAGGCCCATAATGGGAAGGAGACATCCCTGGGACAGTATTGAGTAAAGGGGTTGGGCTATGCATCTGATACCCCATTGAAGGAAAACCTCCTCCCAAACTTCCTTGTTGAGAACTAATTTTTTGTTGCAGCTTGATAGCTAGATGATAGACTTTAGATAGGGAATCAATGTTTGTGGGCTGATAAATCCTTTGTAGGAACAAGCCAAGTAAAGGGTATATAACCCTAAAGTATGCTTGGATGGCACTATTTTCAGTAACTAGATAGGGGTCTTGCAGTCTCCTATACATTCGTTGAAACCTGGTATTGAATAAAGGAAAGGATTCACCTGGCTCCTTCCTCATGGTAGCAAATTGGTGGTACAAAAGGGTTGGATCCACATAAACCATGAACTGATTGATAAAATCATTCTCCAAGTGCATCTAGGTCAAAATGGAACCTTGTGAAAGATTAAGATACCAGTTGTACACCATGTCTCCCAAGGAATAAGGGAACAACCTACAAACTACATCATGGTGAGCTATCTGAGCTCTAGTACAAGCATCCTTAAAAGCTTGTATGTGCTTTTCAACACTCCTTTATTGGCCATGAATGTATTTGGGACAAAATTTCTCAGGATTCTTAGGCATATCGTGAAAACCTCCAGGGATGGTCCCCAATGGAGAGGGGTTATTCTGAAAGAATGCCATTGGTGGTGGTGGTGGTTGAGCCAGCTGTTGGATAGATTCAACCGGCTGTAATGAAAATTGAGATGGGTTGGGAGGTGGATTGATAGGTATCCACTGGGGTATTGGTGAAAAGCCTGGTGGAGTGAACGGAGCTGACAAGGGTGGTATGATGGTTGCCCTAGTTTTGTGACTCTTGTGTCTTATTGGGGTTTTGAGTTCTATCAAAGGCGATGGATTTTTAGTTGATTAAAGAACCCTATGGGACCTTTCTGGTGAGAAAAACCCAGTATTATCTAGCTTTCCCTTCTATGCCCTCCTTCTACCACCAGTTCTTTGTTGATGGTCCAAATTGCACATCAACAGTTAAACAGAATATTACTATCCTGCTCTCCTGAAAGAGAAAGATGATCACTTGGATATCTTAGCTCCCAAGGTCTTTGTAATTGGTTCTCGACTGTGCTACTTTACTCAATGGTTGATGTGAATGGTAATGTTCAAGGGGCCTGCTAGTGTTGAGCTTCTGGATTGTTCTAAGATCAAACATAAACTTAAACCTATTTTAACTAGGGTTTTTAAAGAAAAATAAAAAGATAGATCAAAGCTTAGAACTGAAAAGAATAATAATTCATCCAACTTAACCAAACTTGTGACCTTTCAAGGAATTGCTAACTGAAACTCGAGAACAAAATCAACTTGTGACTAACACACAACTTCATTCATCCACAGTGCTAATTTTAACAATAGATTGTAAATCACTATTTAAACAAAACATTAAAAAAAAACTCCTTTCCTTGAAAGCTTTTCAAATCAAATGATTAAGTCAAGACAAACACCATTCTGGAACACAACATGAAATAGATTTTAATCTGGTTGCTTTGACTGTTAGTGAAATAGATAAGCAACATTTACAAATCTAGCACAATCACGAGTGTATAGAAAACCTATGACTCCAAATTATTTCCATCAATACTAAGAAAACCAAAAGTGTACATGATTGTCCATACTGAATCTAACTCCTATTCTATTATTATTCTTAAGCTTTTCTCTACTACCACTTAGAAGATTACTACTGCTCTTCAAATCTATATCTCTATGTCTTTGAACCCCTTTTTTTTTACAAAAAGGAAAAAATTCCATATATACAAGATGTGCTCAAAATAATGCATTGGCCCCCTATTTTAGGGTTTACAAAATATCTGCTGGTTGTAGGAGGGTTGACCCTCAGATATTTTTGAGTAGAGTTAATGCTGCGTTGAATGGCATCCCTGCTATCCATGTTGGTGAAAGATTATTCAAGGGATGATCTGTAGATCTTTTGTAACTACAACATTTACTTCCGGCCTTCATGTCCATCCTCGAACTTCCTTGAAGGGTTGCCTTGAATGCTCTAAAGAATTGTCATTAATGCGGATCCATCTCTTCCAGCAAACATCACAGTTGTCCCTAAGACTCGCAGCTTCCTCCTTCATCCTACTCTAGACCTCTCTACACGTTGACCATCCCCTGGAAGCAGCACCAGACTCTGTTCAAATTTGAACACCATCATTCCCGGGCTGATCCATCAGCTCATCCACAAAGTAAGTTCATGTCATTCACATTCTATTGATTTCCTTCACAGGGGTAGTCAATCAGTCAAACTATCAGTGGTCAGCCCTTTTAGCTTCTTCTGATTGGTGGAACAAACTCCACGTAAGACTCTCAGGTAGTCAAAAGTGGTTCATACTAAATTGCATGTCAGTGAGACACCATTGGTGTCTCTTTGATGTGATTACATTCTACAATAGTTATCGGCATGACCCACGACGGTCAACAAGAGTGCATGTCGAGCTGCATGAGCTATATCGATACCACAAAAACCATCAACAAGACCTCATATCGAGCCTCTCTTCCTTTGGCGAGCACACCCATCTTGGGGAGACTCCTTTATGTTCGAGAAGACCTTAGCCCAAACTCACGTCCTATCATCGAGACACCTCTGGTCAGCAAGACCTTTCATCGAGTGCATTCCACTACACCAAAGGGAGAAAACACATTGGCAAGGCTACTTCTAGTCGGCAAGACCAACATCGTTCTGGGAGACATCACAGCAAGTTCATTTTAATCATCCCGAGCTAGGCTTAAGCCTATTTCATTTTGGTAAGACTCCCCATGGTTGGTAGGATATCACGGCAAGCCCCCTATTCTCCACGAGCTCACTTTGTTTTGGCAAGACCTTATGCCGATACTATCTCATGTTAGCGAGACTTTTCCTTTGCCGAGACATTACACCGAAGGGAGAACCCTTTAGCGAAACCTCCATGCTTTGGCTAGACCTCCTGGCGAACTTAAATCTTTTGGTGAGACATCCCACCAAAAGCACAACCCTATGCCAAAGGCATCCTTTCGGCGAGACATCACTCAGTCGCCAAGACTTCTCACTAAGCCCAAACCGCTACATCGATGCCGCTTCACCTCACCAAGAGTCCACCCTGTCAGTGAGACATCACCCTAAAGCCACCTTTGTCGTCGAGACCCTACCTCTTCAACCAAACATCATGCTGAAGGTATAACCCTTCGGCGAAACCTTATGGGTCGGCAAGACCTTTCATCGAGTGCAAATCTTTCGGCGACGCTAACCTTGTGTGCAATCCATCGACAAGACTTTAGCATGTCGGGGAGATATATGAAAACTTACAATGATTAAAACTGTCTGGCTGACTGGGGCATTTCCAAATGAATAGAACCACTGCTAGTCAGCAAGAGATCTAGAGGGTCTTGCTAACTCTTGCCTTAGAGGAATTTTATGCCAAACTAGATTGGGGGATGCTTTCAAACTGAGCTCCTTGACAAATATCATCATGTGCATGATTTAATCCTACAAAACAAAGTCTCCATTAGTCCTCAAAAGCATATAAGATACATTATCATAAAATACACTATTGCTTATGATTATTTCATTTAATTTTTAGCAAGAAGAAAACCAACTCAAGGTGAGATAGAACCAAAATATGATAAAACAAAATACAGACCTAGGAGGAAAATGAAGGAAATTCCCAAGATCAAAGCCAATAAACAAAGGCGACGAAAGAAAAAAGAGAAGGGGGGCTGATTTTTTTCCAAAATAAAATGGGGTGGTTATGCAAGACATAACACGAACATGGGATAGAAATACTTTAATTTGGTAAAATAAGACAACACCTAAAAAACCCATGTGATGGAATTGCAAGAAAACCTCCAAGGCATCCTCTAAGAAAAATCTAGAACTATACCTTGTTAGTGCAATTCTTCATGCAGGGCATTCATTCCTTCCAGACCCAAGCCTTCTTCTCACCACCCAAAAATTTAGAAAAAAAACTCAAATGTTCAAATGGTGGGATACCCTCTCAGGCCCGCGACTTTGGACCTCCTTGAGTAGATTGCTGTTGGGACTTAAACTGAATTGAAAATTGGCCTCCACCTATGCTTCCTAGGCCCGCTCCCATGGGATTCCATCCCCGGGATGCTACTTTGCTTTCGCCTTTCCATACGGTGTAACTGTCCCATCCGCCTGAGCCCCAAAGCCTGCCTCACCTAATTGTTTGGGGTTAAAACCAACAAAATGAATTGTTCCATCATATCCCCGAGCCTCAGTTCACAGAGTTCCATCCATAGATTTCTTTAGCAGTTTCACCATTTCCAAACAACCATCAGGAAGTGTCCTCCCATCTCCTAGGCCTCGAAACATTGGTGGGTGTAACGATTGATAAACAATAAATTCAAGTACTTTTTCCTTTCCCAAGCCTGCACCATAGGACTTCTACCCCAGGAATTCTGCCACGTCTCAGCCATCCTAAAATGGAAAATTGAGCCTGTCCTTTTGTCCACCATGAACCACCATCCTAATCGCCCAAGACTTAACAAAGAAATCTAACCGCCAAACTTGATGTCGGGTTTGGTCCATCGAGCCACTCCTGTCAGACTTTTGTTCAACATCTGTCATTCCAAACATAAATTCACCAATAGCTTCCTGCCCCTTGAGACCCAAACACTTTGAAGTTAAGGAGAAACATTGACTGCCCTTCAGCCTCCTGGGTCCCAGACCCCAGAATTCTGACCCCAAAATGTCATTTCACTTTGGTTATTCCAAAACGACAAAGCCTTGGCGACTTTTCGGCCTTGTATCTGTTGATGCTTCAAAAGTGACCCAAATGACCTTCAATTTAGAAACCAATCTCGACCCACGTGCATAAATTCATCCCTCTACTATGTGAGCCTTTCAAACCATCAAAATATAAGGCTAGGAGAAACCACCCGGATTTCCCTATCCTGTTCGCCCTTTAAACAACATTCTTGTCAAGGAAGTTCAGCCCCTAGGCCCAGGTTGTCCAAAATCCCTCCAGTAAATTGCTAATGGTATCTTGAAGTAAAAGTTTTATTTTATGAATGATATATCATCTAACCGGACTTCGTCCATGGTATTTTGACTAATGTCCGTATTTTTTGTGAGTGGTTGTTCTCATCTTTCCTTTGTCTGCAGGATATATGGAACCAAGTGTAGGACCCTCAGGGGCGGCTATAGAGAAAGCTAAAGGGAAGAAGTCAGGAAAAGTTCCTCATGGGAAAGAGGACAAAGACCAGATGAAGTACCAGTTCTAGCGGGAGCCTTTACACTCCAAAATCATTATAGACTAGAAGAAAATTATAGATACCAATATCAGCCACGTCGATATTGATGAATTAAAACGAAGGGTCAAGGTCCATCCTAAGACCAACAATGCAAGACTAATCAAAAGCAATGGAATTGCTAAGGCTACGGGCTTTCTGCTATCCCTTGTTGCTCCTTAGTTGGTCATGGCTTGCAGACAGGCATATCAGTTAGAAACATAGACAATAGTTGATAGAGATGGAAACATCCTTGTTGATATGTCAGGCGAAGCAATAACAAACACTTTCCATATCCCCACCTTCAAAATAATGGAGCTTCCAACCATTGTGGAATGTAAAGCAACATGGGACAAGGACCCTGGTGGTTGTAAGAAGCTTATAAACTAGTATTGGCTCAAGGAGAAGAGGGGCAGTGCTACGAAGGTTCCCCAAGAGCTTTTCTGTAGTGAATTTCATCAGGACTACCACGACCTAGTTACCATGTTGAGTAGAGTAATGGGTGTAATCAAGGGAAATCAGATAGAGTTAAATGGGTTAGCACAAATAACATAAAAATCCAATGATATAACGAAGTACAATGGAAATCAAATGAAAACGAAAAGGAAATATATCACTAAGAGTCTCCATCTTCCATGATTGATCTTCGTTACACCTTCTTGCTTGTTGGAAATGTTGCCCTCAGATTTGTACTTTGAGCAATCTAAAATGCCTAAGCCCTACAACAAGATTCGAAGGATTTGATATGCCTATGACTATTGCCAATGTCTAAAAGTCAATGCCTATGCCTAGAATAAATGCCAATATTAATCAAATGCCTATGACAATGAATAAGTGAGTAAATAAATGCCTATAGTAATTACGTAAAATGTCAAGATATCAAAAATGAGAAGGAAAGGGCATTTTATAGAAAAGGCCATTTCGAACGGACGGACGAGATAAATTAGTGATGAGACCCTAAAACGAATGATCTAGATTAAACCTGAGAATCCCTAATTAGGGTTAGGGCAAAATCCTTAATCGAACGGTCAGAATAAAATCGGATCAACGGTGGAGAATAAATGAGGAAATTAATTAGATAATGAAGATTTTCAAAAAATCAAGAAGATAAGATTACTTGATTTGCAAGATTCGAAAAATCAAAGAGATAAGATCGCCTGATTTGCAAGATTCGAAAAATCAAAGAGATAAGATTCAGACTGAAGATAAGATTTGGAAAATCAAGAATACACTTTGATGATTACTTATGATTTTGGAAAGATATTACTAATTTGAATTAAAATAATTCAAATTATGGATTCGAGAATATGTCATCTTTTCAATTATTTATCAAAAAGAATGACAGTTAGGATTGACATGATATTTTAAATGGTATTTAATTTATTTAAAATTGAGAAGAATATGAAATTAGCAATTAAATAATTAAAATTAAATTATTTAATTCCCATTGAATAAGATTAATTAATTTAAATAAATTAATCAATTTATTTAATTAAGACAGTTAGTGACGTATTAAATAAATAAATGTAATTCATTTATTTAATAATCAATAAGAATTAAATGACAAAGGGGAATTAAATAAATTAAGAAATTTATTTAATTAAAGAAAGACTTAGACAGTTAATGACGTATCTAATAAATAAATAAAATTTATTTATTTAATAATCATAAGGAATCAAAGGACATGAATTAATTAAATAATTATGAATTATTTAATCAATAGTTGAATGTGGACCAAGGACATAATTAAATGTCTTAATTATGCTAGGACAAGTGGTAAAAATGAAAAACTACTTGAGGCCCTAGGTCATTTTAGGTGTCTACATAACATAAAAATCCAATGATATAACAAAGTACAATGGAAATCAAATGAAAACGAAAAGGAAATATATCACCAAGAGTCTCCATCTTCCATGATTGATCTTCATTACACCTTCTTGCTTGCTGGAAATGTTGCCCTCAGATTTGTACTTTGAGCAATCTAAAATGTCTAAGCCCTACAACAAGATTCGAAGGATTTGATATGCCTATGACTATTGCCAATGTCTAAAAGTCAATGCCTATGCCTAGAATAAATGCCAATATTAATCAAATGCCTATGACAATGAATAAGTGAGAGTAAATAAATGCCTATAGTAATTACGTAAAATGTCAAGATATGAAAAATGAGAAGGAAAGGGCATTTTATAGAAAAGGCCATTTCGAACGGACGGACGAGATAAATTAGTGATGAAACCCTAAAATGAACGATCCAGATTAAACCTGAGAATCCCTAATTAGGGTTAGGGAAAAATCCTTAATCAAACGGTCAAAATAAAATCGGATCAACGGTGTAGAATAAATAAGGAAATTAATTAGAAAATAAAGATTTTTGAAAATCAAGAAGATAAGATTGCCTGATTTGCAAGATTCGAAAAATCAAAGAGATAAGATCGCCTGATTTGCAAGATTCGAAAAATCAAAGAGATAAGATTCGGACTGAAGATAAGATTTGGAAAATCAAGAATCTGCCCGATTACTTGATTTTTGGAAGATTAATTACTAATTTGAATTAAAATAATTCAAATTATGGATTTCAAGAGATAATAAATAATCTTTTTCAGATTATTTATCAAAAAGGACTGACAGTTAGGATTGACATGATATTTTAAATAATTTAATTTATTTAAAATGAGAAGAATATGAAATTAGCAATTAAATAATTAAATTAAATTATTTAATTCAGCAGATAAGATTAATTAATTAAATAAATTAATCAATTTATTTAGTTAAGACAGTTAGTGATGTATTAAATAAATAAATATAATTCATTTATTTAATAATCAATAAGAATTAATTGACAAAGGGGAATTAAATAAATTAAGAAATTTATTTAATTTAAAGAAAGACTTAGACAGTTAATGACGTATCTAATAAATAAATAAAATTTATTTATTTTATGAAATCATAAGGAATCAAGGACATGAATTAATTAAATAATTATGAATTATTTAATCAATAGTTGAATGTGGACCAAGGACATAATTAAATGTCTTAATTATGCTTAGAGACAAAATTAGTAAAAATGAAACTTACTTGAGGCCTAGGAGTCATTTAGGTGTCTACATTGCCCTCTTTGTCATAATGTAAGCATGCGTTGTGACAAGAAAAAAGAATCAAAAAATACTTGATGCAGAAATAAGATGAGAAGAATGGCGAGAGGGTTACTCAAGTATGCCCCTCGAGGGCAGGCGGGTTCCAAGAACATGGAGTGCGCTCTAGAAATTAATGAAGACTAGAATATGAAGAGACAAAGAAATGTTATCGAAAAAGATATGGATGATGATATGGATGCAATGCCTATATGAGATGGGCAAGAGAAGATGACATGACTAAAAGAGATGCATGTATGTTCCTAGACCAAATCCTTCAAACCTTAACATAGGACTTTTAATATTTATTGCTCTTAATCATCATTGGGCAGTAAAAATGACATAAATGGACAACAAACACCATGGTATGATGTAGACCAAGGTGTGCAAGGTCATCCACTTGAAAAATAGACAGTCACAGACAAGAAATGTCCTAACTCATACTAAGGGCGAAGTTGCCCCAGTCTTTTTGTCAAGACAATCCACAGACAGCAGTCAAAGAAAATAAAATAGGCCAGGAGACGTCATCGCACCTCTAAATCCTTCATGGGACATCCTCGAGATAGCTAGTAACATGACCAAAAGACAAGACAATAAAAATATAAGACAAAATAGCCAAGATAGTCAAAAGATAAGACAAGATAGACCAAAAAGATTAATAGCCATTTTATTTTGTTTGCCAATGTTTGTTTGCCAAAGATTGATTTCTTGTCGATTTGATAGTTTTGACAGTTTAAGAGTTTTGCCAATTTGACGGTGTTGACAGTTTGACGGGGCCTATTGTCAGGAAGGACACATCCTGAAAAGGCAAAAGATATTTTGATGAGGTCTAACTCGAAGAAGGACACATCTTGAAGAGAACCAAAGAGTGACGAGACTAACATTGTTTTGAGTAATATGTTTTGGCAAGTTGACAGATGTTGACTGTATGATTGATTGGACTGTGTTGTCTGATTTTGACCAATTTTGACATTGACATTTCAAATAACTGTCTTGTGTCTGATTTTGACTATGTATGACTTATTTGACTGATGTGACGATTGTGACAAATGCCATGATTTTATTTGGACCAACCTAAAAGGATTGACCTAATGTCTCGGGGACTCATCGACTGATGGTCTTGCCTACGTAGCAAATGCACAAAGACAACGTAGTTCGACAATAACATGGACTAACTGACATGACTGACTTTGACTCCATTTTTAGGATTTTGACATTAATTTGGATATTTTTTGTGTTTTTCTTCATGACGTTTTATGATTTTTAGTTCTTTCTTCAGGACATTTTATGATGTTTTTGGTCTTTTTTCAGGACTTTTTGTGATGTTTTTGTCTTTTTAGGACTTTTTGTGATATTTTTGGTCTTTTTGTCGTTTTATGATTTTTTTGGATTTTGACGTTTAAGAGGATCGCAACAAATGCAAATAACTGATGCCTACACATGAGAATCCAAGGACAAACATGATTGTGCCCCTAGTCAAGCTGAATACCAATTGACAGGTGATGACAATGTTGTTTGACGTGGGAAGGACGCATCCTGAAACAACATGAGGATGATGACGATAATGTGACAAAAGTATAGAGGTCTACAGCTGGGCCAGGAACGCAGTCAAGTAAAATTTTGGATAATGTGCTTGTATGAATTGGACTCGTTGCATTTGGAATGACTTGGTTAGGGCTAGATGGGATGATGATTATCCTTAGACCGTTTGACAAGGGAAAGCCAAGATAGGTGATAGACATGAAAGGATGAGAGGGTGGCCTTGGTAAAGGACGGGAGACATGAGACTAAGGGAATTGTCATATGATTTTCAATGACTATGTCATATAAGGACAATAAGACTGTGGTGGTTGATGACATGATGTTTCATGAATCGTGTATGATCGAAGGATAGACATGTCAAGAGTTTTCCCAAAGCATGATTTATGTGTGTCAGTTTTATGTCAAGACCAAGATAGGTGGGAATGATATGGAAATGATAGGGTTAAGATGGACAGATGTCAATGTCATGAGGAAGGTATGGGAAATGAGACGACTTGCCCCCAAGTGTAAGAGTCCACATAGATGATTTATTTTACACATGACGCCTGTTTGCCAGGTTTTCATCATGGTACTTATCCAGGGCGCCTGTTTGTCAGGTTTTCACCATTGGATGAAAATTTTCTCTTTACTATTTTCTTGATTTTCTAATTTTTTTGGTGTCACCAAGATGTCTGTTTGCCAGGTTTTCATCAGGGTGACAATTTTTTGATTTTTGATTTTTGATATTGTGGATAGCCTGGATGCTTTAGATTACCACTGACTGTTCTGAATCCACTGACGGTGCCAATGTAGAGACTGGTGCCATGATATGCCAATAATGACCTT
>VDFB02271358.1:1049239036-1049337698 GCA_007258455.2 Sequoia sempervirens | reverse complement strand
CAAATGCTCAGCTCTCTCTCTAAGGATCCTTTTTGTTGTAAATGAGGGCCTATTTATAGATTTTCCAAGGCATGACCCTAGGTGGTAGGAATCAACGGTTTGGATTCGATCTAGAGAATGGATGGTTGAAGATGAAGAGGTTAGAGAGAAAATGGGAGTGTGTTCCCTTCATAAGAACAAATTTCCAAGTGTGAAGAGGAATAAAATGGAAATGAAGGCCAAGTGTCCCAAATTAGTTAGAATTTGTTGAGGATAAATGATAAATTAAATATTAGAAATATTTAATTTCTTGAGACACATGATGAGGTGGAAGGTGGGAAGAAGTTAGTAGAAATGTATTTAAATTCAAATTTAAAATTCAAATTTAATGAGAGGTTAATTAAATAAAAAAAACTAATTAAATTTGTTCATTTAATTAAGATATGAAAAAATGAATTAGAATAGGAAGAATTAGAGAAAATGAACTATTTAAATAAATTTTTCAATTTATTTATAAGTAGAAGAAATAAAGATTATTAATTAAATAACTTGTATTTAATTAATCCTCTAGACCAATTTTGAGTGTATACAATAACCATTTCTTGCGTTTGAAAAATGAGATCAAAAAAGTAGTGGACATGTACAAATTTTCCTGATCTTTACAATATTACATGCCCCTAGTTAAAATGCATTCTGAAAGTATCAATAGATGTCTAGGAGCAAGAATTGGCCCTGCCAAAAAAAGACCACTAGCTACTTGAGGCCTAGTTATTCAATTTTGCATTTATAAAAGGGCTATTGGAAAAGTCAATGATTGAGATGGATGTTGTTTTCACCTGGATCCTTGAAAGTCTAGCTAAATGTGATGAGTCCCTAGAGTTATTAGAAGGAGCTAAAATGTCAGCCCAAGAATTGGACTATGATTCAATAACACATGAATTCTAGAGGAAAATGGAGCAAGGAACCAAGGATACTCCATTTGGGAGCTTCATGTACTTTGCTACATGAGGCTTCACTCGCTTGGAGCAAATAATTCATAAAGGTGATCAATATGCAGGCCTATATGAGGAGTTAACGAAAGAATTCAAGATGATCGATTATAACATCAACAAGTCTGACTTCCCAGAGCAAGCTAAACTCTTGGCTGTAATAGAGAAATTTATCCACTATGCTTTAGTGCAAAAAGAGGCTAGAAATGCCATAATAGAGGAAAAATACTTAAAGTAGCTAAAAGACAAAATTAGCTATAGGACAAAATTAGCTAAAAGACAAAATAAGGAAAAGATAAATTGTAGCCAATTTTGTATTGTAAAATTTTGTAATTGTATTAGGTGATGTGAAAACCCTAAGTTGAAATGAATCTAAGCCATCCATTGAAAATTAATTTGGTCCATTCATTTAGCTTTTGTAAAACTATAAATAGGGGCTTCCCCCTCATTTCCAAAGGGAGAATGAGTTGTAAAAGACATTCTACAACAATATCTATAAGAAAGCATTGAATTTTGGTGTTTTCCTTGTGTTGCTCTTAATTCAGCCTCCATATGTTATTTCAGCTTGCTTTATTTACTATTTAAGTTTCATTTTCAACTTGTTAGTTCATGTTCAACTTTAATGGTGACTATGTGTTGCATTATTTGATGCGCTTATAGCTCATGATTTTAGTAGTTTATTGATGATAAATTAGTGTGTAAATCTAGTCTGAACTTATTTACTTGTTGCACTCAAGTTCAATTGTTTGTTCATGCTTAATGTATCAATGTCATAGTCTGAAAATCTACAAAGAACCTTAGAAGATGGCACTAGTTTTGTGATACTATAGATTACTCTTGGTTAAGAAAAACTATGTTTTGGGAGTCTTTCTATTGTAATGTTGTCCATTGTTGCTGCTTTCATAATTTTTAGAATTACGATAACTTCTAAACCCTTAAATCTTTTGTCTTTTCTTTTAAATATGAGTTAAATTTAAGTTTCCAACATCCCAATAATGTTAAATCTGATGAATAAAATGAATTTCAGGCTACTGTTATAAATTTCTTGCTACTGTTCATTATATCCAGAATTTTGAAACTTCATATACCTAAAAATTCCATGCTATGTAAACCATAAAGGCCCCTCGTGATTACCAACAAATCACACACAAAACTAAGTTATTTATGCACTATCATGACTTGACATCTGAGAGACGTTGGGGTGATTTTCTGAAACTTAGTTGCAGATTATTACCTTTCAAGAGAGACATAACACATGTTTTTTTTGTGTTGAGAAGTGAAAAAACATCCATCAACAAAATTGGCGCTAGAAGGAGGGAACTCTGAAAAAGTTGGATTGAATTGGGTCATTCTCTCCACAAAGGTCTTACAAGGTAACTAGATCTACACTAGATAAATGAGAGTTTCAAGAATTTAAGACCCCTACCAAGGCTAGAAGAGCCAAGAAAGGGGAAGCTTCAACATCAACACCACCCATTTGACCTCCATCTCCTCCATCTCCATCATATCCTTCATTTGGACTAGCTACTTCTCCATTCACCAGCCACCTCCAAACTATTACATCCACCATATCTCAGCCACCTATTGTTGTAAATAAACCATTATCACCTCCACAAATGGCTTGGTTGGGAAAAAATCCCTCATCGTTGTCCTTCAATGACCACCATGACATGCCAAAAAATCAAAAAAAATCTATTCCAAGTTCCATATGAATGATCCTTAAAGAACAGTTGAAGAACACATGAAAATATTTCAAACTACCCTCAAGGATAGATAGATTGAACATGAAGATGTTGCTTGCAAAATTTTCCCATATTCATTAGGGGAAGAAGCATTTTTCTAGTATATCCATTTTCCTACGGGATCAATTACCTCATGGGATCTTATGAAAAACACCTTCCTATAGAAATTCAAAATTCTAGTCAACCCCACAGGCTTATACCAGTAATTTATGTCTGTTAGAAGGGAAATTAATGAACCAATTAGCTCTTTCAACAATAGGTTTCATCGAGCATATACAAGGTTGTAGCTTCCTTATGTGGTCAATGATGCTTTAGCTATAGTAGTATACTATGTTGCATTAGTTAATCTTACCTAATCCTTGGTCAAATGAATGCATCAACCCCTAGCACATTTGGTAGATGCATATGCAAAAGTAGTTAAGGCAAGCACATACATAGGATAGCATTTAGCTAGCCCATTACCTTCATCAGGACCTACTGCCAATCCAAGGTAGATCCATGGACTCATTCATTCCCTAGCCAATCAAACTCCTTTATTGAACTAGGTTCCCCAACTTCGCATTATGCCACATCCAGGAACCCCATTGAATTAGGCTCCACCCATACCCAGTTATTTGCAAACTTCAAATTAATAGACCTTTTCATAGTAGACCAACTTACCTTCATACTTGCAGAGCCATGAATTTTCAACTACTCAACAGAATTTTTCCACAACACATCCTATTTTTCTCTAGAATTTTGTGCCAATGAATAGCAATACAGATAAAGAATAATTGATGAGTTGGTGGAGAAGGTAAAGAAGCTGACCACTGAAGTTACTTACTTAAGGAGTCCAAACAATCAGCTACAAGCATATCAAAGAAGCATTCAAGCCAATTATCATTGAGACAACCATGAGTCGGGCCCAGTTTCAGGGAAAAATTATGAATGAGGTCAAAATTTAGGGGATTTTTTTGAAAGAAGGTATCCCCAAAGGTAGAATTGAATGTGGAATACTAGGCTTAACAATGGAGGGGTGCCTATGCCACTCGACCCACCCAACAATGCGGGAAAGTCAACAAGTGGAGTATACTTGGATGAGGCAGCATTATCCAGATGGTGTATAATACACCAAACTAGTGGACATTAAAAACTAGAGTGTCCAAATTTCTAGACTATTGCTATCATTTTTCAACTAGAGGTGCAAAATTTTGTTGATAATTCAAGCTACCAAGAAATAGTGTCCTCATATCCATATGATTCGGTCTTGGTTATTAATCAAGCACCCTTCCCTCAAAGCAAGAATGAACCAGAGAAGAAGTTTGCAAAAAGGGATGGAAAAATGAATGAGGAATGTAAAGAAGGAACTCTATCTCAAATGTTTGATTCAAATGATAATAGTCCTAGGGATGAGGAAGAACAATGAGAGGATGAGGTTCACATGTTTCATCAATGTTCAACTCCCTATAAACTAAGAAACAAACAATTTGGTGGTCCATTTACAACTTCTATACCACCAAATTACTTCAACACACCCCCTGACCCAAACACAAGCAATAACCTACTTATCCCAAGGTTCCTGCTCAATACTTCAATAGAAATAGATAGCCTAAGCCCACAAAAGACCCACAACTTGATTTTACCAAAAGAAACCCATCTAAGGTTAATGTTGAATAGATGGGAGAATACGTGGCAAAGGAATTAAGGAAGTTGAAAGTGAGATTGTTAGCTTTTGAATTTTTAAGAGTACCCACCATTAGGAATGCCTTCTTTTGGTCATTAAATGGGACTACACCCTCAAAATCCTCACAAAATACAATAGGGAAAAGGGTCATGTTTGACATAGCCACTAGGAGCCAATAATCAGAGAAATTATGGGAAAGGGTTTGGATCAACATTCAACAAAGGGGCTAGACAAGCAACTAGCCAATGATCAAAACCAGACTTCAATCAAGGATAGAGGTGCAAAAAGAGACAAAGCTCAAGTTGTTCCAGTCGATGCTTCAATGATCCTATTTCAAGGAATACCAGAGATGACTCCTTTCTTGCCGACTATCTGTGTGTTTGGAAAAAATATGTACAATTTTTTATTAGATTCTAGAGCCTCAACGAACATCATGTCATTTGCAGTGTACAAGGCATTAGGAATAACCCTACCCCATTGAAAATAAAGGTGACTCGGCTAGATAAGACCAAGGTTAATGTGGTGGGAGAGTTTAATAGAATCTTGATGCAAGTGGCATCGGACCCAAGGGTGCAATAGGTCATTAATATTCAAGTATCAGACATTCCTAACACCTATGGTATGATATTGGGAAGAGACTTCACCTGAGCCCTTAATGGATAAACTTCAACTAATCACTTACATGTGTGGTTGCCTTGGAAGGGGCTGCCTAATCAAATTCAAATTGATCATGATCAGAGAGTGAGATTCATGATAACTGAGTACAACAAGGCAAATGAAGTGTTTTTTGCAGAAAAAAATTGTGGAATTATCTCCCAGTGACATATGAAGGTGAAGAAGAGGAGGTAGAAGAAGTTCTTATGTTGTGTCACACCTCTCCCAACTTGATTGCCCTTCCTAATAGCATAGAAGCATTGATTGAATATGATAATGAATATTTTCAAGAAGATGGAAACCTTGGGTTGTTTGATGGCTTCTAGGAGTTCATGCGGAAGTTCCTACAAGATCAGCTAAGTCTAGGAGCCAAAATGGATTTCAAGGAGTTATTGTTTCCTAGTTGGTGTAGAATACACGATGCATCTCATTCTGAGTTTGAGTGTTTTATTTTTCAAATAGTGGTAGATCACATTAAGAGACAAATCACTCTGATAGAGGCTTTAGAGGAGTAGCAAGATCAAAACTAGTTTGAATGCAAACAACCTAAGAGTGAAGGATTGGATACGATGCCAGGAAATGAGGTATGATCTATCATTACCAAAGGAGGATTCCCTTCCAAGTTATGGACATTGTACTTTGATGGATTCAAATCCAAGAAAGAAGAGGGAGCAAGCTTTGAGCTAATCATTACTTCTAGTAAGATCTTCTTTGCTACACATAGATTACAATTTTATTGTACCAATAATGTAGCAGAATATGAAGCACTAGAACATGGATTGCTAATGGCATTGCGAAAATAGGTTAAGATGTTGCAAATATTTTGGGATTAAGTCAAATAGGTTGAAAATTATACTCGTTCCATGACCGAAGGTTAGCTAACTACAAACATAGAGTATGGGATCTAATAGAGGGCTTTGATGCATTTAATATCTAGTTGATTCCCCAAGGTAAAAACTAAACTGTTGATGCATTAGCACAAGCAGCCAGTACCCTATAGCCTTTTTCATTAACCAGTACAAATAAATTCATATTATAACTCACTCCCACCCCATCTATGCTAGATAATGTGACCAAAATCCAAGTATTTGAGGATGATAAGCATATCTTGGACTTTTTGCCAACTTAGATGTGTTTTCCTCTTGGACCATAGATTAAGTAGAACCCGAGGAAGCATAGCTTGATATGTAAGGGGTAATTAACTTAAATACGAACACAATACCTAGAGGTATGGTTAAGTTAGAGAGGAGCTTTGACCTTGACCATATAAGGGATCAGGATCAACAGGACAAAAGCGACTCCATAGACAACCAATATGATACACATAACCTAGGTACTGCAGAAAATATAAAAAACATTTTTATTGGCAAGGTTTGCACTCCAGAGGAAAGAAAAGGGATAATTGATGCACTACATACATACCATGATGTGATAGCTTTGGGTTATGATGACCTCAATACATATGATACTTCAATCATTGCTCACACTATTCACCTCAAACCAACTACAAAGACCTTCAAGTAGTGCCAACGACCATTCAATGCACTAATGGAACCTATTATTCTCAAAGAAGTAAAGACATTTTTTTCACGTATCATCTTCCCTATCTAACATTCCACTTTGGTGGAAAACCTAGTTCCAGATCAGAAGAAGAATGAAGAAATTAGGTTGTGCATGGATTTCAAAAATTTAAACCAAGCCTCAAAAAAGGATGACTATCTAGTGCCTTCATTAGATGAAGTATTGCAAATCATTAATGGCTCTCAAATTGTGTCCTTCATTTATGGATACTTAGGCTACAACCAATTGATGGTGTAATATGAAGACAGACACAAGACTGCCTTCACTACAAAATGGGGTACATTCACATACAAAAGGATACATTTTGGTTTAATCAACACAGGGGCGACATTCTAGCATGTCATGGATATTTCCTTAAAGGATCTAATAGGTAAATGCATTACCATCTACATGGATGACCTCACATTGTTTAAAAAAAAAAGGAGGAGATCATGTCTCTAATTTATGCAAAGTGTTCGAGAAGTGTAGAGAGTTTGGAATCTCATTAAATCCAAAAAAGTGTATCTTCGGAGTAACTGAGGGAAAATTGTTGGGGCATGTAATCTTAGAGAATGATACATCAATTGACTTAGAACACATTCAAGATTTCTTAAAGATTCAACCCCCTAGAAGCAAGAAAGAAATGAAGTCTTTCTTTTGGAATATTAACTTTGTAAGGAAGTTTATCACAGGATTTGTTGAAATTGTGAAACAATCGAATGTCATGCTCAAACAAGATGCTAGGATTGAATGGATTCCAGATGAAAAACAATATTTTCTAGAGATAAAGAAGGCCATCATAGATCCTCCCATCTTAGTAATCCATGATTATTCAAAGCCATTCTATATATACTCATTCACCTTAGATCACTCATGTGTCAGCATGCTGACACAGAAATGTTAGCAACACAAGGGAAAACAACTAAGAGGGGGGATGAATTAGTTGTCACATAAATTTAAACTTATTAAACTTATTAACCTTTATTCTCATATATAATTAATAACTATGAAAGCATAAATCATTAACACATCAGAAACACACATAACACCATGGTTTTTTATGTGGAAACCATGTTAGGGGAAAAACCATGGTGGAGGTCAGTCCACAAGATTATACCTTGTTAAAAGTATAAAGAATAAAATGGGGAATGCACATGCATTTAGGCACACTGCCTAGAGCTCAATGCTCAAATACAACAAGTCTTACTTCCCGAAGGAAGACACATTGTCTTACAGAAACATTCGGATTGAATCCGTAGGATTTTGAATTGAGAAAATAGCATCTGCTAATGTTTGATTACAGTTCTGGTTAAACACATGAACACTTCTTCACACTCTGCTTAGTCTCCTTCACACTTTACTTCTTCCTTTGAATGATTAGGAAATTATTCTCACATCGCATTCCTTCAAATGGAATAAAAAATCACTTATATATACCCACAACAAGAGATTACATCATTACATGTCAGCTTTAACAAAATAATAAAATGAATACAAACTATCGGCCCAAAACAATATCAATTATCAATGTGAATCTACCAATGTCAACCACAACATAATGAAGACCCAAAACAACATCCTTGAAGATGAACCACCTTAAAAAATTATTCCTCAAAGAACCACAACACGCTACCATCACCTTGTCAGCCATGAACATGAAAAACATGAACACGCAAAAGAAAATCACCAATCGCATGCACAACGATCAATGTGAATGTGCAACATAGATAGAGCATGATCTAGAAACATCCAAAAAAAATAAGAATCACTAGAGAAGCATCTACAACAACCGAACTTACTAGTATCACATCATCTTCATTCAGGAACACCAACTAAAGCAACGGAAAAATTGTCAGAACACAACTGCTCATAACTCGATCAAATATTCATGTGGATCTTTGAAACTTAATGTGGAGAAACTAGAAATACTTGAAAACAAACCCTTTAATCCACAACCTCTGATTATCAATGTACTGAGATTGCCAATAGACTGAACTTCACTTCACCACTAACAACCTGCAACTTATTTTATTACAATTTTCTCAATATCCTCGACATATACAACCTTAATGAAAATAGTGTTGACATCAATGACAACCACATATCAGCAACACAACCACAACATCCAACAATCTCCCCCTTTGGCATTGATGGAAACACATGATGTGAAAAACACCATCAATGCAACTCTCTCTTAACACTTACTCCCCCTTAGATTCTCAACTCTTTCTCTTAACTTTTCTCCCCACATGACTCTTTTCCCCAGATAATTCACAATTTTTCACATGACTCTTCTCCCCCTTTGACATCAATTATAAAGATACATACAATATTTGAACCACATATCTGAACATCTGACTACTCCCCTTGAGTAGTAGCCATCACAACATCAATCTGTATCAAGATATGACTATGAAATGCATGGATTGATGCAAGGAAATGCATCTTAGTTCTGATTAGGAGGGGTAATCACCCCTAACTTCCCTCTGAGATACTCAAAAGTATCCTTAGGTAGTGGCTTGGTAAATATGTCTGCAATATGTTCCTTGGTAGGCACATACTCCAATTTGACTTCCTTTCTTCTCACATTCTCTCTCAAAAAGTGAAATTTAATAGATATATGCTTGGTCTTTGAATGCAGTACCGAATTCTTAGAAATGTTAATTGCACTTGAATTATCACAGAATATAGAAATAGGCTCATCATACACAACTCTGATATCTATCAACATCTACTTCATCCACAATACTTGACTACAATTATTAGTAGCAACAATGTATTCTGCCTCTACAGTAGATAAAGAAATGGCATTTTGCTTCTTACTTAACCATGAAATCAACTTCTTTCCCAAGAAAAATGCACCACCACTAGTACTTTTTCTATCATTCACATCTCCTGCCCAATCAGCATCAGTAAAGGCACTCAAAGTAAGGTCATCATATTTAGGATACCATAGACCAAAATCAACTATCCCCTTCAAATATTTTAAAATCCTCTTCACATCTATCACATGAGATTCCTTAGGATTAGCTTGAAATTTTGCAACAATCCATACGAACATTCATGATATCAAGCCTAGTTTGAGTCAGATAGAGCAATCCACCAATCATCGATTTGTATCTAGTTTGATTTTCTTTCGAAGAATCATCATATTTTGTTAACTTACATTCGATCACTATGGGTGTACCAACTGGCTTTGAATCTTCCATACCAAACTTCTTTAGTAATTATTTCACATACTTGGACTGAGATATAAAGATCCCTTTATCTAACTAAGTAATTTGCAATCCCAAAAATAATTTCATCTCTCCAATCATAGACATCTCAAACTCACTTTACATCTCATCAACAAACTTCATGCACAAACTATCATCTCCTCCAAAAATGATATCATCAACAAAGACCTCAACAATCAAATATTTATCATCAATCTTGAAATACATATTACTATCAAAAGCACCTTTGTTTAATCCAAGCTTCAACAAATACTTGTCTAATCTATCATACCATGCTCTAGGGGCTTGTTTAAGTCCATACAATGCTTTCTTCAACTGAAAAACCATATCTCCTTGATCAGTCAATTGAAATCCATCAAGTTGCTCAACATACACCTCTTCTTCCAGTTCACCATTTAGAAATTTTAACTTGACATCCATCTGATAAACCTTATAGTTTTTGTAAGAAACATAAGCAAGAAATAGTCTCACAACTTAAATCCTAGAAACAGGAGCAAAATTTTATTCAAATTCAATTCCTTCCATCTGATAGTATCCTTTACACACCAATCTTGCTTTGTTTCTAACAACTTCACCTTGCTCATTCAGTTTGTTTCTAAAGACCCATTTAGTTCCAATTACATTTTTGTCCTTAGGTCTAGGAGTAAGAATCCATGTATCATTCTTCTTAATCTATTGTAGGTCTTCTTTCATTGCTTCCACCCAATGTTCATCTTTACATGCTCCATTCACACTATTAGGCTCAGTCATTGAAATCAAATAGTATTCTTTTGCATTTTTTCTCCTAGTCTGGACATCTTTGTTCTTATCACCTATAATCTAATCTTCAGAATGATTTAATCTTGCATACCTTAGAGTCTTAAGATGTTCTTGAACTTCAGGTTCTTGTGATCTCTCTTCTACACTTTCACTAGTTTCTCCTTCCTCTTGATTTTCTTGATTCACCAGAATGATTTGAACTTGATTTAAAGTCTAAACTTTCTTTCCTCTATTTGTATTGTCATTCTGATCAGCTGAATCATATCCACATGTTATGGGTGGTCTAGCTATGTATTCATCAACCTTGACATTTTCATTTTCAACCATTTTCCTCAATCTATTATTGTAGCATCAATAGGCATTACTTTTAGTAGAATAACCAAGAAAGATTCCTTCATCACTCATAGCATCAAAATTTCCTATATCTTCATCTCTTTTGATAAAGCATCTACTCCCAAAGATTTTGAAATATTTGATAGTACATGCTTATGACCATACCATAGCTCATAAGGAGTCTTATCAGTATCACCTTTGATTTCTACCCAGTTGAGTGTGTAAATAGCAATACTCACAACTTCTCTCTAGTAGATATGAGGGACATTTCCATCCAACATCATAGTTCTAGCAGTTTCTTCAATTGTCATATTCTTCCTTTCCACAAATTCATTTTGATGAGGGGTCCGCGGGGTAGATAATTGTCTCTTTATCCCATGTTCTTCACAAAAATAATTAAACTCACCGGAAGTGAATTCACCACCTCTATCTAATCTCAGACATTTAATCTTCAGACCTATCTTTGTCTCAACCCTAGCCTCAAAGATCTTGGACTTTTCCAGAGCTTCAAATTTCTCCCTTCAGAAAGTAACGCACATCATTCTAGAATAATCATCAATGAGTAACATGAAATACATGTAACCTTTTACACTTCTAACTCTAGTAGGACCACAAAATTTAGTATGCACAAGCTCCAACAATTCATTTGAACAATGTTGTTTGCTCTGAAATGAAATTCTACTTTTCTTCCCTAACTGACATTACTTACATATAGCATTAGTAGGTTTCATCAACTTGGGAAGATCTCTCATAGCCTGAGTAGAGCTTATCTTGATAATATTGTCAAAGTTAACATGACACATTCTCCTATGCCACAACCAACTTCAACTTGAGCAATCAAACAACTTTTACTAGCAACATTTAGGCGAAAGATAATACCTTTTGTTTTTGTACCAAAAGCAATCAAATTTCTAGAACTCCCTAATATTTTTCACTTTCCATCCTTGAACTGAAGATTGTATCGTTTATCAACCATTTGCCCAACACTTAAAATATTATGCTTCAAACCTTCAACATATAGGACATCATTAGTATTATGCTTACCATCAAGAGAAATGCATCCTCTACCATGAATTACACCAGCTTTGTCATCACCCAATCTTACAACACCACCATCATACTTTTCCAAGCTCACAAACTTACTTTTATCACCTGTCATGTGATGAGAGCATCCACTGTCAATCACCCATTCATCTTTTTCTTCAACTCGAGCAGGTAGGGATTTCTCCACATTTTTAAAACTAGCAGATTTAGTAGACACAAGATTATTTTCCTTGATAGCAATAAATACCCATTCATCCTCTTTTACATTCCCTTTATCAGATTCATCATATGTCACACCTTCATCAGTAGCATAATAACACTTCCTTTGAAATCTAGGCTTGTTAGGTCTTGACTTAGGAACTCTTTCTAGACACCTTGATGCAAAATGACCTATCTTACTACGAGAAAAACATTTAATGGGCAACTTCCCTTTATACTTACCTTCTCCTCTGGCTTCCCTTTTGACAATAACTGCTTCAATCTCATCCAGTTTTCTTTCTTCTTCTTCAATCTCTCTCATTTCCTCCTCATACTTGAATACTTTTCTAGAAGAACTTTCACCTAGATCATATCTTTGTTTATCCCTTTCAGAGGTAGTAGCCTTGAATGTAGATTCTATCTTAGGAAGAGCATCACAAAATTCACTTAACTCAAAAGTAGTAAGCTTACCAATTAAAATGTCTCCGGTAACATTTGCTACAGTTTGAAACTCCTCAATATTTGTAGCTTTGACTTTGTATGCAACAGGCAAGGATCTAAGCACTTTAGCAACAATCTACGATTCTTCCAATTGTCCACTAGCAGATTTGATACTACACACAAGTTCATTCACTTTCTACATGAAGGAAGTAATGTTCTTATCATCACCCATTCTCAACATTTAATATTTCCCTTTCAGACTTTGCAACTTAGCAATCTTCACATTATCACCTTCATACAAAGTTTCCAACTTTTTCCAAATCTCATAAGCAATCTTCAAATCTATCACATTTTTCATTTCAAAATCAGTCAGAGCACTCAACAATGCTTCCTTAGCCTTGATATTGTCGCCATTCCAGATCACCTCAAGCTATATTTCACCATCCCGGATCACCTCAAGCTATTAAACTTCTTCAAAGGAACCTGCTCTGATACCAATTTTTGACACACACAAGGGAAGACAACTAAGAGGGGGGTGAATTAGTTGCAATAAAAAATCAAACTTATTAAACTTATTAACCGTTATTCTCAAATTTGATTAATAACCATGAAAGCATAAATCATCAACACATCAGAAACTCACATAACACCAATATTTTTTACATGGAAACCCTGTTAGGAGAAAAACCACGATGGAGGTCAGTCCACAAGATTATACCTTCTTAAAAGTATAAAGAATAAAATGGGGAATGCATATGCATTCAAGCACACTTCCTAGAGCTCACTGCTCAAATACAACAAGGCTTACTTCCCAAAGGAAGACACACTATCTTATAGAAACATTCAGATTACATCCGTAGGATTTTGAATTGAAAAAATAGCATCTGCTAATGCTTGATTATATTTTCGGTTAAGCATATGAACACTTCTTTACACTCTTCTCACTCTTCTTCACACTTTGCTTCTTCCTTCAAATGATTAGGACATTATTCGTGCATCTCATACACTCGCATGCCTTCAAATGGGATAAAAAATTGCTTAGATATATCTGCAACAAGAGATTACATTGTTACATGTCAACTTTAACAAAATAATAAAATGAATACAAACTGTCAACCCAAAAAAATATCAATTATCAATGTGAATCAACCAATGTCAGCCACAACATAATGAAGACCCAAAAAAACATCCTCGAACATGAACCACCTTCAAAAATTATTCCTCAAATATCCACAACTAGCTACCATCACCTTGTCAGCCATGGACATGAAAAACATGAACACACAAAAGAAAATCACCAATCGCAAGCACAATGATCAATGCAGGCATGCAAAATAGATAGAGAATGATATAGAAACATTCACAAACAATAAGAATCACCAAAGAAGCATCTGCAACAATTGAACTTACTAGAATCACACCATCTTCATTCAGGAACACCAACTGAAGCAACAGAAAAATTGTCAAAACACACCTACTCAATACTCAATCAAATGTTCATGTGGATTTCTGAAACTTAACGTGGATAAACTAGATATACTAAAAAAAAAACCTTTTAATCTACAATCTCTAATTATTAACGTGCTAAGCTCTCCAACAAACTGAACTTCACTTCACCACTGACAACCTACAACTTATTTTATTACAATTTTCTCAATATCCTTGACATATACAACCTTAATGCTAATAGTGTTGACATCAATGACAACCACATATCAACAACACAACCACAACATCCAACAAGAAAGATGACAAAGGAAGTGAACATCATGCTGCTTTCATGAGTGCTCCTTTGAAATATGTTGAATTGTGTTATCCTAATGTTGAAAAGAAGGCTTATGCTCTAGTTCGTGGTGTCAAGAAATGTAGGCACTACATCCTAAGGAATAAGGTATTTTCTATTGTCCCAGACCCAGCTATTAAGATACTAGTGATGAAAAATGAACCAGGGGAATGCAAGAAAAGTGGGTTATATTTCTATAGGAGTATGATATGGATATACAACCGATGGAGTTGGTTTGAGGTTACGCTCTTACATGCACAATGGCAGAAACTAATCTAGAAATCACTGCCCAATAGTACATCCTATAGGAGATTTATCCAGATGACTGGTATGATGACATTGTGTACTATTTGCTAAACCCCAAGTGCCTGCCACATCTGCAAGGAGTCCAAAAATGAGCTCTATGGCTAAAGAGTAGTAGTTATATGCTGAAAGGTGCCATGTTATACAAGAAGAACCATGAAGCAATCCACCTCTGATTCCTAGAAAAATTTGAAGCAATTGAAGTGCTCAGGGAATTTCATGATAAATTTGGAATGGGGCATGGATCGGGTCCTTCAACAACCCACTAGATTCTATGAGTTGGATACTACTGGCCTACATTGTTCAAAGATGCCCACAATCACATACGGGCCTATCATGTTTGCCAAACTATAGCCACTCAATAGAGGTATGCTACTATTCCATTACAGTCGGTTGCTGAGGTAAGGTCGTTTGCCCAGTAAGGACTATAATTCATTAGTTTGGTCAACCCACCATCCTCTTTGGGACATAGGTACATTCTAACCATAACAAATTATTGTACTAGATGGAAAGAGGATATTTCTTGTAGGAAATGTACAATGAAGGTAGTGATTATGTTTCTTGAAAGCTATATTACCAATCATTTTGGATGCCCTTTTTCCTTAGTGTGCTATAATGGTCCAGATTTTGCTTCCCTCAAATTCACAGGTTGGGCTTTTGATTATGGAATTATGCTTAAGTTCTCATCAAAGTACTATCCCCAGGGTAACAGGTTAGCCATGTCCACCAATAAAAATTTGTTCACAGTAATCCATAAGCTATTAGATAAGAACCCAAAGGATTGGCACACCCAATTACAATTCGCTCTATGGGTAGACTGCACCCGACATAAGGAAGCCTTAATAAATTCCCCATACCACCTCATTTATGGTTTGGAACCTATTTTCCTGATCCACCTCAAAATTCCTATGCTACAATTTATTAACACCTATTATGAGGAAGGAGAATGTCTTGAATCCTTTATGGTTGAACTACTCCACTTAGAAGAAAAACAATATGAAGTTGTAGAATGTTTTTCCAAACATCAAGGCATAGTAAAATGATGGTTTGATCATAGAGCCAAGTTCAAGGCCTTTAGAAATACTGATCTAGTGCTATATTGGGACAAGGCCCATGAGAAGAAAGGGGGGCATAATAAATTCGACAAGATTTGGCTTGGCCCCTTTTAGATTTCTAAAATCCTAGGAGATAATGTCTTTCACCTAAAGATCCTCACCGGAGAAGATGTCTCATTGCCAGTCAATGGGAAATACTTGAACCATTATTTCCTTGCCTGAGTTATTTTAGTTCACTCCTATACATAATTAGAGTAGGTTCTTTGCTTTGTGTTTTTGTCTTGCTTCACTTTTTTTTTATTGAGGGTGTTGTTTGGTCTTAATGTGGTGGATGTACTCAACATAGTCAAAAGGGTTCAATTTGTTGCACGTTCGTATTTGTTCCACAGATAAGTATTCATGAGTTAACAAGGATTTTTTGTTTGTTTTGATGAGTAAGGTTTCCTTAGTTGAACTCTTGCTTGATCTAGAAGGAACCCTTGTTTGAATCCTTTCACATTTATCTTAGTTCTCACACAACACACACCTTTAATGCTCATAATAGGCTATATAAAAGTCATCATGAGGCCTTGGAAAGTGAGAAATATTAAATCTAATTTAGTGACCACTACAATCTCCAAATCCTGCTATAAGCTTCACAACTTATTTAGTTGGGAAAGGAAGTACAAAGGAAAAAAAATAGAAGAAAGAAAGGAAAAAGGAAAGAAAAAAAATTGATAAATAGGAAATTGTGTGGGTGTGCGAACAACTCTACCAGGGATATGGATTCCCGACTAGCAATAGAGCAATGTTTGTGGGGATTGCAGCAATAACTTCGTCGGGGCAATGGATGCCTAACTAGCAATGGGGCAATGTCCAGGATACTTTTGGATTTAGATTACCTACGTATCTTTTCCTAGTTGATTGATCCTCACCTCTATAGTTTCTGAGGGAGGGTAATTAACTCACCATGTACACACATTTATGAGATACATGTGGCTTGATTCAGTTAAGGATTTTATTCTCCTTTGAGATCTAAGTTCACCTGATTGTGTCTTCTTCTGGTCTACAAAGCCGAAGATTTTGGGTTTCAGATGAATCCTTATCCCTAGAATGCTCGAGAGAATTCTCTAGCAGAGTCACCATTTGTTGTGCCTTCTGCACACATGCCCCGCTAGGACTGAGGACCCCCTCTTTTTGTTTTTTCCTTTTGTTGTGCCTATTCGTGCTTGCCTTGTTTTTGTGTCCCTATTTTTGGACCCAATTGATCAAAATGCCTTCAAGCTACAAGATCCCACCATGCCTAGTTGTTTTCCAAAATTTCATGAAATCTTGAGCATTTGCAGGAGGATATTTGTGCATTTCCACTTTTCGAAAGTAGTGCCTCCTTTTGTCATTTGTGGAAAATTTCTTGTGCGTCGCCATCAGTGGGGTTCTATCTTCACGAAATCATTCCCTATGGTGTCCACCTGACATTTTTTTTGCACAACCTTTGCACCTTGTTTTCCCAAACTCATACTTTGTGCATGTTTTTCAAAGGGCCTACATTTATTTATCCCATTAATGGTGGATTGGATTATAAATAAAGGTTTGACCTATCATTTTCACCATTGTGTATTTGAAATTTGAAGAACCTTGTGAGTTGCTACCACTTGCGTGATTGAGTCTAGCTATCGAAGCACTATTTCTCTCCACCTTTTGTGTGGTAGCAAGTAACTGTCAACTCCCCTTTCATTTTTGTGTGGCTTGAGCTGGTCAGAGCTATGCACCTAGGATTTTTGGGTTTTTCGAGTCATTTAAATTTATTTATGGGATTTAAATTGATCTGTGAGGAACTACAACTAAAACGTATATGATCCCTCCCCCTTTCTTGAAGCAACTAGTGACTTAGGAAAACACTAAATTTGAATCCGTAGCTTACCAATAGTTATTAAACCCTTGGCCTCAAAAAGTTTCCAAATATAAAGTTTCCATAGGTTTTTCATTTGTAGATGACCGTCCTTAAGACACCATTCAAAATGACATGAGTGTTGATGACCCCCACTTCCCTTGTTCCCATGACCAGGTCCTGGGGGTTATCAAACTATCGATAAATGCTTAAAATTCAAAGCCCTCATGGGTTCCTCCATGAATATTTTCACTAGTGGGAGGATGTGAAGCCCAGGCTATCTTTCAAATGACAAAACCCTAATAGCCTCCCAACTGGTAGATCATGCCCTTGCATTTACCGTAAGCATATCGGTTGAAACAATCAAAATGACTAAGTCTTCAAACCTGTACGGAGTACTCTTTGTGGGACATCGTTGGTGAGGAGTCATGAAACTCAGGTCATCCATTATGGCAAAACCTAAACAGCTTTTCCATTGGCGGCTTCGCACCAACCATCTCTACAAACATCAAATTTTGAAGCCTAAAACTCAAAATTATTAAGTCATTAACCTGTTGCAGGTTCTTTCTTGCGAGTTGTTGTAGGTTGAAGGTCATTTGATCTCAAACATTATTAATGGAAAAACCTAAATGAAATTCCACCTGGCCACTCCCACCCCCACACTTTCCACATGCACTTAATGCACGGCCCTATTGATGTAACCATCAATTCCAACATTATCATGTTGACCCTCTTGAATGAAAAAGTGAAAACTCTAATTCAGAATTTGATGTGGTTTCTCCACACAGAACTCCATTCGCAGGATGCCAACCTATCAAAGTCGTTCCTAACTGTCTAACACTTGACAGGACTACATACGAACAAGGAAGCATGTACCCTCTAGGAAAGTTAAGGAAGCATGTCAGAAGGAAACACACCCATAAAGCCCATATTGAAGACTTTTGGGTGAATTGTGACAATGATCATGAGGTCAGAAAAAGGAATTATATGAGAATGACAACAAATTTTATAAAATACATTGATCTATTTCTAGTTCCTAACTAGGTGGTTGAAGATGATAGTGTTCTTGATGAGAGATACTATATTGTTGCTAAGGTTCCTTTTCCAGTAATTGACTGGAAAGAGCCAAAGGTTACAAACTTAGACACAGTCACCAACCCAATAGAGAAACAAACCAAGAGATGGTTGGATAATCAAGTAGCTCAATTGTAGTAGCAAGTCATTGAATTGACATATGGAGAACTGGAGGATGATATTGAAAGTGAGATCGATAGTGTTTCTAGTGAAGGTTCTTTAGAGGAGGCTCCAAAGTCTCCATGACTAACTCAGTTGAAGAAAAGAAAGGATGCACTTGAGCAGCAACCCAAGCAAAAAGTGTATACCAGAAAGGAAGTTGAGGGGAAAAGACCACCTAAGAAGGTCAAGAGAACAAGAACCTTCATTCCTGACATGCCTAACATTCGAGAAGAAGATTTCTTTCCCCTGGAGGAGGGAGCACAGCCACAATCACCTCCACATGCCACTTCCCCACTCCCAACTGCCATCACTGAACCGTCTCCTTCCACTCCACTATCATTGCTCATATCATCCCCACCCACTATGGACATCTCCTTCCAGCTTACCTATGCTTCCTTGATCACTCCCCTAGTCATGGTTGACTCATCATCAACCTCCTCTCCTCTATTGTCTTCCTCACTTCTGCTCCCATTTCCTACTTTCTCCACCATGCCACCCTTTATGCCCATCACCTCTATGGCACCTATTGCCTTGCCCACAACCTTTTTCTCTTATTTTCAAAACATTCCACCTCAATTTTTTTAAAATTATTTCAACTCCTCGAGCTAAATTATTTATGGCTCAATTCAACGCTTCACTACCTGTCCCTCTACCTCCTATCAAGCCACCAAAAATGGAAGATACAATGCAAATATGTGAAGAGATGGAGAGAAGAAGTGAGGAGTGGGTTATGGAAATAGTTGATATCGCTGAGGAACTTGAAGAATCAAATTGTGATGATTATCACAAGCATGTTTATGACAGTTTGAGGATTGTTGACTTGGATAAAGTGGCTTCAAATGAAGAGGGGCAGCAAACATCCAAGGATGAAGATATGAGAAGATTTGACACACATTATGATGTGGAGACATCTAACTAGGAACCTGATGATTAACAACATAAAGAAGATGACAACAAAGAGACAAGTCTCGTGGAGCATCTCTTTGAGGAAGAAATAAATAATGTAGACATTAATATCATGTAGGAAGAAAATATGAGGCAAGATGATGAATTCCAAGAGGTTGGCCAAGATGAGGGCCCACGAGATCAAGAAAAGAATCTAGAGGAATGAGAAAATCAAGAGATGGATGATAAGAAAGTTGATCTCACCCAGGAAACTGAGATTGAGCATAATGAAAGCAGAGAACCAGCACATGAAGAAAGTGTTGAGCAAAAAATCATGGAGTCTGCCCAAAAGGAATAGTCAGAGCTTGACAAAGGGAAAGCTATAATGCAAGAAGGAGGAAAGGATGAAGAAGAGAAGAACATTAAAGATGTCCCTAGGCAGAGGGAGGAGGAGCTTTCAAAGGATCAAGGAGATGGGGATAATGAATTCAACACTATATCCCTCGATCAACAAACAGAGATCTCCTCTTGGTTGGAGCAACAGCTGAAGACTAAAGCTCCTATACTTATTGATCCATAATATCTCTTAGAGGCCATATTGGCTCAATCCCAAGTTAAGACACGAGAGAAGAAGAAGCTCAAGGTTAGATCTCACATCACTACAGATGTGTCAGGCTCTCGTATATTGTAGGTGGCAACTCTAGCGACAAAGAAGGATGCAGATACCATCCAGGCTAGAGATTATCAAGTGACAACCATCAATCTAGGCCCTACTTCTCAAGCGTATAAAATTGATGACTTATAGGGGTTTGTCAATACCATCCTACAACAACTAGATAAAGATAGGGCCACAAAGGAAGAGTTGAAGGAGCAGATGGTAGAATTAACCATATTTATTCAACAATGGGCCATAATTAGAGAAGAATCCCCAATGAAATCACTAGCACCTACCCTGTTATCAAAGGATGAAATTAATAAAATGGAAAGAATGAGAACTTGGACCAAGTCCACCTTGGATTAGCTCAAGAATGTAACTAACCTAGGGGGAAAATCTACTCGTTATGGGGTGAAAATGCACAACCATTTCTTACATTTGAAAAATGAGATCGAAAAAGTAGTGGGACATGTAAATATTTTTTTGATCTTTACAATATTACATGCCCCAAGTTAAAATGCATTTTGAAGCTATCAACAAATGTCTAGGAGCAAGAATTGGCTCTGCCGAAGGAAGACCACTAGCAACTTGAGGCCTAGTTATTCAATTTTGAGTTTAGAAAAGGGATGTTGGAAAAGTCAATGATTGATATGGATGTCATTTTTGCTTAGATCTTTGAAAGTCTAGCTGAATACAATGAGTCCTTAGAGTTATTTGTAGGAGCTAAAATTTTGGCCCAAGAATTGGACCGTGATTCAATAACATGTGAATTCTAGAGGAAAATGGAGCAAGTAACCAAGGATTCTCTTTCTAGGATCTTCATGGACTTTGCTACATGATCCTTCACTCGCTCAAAGAAAATCATTCAAAAAGTGATCAATATGCAGGCTTCTATGAGGAGTTAATGGAAGAATTCAGTATGCTCGATTACAACATCAACAAGTTTGACTTCCTGGAGCAAGTTGAACTCTTGGTTGTTATAGGGAAATGTGTCCTCTATGCTTTAGTGCAAAAGAGGCTAGAAATGTCATAATAGAGGACAAATAGTTAAAGTAGCCAAAAGACAAAATTATGTACTGGAAAAAAAAATAGCTAAAAGACAAAATAAGGAAAAGACAAATAGTAGCCAACTTTATATTGTAAATTTTTTTACTTGTATTGGATGATGTGAAAACCTTAAATTGAAATGAATCTAAGCCATCCATTGAAAATTAATCTGGTCCATTCATTTAGCTTTTGGAAAACTATAAATAGGGGCTTTCCCCTCATTTGCAAAGGGGGATGAGTTGTAAAATATATTTTGCAGCAATATATATAAGAAATCATTGAAGTTTGGTATTTTCCTTGTGTTGCTCTTAATGTGTGCATAATTAAGTCTCCATATGCTATTTCAACTTGCTTTATTTATTGTTTAAGTTTCATTTTCAACTTGTTAGTTCATGCTCAACTTTAATTATAACTATGTGTTGTAGTATTTGATGCACTTCCATTTCATGATTTTAGTAGTTTATTGATGATAAATTATTGTGTAAAGCTAGTCTAAGCTTATTTACTTGTTGCACTCAAGTTCAACTGTGTGTTCATGCTTAATGTATCAATTTGACAGTCTAAAAATCTACAAAGAACCTTAGAATATGACACTAGTTTTGTGATACTGTAGATTACTCTTAGTTAAGAAAAACTTGGTTTTTGGGAGTCTGTCTACTGTAATGTTAGTCATTGTTGTTTCTATTCATAATTTTCAAAATTAGGATTGTTGGTGTGAATAAATTTCCTGTACCTAGCTAATTCCCTCACTAGGTAATTAGGGGACATATTCACATGTTAAGTTTACTTAGGATATAAGATTATTTCTAGAAGTCGTAGTTGGCTTTTCTAGAACTTATCTTATCTAGCTAGGATTGCTTGATTCCTAGGTAGTTAGTTGTCTCATGTCATAGGATTAAGACACTTGTCATGATCTTGTCTAGTCATATATCTAACCCTTGCCTTTATAAGCAAGGCATCTCATGTACATTTGCATATTCAACCATTAATCGATCTTGCATTGTGAAGCAAGCTTTCTTGCCATTCTCTCTCTTGTGGAAGTGGTTTTGGTCTAGCAACAGTTCTTTGGGGTGTTAGGGAGTCACCATTTACTCTCACATGGTATTAGAGCACTCCAAGTGTCGCAGATTCCTTCCTAGATCTGAGGGTATTGTTTTGGCTTGAAGTTTTTTACTGGGTGCAGATTGGGGTTTCAAGGACCTCATGATTGAGATCAGGTGGTCGTGCAAGTGAATTTTGGCTGTAAATTCATCCATTTTGGGTAAAGTTTTTGAGGAATTTTTTTTTTGCTAGGATAGCCTCCCAAGTGGTACAATTTTTCCATTTTCACAAAAAATAATTATACGGTTATTGTATTAAAATTTGGGGAAAATTTTATATTTTATCACGCAATATTTATATATTTTCGGGGGAAATGTTTCATAAATATTGTTCAGGGATTTTATTAAAAGTCTGGTTGAAATTCTACATATATATCTATGTCGACATCTTTCACATAATATTTTGCATATATGAGTACAAGTTGCATTGATTGTTGTTGTTTTTCAAACCCTGATCCTACATCATCCCTGCTTGAACATGTCATCAGATCCATCACATCCATCACAGTCATTATTGTCGGGCACCATTCGTAGGTGAAATCATTGACATCATCATCCACTAGTCTGATCATGTGGTCTGGTGTACTCCACCTGCATTAGTTGTCATAACTAGCCAGATCCATCAGATAATATTGTGTCTTTTTTTGGACCAGGTATGAAAGGATTTATTCTCACTCATGTTTATTTTCCATCGGCTGCTGCAAATCACACCCAACCTCATCATCCATGGCCTTGTACAATCTACATTGGCTACATTGGAGGGGTACAAATCTCATCATCTGTCGAAGGCGGTACAATTTTCGGCATACATACACTACGTCCAATCCATCGGTAGTGGTCGGCAAGGTACGCTAGAAAATTGTAGCCCTTTATTTGTAGGTTCATTGTCATCAGTTTGTCTCATCGCTAGTTATGGTACCTCATCGGCATTTATTGGTGGGCATTCTTCACCTATAAAATCAAGTCCTTGGCTTCCATTCACATAATCTTTTATCAGCATGAAATGAGATATTATCAAAAAGCTAGAAGTGTCATTTTTTAGTGGTGCAGATATTTTGCAAGGATTTTGCAGTTTTGTACCATTTTTTTCAAGTTGAAGATAGATCTCCATTTTTGGCTTCCAAGCTCATCAAAATGGGTTTCTTAATTACTTTGGAGAAAGGGAACTATAGGAAATGGAGTAATTTAATTCTCACTCATCTTAGTGAGTGGAATCTATTGTCATATTTGTTTAATGAAGTCCCTTTTCTTAGCACAGATGTGAGTATTGCATTTGGAAAGGCTTTAGGGCTAAAGTCTTTAGAGTTATTTTTGAAAATGTAAATGATGACATTTTGGAGACACTTATTCACTTTGAATTTTCTCATGCTCTTTGGATTCACATTAGAGAGGTATATGTAGACCATGATTCTTCTCCATCTCTTGAAGATCCTCTTTCCAACTCCAATGTGCTTCTTCATTCTTCAGAGTTGATAGCCCATGCTTGTGATCCTTTGGAGGAGATTGTAGATGCTTTAGAGGTTCCTGATTCTTCATCTTCTATTGATGAATCATTGAGTACTTCCAGTGATTCATTACAATAGGTATTTGATAGTGTTCCTGATTGGGATTCCTATTTGATAGACATTGCTTCTTTTTCTATCTCTCCTATTTGATGATATTCATGGATCAACTATTGTCACTTCATGTTTGTCTTTAGAATTTTTTCAAGATTAGTTTCCATTGGTTCCTGGTTTGTCACAGTTTGTTGTGATTGGGCATGTACCTAATTAGATTGTGGCATCATCTTCATCATCCAAGAACTTGGAAACACATGAGCAGATTTCAGAGACACAATCTTCATACATGTGGATTCCTCTTCCTAATTCCTATCCAGAATGGGAAGAATTCATGTATTTGTACTTGTATCTTCTTCCTAAGGGGAGAAACATTGTTTGTCATCATTGGATTATGTTTTGTCTTAAAAAATTAACCATACTTGCAAGTGATCACACATTATGGGGGGGATATCTTATCTCTCTATTACCCTCTTATTGGGGGGTCATTGATTGTACATACACGATGGATGTAGTCCTTGGGGGGTATCATTGAGTCCTCCATACATCATGTTGTCTCTTTTTGTTTTATTTTCTCTCTTTCAGAGTGGATTTTTGTCCATAGGATTTTCTCCATTTCTCCACTTGTGAGAGATTGATTGCATTTTCATTTGTAAATGGGTACCTAACATGGCCTAGTAGTCAAGACCCATAGTCATAGTCTTCGCATAGTTTTCATAATAATCTTCTCCCTAAGTTGCACTTAAGGGGGGGTGTTGGTGTGAATAAATATCTTGTACCTAGCTAATTCACTCACTAGGTAATTAGGTGACATATTCACATGTTAAGTTTACTTAGGATATAAGATTCTTTCTAGAAGTCTTAGTTGGATTTTCTAGAACTTATCTTATCTAGCTAGGATTGCTTGATTCCTAGGTAGTTAGTTTTCTCATGTCATAGGATTAAGACACTTTTCATGATCTTGTCTAATCCTATCTCTCAACCTTTCCTTTATAAGCAAGGCATGTCATGTACATTTTCACATTCAACCATTAATCAATCTTGCACTGTGAAGCAAACTTTCTTGCCATTCTCTCTCTTGTGGAAGTGGTTTTGGTCTAGAAGAAGTTCCTACGGGTGTTGGGGAGTCACCATTTACTCCCACAAGGATAAATTCTAAACCCTTAAATGTTTTTTCTTTTCTTTTAAATTTGAGTTAAATTTAAGTTTTTAGCATCCTAGTAATGTTAAATCTTATGAATAAAATGAATTTCAGAATGTTGTTATAATTTTCTTGCTACTGTTCATTATTTTGAGAATTTTAAAACTTCATCACAGACCTTAAAATTCCATGCTTTGTGAACCATCAAGGCCCCTCATGATTACCAACCAATCATGCATCAAAACTGAGTTGTTTATGCACTGTCATGACTTGACATTCAAGAGACCTTGGGGTGATTTTCTAAAACTTAGTTGCATATTATTACCTTTCAAGAGAGATATAACACTTGTGTTTTGTCTATGTTGAGAAGTGAAAAAAACCCATTAACATGTTACAATAAGAGAAGCACATAGAGAATAATGGAAATGGAATAGCAAGTACACAAATGCAATAACAATAGATACACGTAAGGAAAACCCTTTTGAGTAAAAAACCCCACCCTCCAAAAGCACAACACTTTCTCTATTACTTAAAATAATGAATACAAGATATCACCAAGTACAAAGCTTCCTCAACAAGTCCTTCAACACAAACACCTATTCTGGAGTTAACCCGACAGCACTTCGTTACCTGTAAACAAACTATGCATTCTACAACACAAGGCACTCAATAAATAGAGTGATACAAGCTTCAAGAAGCATCTATAAGGTGAGGGGCATCCAAATCCACATGAAACAATATTAGGTGCCTTAGACTTGCATTTGGACACATGTACAACATTCCTTTACATCCTTGACAAGTGTCAAACATGTAAATATTCTTCTTCCAAGCTTGGGTGCCTAGAATATGCTAAAAATGGGCTATGATAGATGCCTAACACATCTTACAACTGTCATAGAATATGTCATAGCTAACAACACTTAAGGTTGTAAGAGCATCTATCATAATTGACTAAAGATAGCTGATTCTCTTACATCTTATCATAACCCAACTTGGGCGCCAACTTTCTCCATGCATTCAAAGATGTCTTATGATGTGTAATAGAATTTTTCATATGTTATAAATTCCAAAGTGGGATGCCTATGTCCACTTGGGATGATGATGTGTCATCTAGTCACCTCCAATGGGGATGCCACTTAGTCGGTGGGTCCCAACTTGTGACATGACACCATAGGCATTTAAATACTACAAATAAATACATTAACTACATCAATTGAATCAATATTAGGACTCTAAGGTTTAGACACCTTGATCCCAACATTCTCCCACTTATCAAAGACCTACTGAGAGTCATACAGAATCATCTCCTCAAGGCCCCAAGGCCCATAGCATCATAACTCCATCTGGACTTCTCCATGTTCACTAGATTTGTTAGTGTGTTTGCAACATTCACCAAAGTTTCAACCTTCTTCAGGTTCACCTTTCCATCTTCTATCATATCACGAACAAAATGATATTGTTCATTGATGTGCTTTATTCTAGCATGGAATGTAGGATTATTTTCTAGGAAAATCACACTTTGACTATCACAACAAATAGTAATTTGTCCTCCATCTAAGCCAATATTAGAACATAATCTCTTAATATAAATGGCTTCCTTACATGCATGATTGGATACCATATACTTTGCCTCTATCATGGACAATGCGAATACAACCTATCACTTACTCATCCAACTGATAGCACCACCAAACTTAATGAACGCATAACCACTAGTGGATCTTCTGATGTTAATGTCACCTACCCAATCTGAATCCACATATCCTTGAATTCTCACTGAATTCTAAGGTCTAGTAGGATAACCATGAGAACATAAGGCATACTCAGAAGTACCCTATAAATATCTAAACACTCTCTTAACTACATCCTAATGCACTTAGCTAGGATTATCCATGAGGTGGCTAAGGACTCCCACTGCTTAGGAAATGTCTAGTCTCGTACACACCATTGCATACATTAGACTTCCAACTACACTTTCATATGGTACTTTGGTCATTTCCTTCATCTCAATAAGAGATTTTGGACAATCATTCATAGAAAAATTTTCCCCTTGCATCAAAGGAACAACTAACTATATGTAATATACCATGTTGAATCTCTCCAACACTCAGTTCACATACTTGCTCTAGTTTAACCAAATATTTATATTAGTTCTATCTCTCATGATTTACATTCCCAAAATATACCTAGCTGTACCTAGGTCTTGTTGGAAAAATAAGGACAAACAAATGAGAGGGGGGGTGAATCAGTTTTCATAGAATATCTAAACTTCTTCAAACTTAACTTAATCTCAGATCTGATGAATGAACAGTAAGCCATGAACATACAACACATCAGAAGCACAGAGAATGCCAATATTTTTTGTGTGGAAACCCTGTTAGGGGAAAAGCCATGGTGGATGTTAGTCCACAATATTATACCTTGTTAAAAGTATAAGAAAAATAATGAGAATGTGCATGCATTCAGGCATACTGCCTAGAGTTCACTGCTCAAATACAAGAGGGATCACTACCGAACAATACACAACAATATGGATTAGATCCGTAGGGTATGAACTGAGGAAATAGCTTCTTCACAAGCCTAATTACAATTCCAGTTAAGCACAAAAACCATTCTTCACACTTCGCTCAAACTTCTTCTCACTCTACTCTACAATCGAATGATTTGGACACTATTCACACATCTTCACTTTCTCTAGCATTCATTAGCTCTTATTCCCACCCTAAATTCTCTCAAACAATCACTCTTATATATTCGTAACATGGAATTACATCAACAACCTTGTTGGCCAAAATATAAGACATATTTTCAATGTCGGCCCAATTTTTTTAAACAAACTTTCAATGTGGATCAACTATAGTCAGCTAATATCATGATGCGACCCAAAACAATATCCTCGAGCATTCCAAACATTCAAAATTAATCTACAAGGATTTGCAACATGCCACAACCATCATGTCAGCCAAGAACATGAAAACCTGAACATACCGAGAAAAATCTTCAACCATGAGCACACCGATCAATGCAGACCTATAACAAGGATAGAGAACAATCTAGAAACATCCACGAGCACCAAGAAACAATAGAGAAACATCCACATTAACTATAATTACCAAAATTACACCAACTTTAATCAAGAACACTGACAGAGAGCACAAAAGCACTCTCAGAACATAGATCCTCATAACTCAAACAAATCTTCATGCAGACCTCTGAAACTTTTGGTGGATAGACTAGATACACACAAAAATAAACCCTTTTGTCCATAGCAATTGATCTTCAACATAAAAAACAAGAAACCTTCATGACCTTCATAGTTCCACTGGGAACCTGGAACTCTTTCTTTAACAATTTTCTCAATATCCTCAACATATATAGCCTTCAATACAATAATGCTAATAGTGTTGACATCAATGAAAACCACATATCAGCAACACAACCATAGCATCCAAAAATCTCCCCCTTTGGAATTGATGGAAACACATGATGTGAAAAACACCATCAACCCAACTCTCAATCAACACTTACTCTTCCTTAGATTCTGACTCTTCTTCCTTGACTTCTTCTGCATGATCTTCTCCCCATAAGACACTTTACTCCAAATAAGCAATAGTTTTTCACATGACTCTTCTTCCCCTTTGATATCAATGGCAAAGATAAGCATTATCTTCCCACATATAAGCTATGAGCCACATATCTGCACATCTGACTACTCCCCCTGAGTAGCAGCCATGTAAACATCAATCCGGATCAGAAAATATCCATGAAGCACAGAGATTGATGCAAGTAAATGCATCTCTAGTTCATATCAGGAGGGGCAATCACCCCTAGTATCCCTCTGAGATACTCAAAAGTATCCTTTGGCAATGGCTTAGTGAAAATGTCTGCAATCTGTTCTTTAGTAGGCACATACTCCAATCTGACTTCTTTCTCACTCACTTTTTCTCTTAAGAAGTGAAACTTGATTTATATATGCTTGGTCTTACAGTGTAGCACTGGATTCTTTGATATGTTAATTTCACTTGAGTTGTCATAGTATATGGCAATAGGTTCATCATTTACTACTTTGATATCTTTCAACATTTGTTTCATCCACATCACTTGAGTACAATTAATTACAGTAAGAATATACTCTGCCTTACTAGTAGATAGAGAAATGGAATTATGCCTTTTGCTCAACCAAGATTTTGGAATTATTGCCTCAATCTCACAGGCTGAAACCTCTGAGAAAGCATGGTTGTTGTGACATTCCTGTTATCTAGCTGATCTGCTAGTTGATCCTGACTATCGTTGTGACCTCTTGAATGTCTTGGCGATCAACATCTAAAACCTTTAGTGTAACCTGGACTATTGAAGTGATGTCTCGGCGATGATAGGAAGTCTTGACGATATCAGCATGACCTTTGGTCTATCTGGCCAATGTGGTAATCAGTATGACTTGCTCCTATCGATATGAAGTCTTGGTGACTGGGAGATGTTTGGCCGATAGGATAGTTCGACGGGTTTACTTTCGGTGTGACCTGGTGTCTTCGGTGTAATCCTCTACTTAGTGGGTTGGTCTCACTGACGGTTATACACTAGGAGTCTTCGGAGTGACATAAGGGTTCGCTATGAACTTTTGGCGATAGGGAGAAGTCACATCGATAAGATTTCACTTGGAGTCTTCGGGGTAACACGGAGGCATCTCTATGAAGTCTTGGTGATGGGCGTTTGTCTCACCGACGGTGTGGGATGTGTTCGGCATGACTCCTGGCGAAAGGTGGGCTTGGGGTAACCTAGTGACTTCGGCGTGAAGTCTTGGCGACAGGTGTTGGTCTAGCTGATGGCTGCGTGAGTTTGGTGTAACATAAGAGACTCGATGTAACCTTTTGGAAATAGCGATATGTATGGCCGACAAAGCAACATATGATCAGGTGTTTTCAATGAGAATCCTAGCGAATGGAGTCATTGGAGAAACACAAAGGCTTTAGTATGAAATCTCAGCGAATGTGGAATGTTTGGCCGACAAAAGTCTTTGGGGTGAAATGTGAACATCGGTGTGATGTCCTAGCAAAGAGTGATTGTCTTGCCGATGGGAAACCTGATATTGGTATGAATCTTGGTGACTGCTCAGTGTTCAGTATAACATAAAGGCACAGTATGATCTCTCAGTGAAGGCGGTATGTCTTACTGAATGTTGGGCATTTCAGAGTGACCTTTGAACATTGGTATGATGTCTCATCAAATGGCGATTGTCTCGCTGATGAGAATGCTGAGGTTGATGTGACTTGGGAACTTCGGTATGACATCTTGGCGAGAGCAACAAGTCTTAGCGATAGCTTTCTGGACTCGATGTAACATCTTGCTGATAGTGATAACTCTTGGTGACAATGACAATTTGGTCTTGTGGCATCGGGGAGACATGGTTAGTGTCTCACCCACATGTGACACAAGTTGATCGTTGCTGACTGAGTGAAGACTATCCTACGTGGTGGTTCATGGACCAATTAGAGGAAGTGATATTCAAATGGGTGGCGATTGGATTTTTGCAGCAGTTGCCTGAACTGTTAGCAAGGAAAAATCTACACTAGAATGAAAACATCTACGACGATAATGATGCTGAGCTGGAGATTGTTGTTTTGTGATCTTGAACTGATTCACAGATGGCCTGTTAAAGAACGAATGCATATATGTATGCATTGGATGTTCTGTATAAGTGTGTGTAGAGAGTGCATGAGAGCCGAAGGTGAGAGCAATAGAGAGAGGACCGAGAGGTTGGCTTGATGTCGAGGCCTTGAGGCTGAAATAGAGGAAGTGAGATTTCCTACTAGTTGTATCCAAAATGAACAAGATGTAATCTCTAAAAAGGCTATGAGCCTGAAATTGTATTGTAACTGTTTGTTGCTGAATAATACAATGACTCGACCTTTGGAGTGTGGGGTTTTTTATTTGAAAGGATTTTCCCCACATAAATCTATTTTTTCTTGTTTTTGTCCCATCTTTCATGTCTGTTGGTTCTTATTGTAGAATCTATTAATGCATGTTGTTGAATTTACATGTGCTTCTCTCAGAAGGATCAATGTGGGAAATAAATTGTGTCTGTTTCTGCTTTAGGACATAGTTGTATGTGTCTTTGAGGCAACCTAATCAAAATGAAAGTTACAGAAGGCACTACTATTTGGAGGTTTCTATGAGATGCCCCTCCTTACACAAGACACCGGCTTCTTCCTTAGGCAGAAGGCACCACCACTAGTACTCTTCATGTCATCTACATCTCCTGCCCAATCTGCATCAGTATATGCATTCAAAGTAAGATCATCATCCTTAGGATACCCAAGCCAAAAATCAACTGTTCCTTTTAGATACCTAAATATTCTCTTAACAGTAGTCACATGAGACTCTTTTGGATCAACCTAAAATCTAGCAACCATATATACAACATTCATAATGTTTGGTATGGTTTGAGTTAAATAGAGAAATCCACCAATCATTGACATGTATATTGTTTGATTTTCCTTAAGAGAATCATCATTCTATGTCAACTTACATCCAGTTACCATGCGAGTACGAATAGGTTTTGAGTCATCCATTCCAAACTTCTTCAATAGTTCTCTCACATACTTGGACTGAGATATGAAGATCCCCTTGTCTAATTGAGTAACTTGCAATCCCAAAAATAACTTCATCTCTCCAATCATACTCATCTCAAATTCACTCTTCATTTCATTAAGAAACCTCATACATAGATTGTCATCTCCTCCAAAAATAATGTCATCAACAAAGATCTCAATAATTAATTCTTTATCATGATCCAATTTGAAAAATAAGTTGCTATCAGTAGTGCCTTTATTGAATCCAAGCTTTGGTAAGTATTTGTCCAATCTAGCATACTGTTGACATTCCAAATGGCATAGCAAAAATTAAATAGAACATTGCTATTTTGTTTCTCCTAAAAGAGAAAGATAACACATGGATACCTTAGCTCCCAAGGTCTTTGTAGTTGGTTCTCAACTATGCTGATGTCCCTCAGTGGTCAATGTAACTATAATATTCAAGGGGCTTGCTGGTGTGAGCTTCTGGATTGTTCTAAGATCAAGCATGAATTTAAACCTACTCTAACAAGCGGTTTTAAAGAAATAGCAAAAGATAGTTTAGGGCTTTGGGACAGAAAGAATGAGAGTTCACCTATTTTAACCAGACTTGTTATCTTTCAAGGATTTTCTAAATAGAAACTGCAAAATGAAATTAACTTGTGATTGACACATAGTTTCATTCATTCACAGTGTTGATTTCAATAATAGATTACTAGTTATCCTTTTAAACCAAACATTAAAGTAAGACCTCAATCCTTGAAAGCTTCTCAAATCAAATGATTAAACCAAGATAAACAACATTCTGAAACACAATCTGAAGTAGATTTTGATCTGGTTGCTTCTACTATTAGTAAAACAGATAAACAACATTTACAAATCTGGCACAATCACCAGTGTACAAAAAATCCATGATTCCAAAATGTTTCCATTTATATTAAGAAAACTGAAAAGATACATTATTGGTTCCCATTGAATCTAACTGCTCACTAAGAAGACAAAAGGCTCCTATTAAAAAGCAGTTCTATCTTCTCTAACTGACTTTTTTTTTCTAATTTCTAACTCTTTTCTAACCCTAGAAGTTCTCTACCAGTTCTAACTCTACAAGTGCTAACCTTTTACAAAGATGCAAGCATTCCTTATATACAGAATGCATCAAAAAGAATGCGCTGTCCCCCTCTATTAGGGCTTACAAAATATCTGCTTCTAGGAGAGTCGGCTCTCAGATCTTTCTAAGAAGAGTTAATGTTGTATTCAATGTGAAGCCCTGCTATCCATGCTAATGAAAGATTCTTCTAGGAATGATCTATAGATCTTTTGTAACTGCAACATTTACTTTGGAATTCGTGTCCACCTTTGAACTCCACCGGGGTTGCCTTGAATGCTCCAGAATATCACCATTAATACTAATCTGCTTCTGCCAGTAGTTGCCACAGCTATCCCTATGAGTCATGATTAATTCTTTCCTTCGGCCTCCTTCATGTGCTAGACCTTTCTACACATTTACCATCTTTAGAAGCATCATCGGGCCTCCCTTGAGATCTTCACACCACCTGAGCTGATCTATCGCCCTCTAATATCAGAAGGAATTCATCTAGTTTGTGCTCTGTCGGTCTCCTTCAAGGTGGTAGTCAATCAGTCAATAGCCAATGAGTCAATCCTTTAGCTTCCTCTGATTGGTCGGGCATATGCCATGCCAGATTATTAGGCAGTCAAAAGTGGTCCACCCTGAATCGCATGTCAGTGAGACACTTATCGTGTCTCCCCGATGCAATTTTGTTTTCTAACAGTTATCGACATAGCACGGACTAGTCGATGAGACCCTTCGGCGAGCTTCAGAAGTCACATCGAGCTCGCAAAACCTGTCAGTAAGACTACATTCTTTCGGTAGGACTATATGGCAAAATTATTTTTCTCCTGGCGAGTACATCTGGGTCAGGGAGACCTATGTCAGCGGGATTGCATCATTTTGGTGAGACACTAATCAAAGACGTTGGATCTTTCTCCTCGAGCTCTTTCTTCTTCTTCGGGCTCAAGCTCCTTTTCCTTTTGTGGGGTCCCCTTTCTATCGGTAGGACTTCACATGGTCGGGGAGACCTCTAGCCGAGAGTTAACCTTTCTCGGCGAGCTCCCCTTGATAGCATTCTCCCATCACTGAGACTCCCTCTGATCGGCAAGACATCTTACTGAACCAGTTCCATTTGTTCCTAGTCTCCTCGAGTTCTTTCTATTTCCCTGAGCTCGGGCCCTTTTGCTTTGGTGTGACCTTTTCCTCTTCAGTGAAACCTTTCACCAAAGGCTATACCTCTCGAAAAAATTCCATTGGGCTAAACTTTCATTTGGCAAGAGCCTTCCTGATTGGTGAGACATCATACCAAATCCCTTTTTGCTTTTGCTAAAGCACCTCAGAATCGCTTAGACATTTTGCCAAATGCATTCATTCAGTTGAAACTCTGATGGATCGGCAAGACTTACGCCAATATTACTTAATGTCAGCAAGATCTTTCCTCTTCATCGAGACTTCACACCGAGCACATCTTTCTTCTCTCTGAAGGGGCATTTTGTTGGTGTGACATAAAGATCTCACCAAGAAATCACGGCGATGATACCATTTCCATGTCACTGAGACTCCCTTCAGTTGGTGAGACTTTACACCAACCAAAGTTGAATTTCCTTGAGCGCAGACATTCTTTGGGCTCCTCCTACCTTTTCGGTGAGACATCCGCTAATTGGCCAAACCTCCTACCAAAGGAAAAATTATCACCGAGACATCTCCGTCAGTGAGACCCTATACCAAAGTCTCCCTGCCACGCTGAGAGTTCATTTGAGTTCGGGAGAGCTTGCTTGATTGGCAAGACTTCCTAATGACACCACATCCTTGTTGCTAAGACTTAACTCCTTTCGGCAAGACAACTCATCAAAGACACATCTTCTACCAACGTGCCAGCCCGATTTGTGGTAGTCGGTGAGACTTCATGAAGTCACCAAGACCTCATTCCGGTGATGATTTATCTCATCAATAGGAATTTCTCAATTGCTGAAAGGATGATCAATGCCTTGTCGATAGACGCTTGCATATGAATTCCACTCGACGTGACATTCTTGGGGTCTTGCCGATAGGCAACATAGATGCTTATCGACAAAATGCATTGGTAGTCGGCAAGGCATCTACAAGGTCTTGTTGACTTTCTTCTTAGAGGAAAATTGTGACTGACTGAACTAAGGAATGCACTCCAACTGAGCTCAAACTACAATAAAGATCACACAAACAAAAGTTAATTAATCAAAATCATCATTGAAACGAATCCTATGTCACTAAGGTGCTGTTAAATCTCCAAAAAAAATGATCATACAAACAATTTGGGTTTCAGGCCGACCTGTGAAATCCAAGCCAGGGAGGAATTTCAGAGAATTCTGAGTCAGGCAGATTCTAGCGGAATAAACATGAAAACACCCATTAGAAGCTTAATCCGATCATTATCAATCAAGGAACAGCATGTGAGATCTCAAAATAGCATCAATTAATCATAAAATGCATCATCATTTATCAACTAGTCCTGCCAATCCATACTTCTACACATTTCATCAGATTCCAGGGAAATCTATGCAGGACGGATTTTCGTGAAGGAGAAGATATTTCGGCAAACCTAGAAAAAACAGTGAACAACGAATTTCGAGAAAATCCGGAGGAGAAAGAAATCCACGAAGAAGGTGCATCTCCCCAGAGGCCTTAGGGATTTCAAGAAAATTCGGTCCACGCAAAATTCCATGAAGACCAAAAATCCCCGAACAACAACACTGCTTCAGAGCTCGAGTGAGATCCAGAAAAATTCGGATGGAGTGGAAAATCCTGAACTCAGGAGAAAACCCAAATTCCAACTAAGGCAGAACCAAAATTAGATCAAATAGAACAAAAGATAAAACATGGAGAAACAAAAGAACTCCCAAAAGCAAAGTAAATAACAAAGGCAAAGAAACCATAAGAGAAGGGGGGACCCATTTTGTTCCAGAATAAAATGGGTTGGTTATGCAGGGCATAACAAATGGTGACTCGGCTGGGAAAATGGTTTGACCATTTTCATGAAACTGAAGGATTCAGCTACTAAAAACTCCTGGTTCATGAACATTACAACTCCAGTTGGGTCAGTTTTAATAACCAAGGTTGAGCTAGAATCTCAAATGTAAGTCAAAACTAGCTACTCCTGAATCTATGTGTGTGCTTGATTGTGCATCACTCTTTTATAAAGTTTCTTCATCTTTTAGAAAACAATCTGCAAGATTTGAGCTACATGAGTTGATTCCCTTTAGCTATCGTGCAATGAGGTCCTAGGCATTGCTTCGCTGCCAGTCAGGAGTCCATAGCCCTGATGGAGATACCTCTAGTTTTGTCATAGCATTGCTCTACTGCCAGTTAGGCATCCATAGCCCCGGTAGAGATACTGGAATCACCCATTCATATTGAGTCCTCTTTTCTCTTCAGATAATTCTTTTTCTTTTTCTTTTTTCTCTTGAATTTTTAGATATTTCATTCAATTTTTTTTTTCAATATGTCAGATGTTTAACATCTGTTCTGGGTTGAAAGCTACCGTGGACCTCATAACAACACTTGGGAGATCGAATTTTTCACTCAAATCTTACAACACTATCATCCTAGGAGAAATATACCATTACAAGAGGAGATGATCTTGATGATTTTTGACAGACTCAAAGGGAGCTAATGAATTTTATTTACTTTGTACCTTATTTTCAATACTTTCCACAACTCTTATTGGCAATGAGCATAAAGCAAAAGTTTAGGACAAAATCACCCAATCAGCAAACCTGAAAAATATCTAAACCATTTTCTCCTTGTGGCCATAGTATACTTTAGATAACAACCCACAGTTTTAGATGGAAAGGACAGGTCAACCCAAAACAAAACACAAACCACAGAACACGGGAAACAAAAAGACAAAAAGGAAATACAAACAAACAAGCAGCAAATTACTTACACAAAGAGTGAATTACTTACAAGTAGAAACACAAAAACTATTTACATAAATACAAATTATTTACAAACAGGAGAGAAAATAAACAAATTATTTACATAAAGAACAGTAGGTGTAGAATTAGCATGCTTTACAACTCAAAGTAATGCTTAAGAAACTGCCCATTGATAGGTAAGGGAACCGGTTCTCCAGTTAGACTATTGAGTCTAAAAGCATTTTCCCCCAAGATCTCAATAATTTGATAAGGACCTAGCCAGAGTTTCTCAAATTTCTGGTAACTACCTGTTGTGCAATTTTGCACACACGCCCCACTTGAAGTAGGGATCCTCTTGTTGATTTTGGATCTCTTGGGCCTTTGGTTTTTATTAGATTTATCCTTTTTGGATCTTGGGATGATGGTCTTGCTTGCCTTGGTCTTGCCCTAAGGGTTGAATTGATTAAACTTGGTTTTAATGGAAGTCCGGGTTTTGCTCTGGTTCTGGGATTTTCCGGATCACCCGGATTCTCCCGGGTCCTTGTCCATCGTCGGGTCACTGTCAGAATTTCCAAAGTTCAGGTTTCTAGATGGATCCTGGATTTTCTGGCTCCGGCAGATTTTCCTGAACTGTGTCTAAATCCTGAAGAATGCATTATCCACAGAATTTGTGCTCACCCGGATTGTCCGTCTGGCTTGGTTTTTTTCGAAATTCTATTTTGGGCTCGGGTTCCCAGATTTCCTTGTTATGTCTTTTTTTTCATTAATGCTCGAAGTACATCTTCTCTGGCGCGAGTGTGGGTGGATTTAAGGCTTTTTGGCACTCTTTTGATTTCATTATTCATTTACTATTTGCTCTGGCACCTGAGTTTGATCTTCTTGAGCTTTGGTTGTTGGATTCGAGCTGTTTGCACATGGATTGCTTGAGCATTGGTGTTGAGTATTTTTTCATCGCTAGGGCACCCTGTTTCGCAATGACTTCCTTGGGCACGAGCTTCATTTAGAGTTGATCCATTGTAAGTTATTTCTAACTTCTCCTTTTTTTGTGCTTTCAAGTTGTTGATTGGTGGTTATTTGGGTCGGCCCTTGCTCATTTTTTTTGTAATTTCATATTTACTTAGGGTCTAGTCCATCTTTTACAAATTTGCAAACACCTGCATTGCACGTATTGTTGTTTTGTTGGTCTAATTTCGGGTGTGCCCAGGCATTCTTTTGAGGTCGTACCTTGCTTGTGCACAATCTGGTCTAATTTGTGTAGGTAGGATTCCATTATGTTTGCTCAGGGTTGTTAGGTTTATTGGATTTTATGTGACCTTCTTGTCCTTTTTGGCTCTACCTTGTTTGCAACACTTGAGAGTCCTAGTGTGCCCTCTAGTTCTATCATTTGAGGGATAGTATCTGAAACTTCGAACTTGCCCTAGCTTTCATGGCAGAAGTTTGGTTATTGAATTTAGGGCATCATTGTTTCGTCATGAAAATCAATCATTTGAGGGTCTATGGGAGTTAAATTTGTGTGCAATCGAGATTTGGCTTGTTGGGATTGATTTTATGTCCATTGGAATCTGAATAGGGAGGTTTGTACGATCATTCGATTAATGGTTTGTGCGTTAAACAATCATCGGGTTTCCGAGGTGTCCACGAAATTTCTGCGCATTCGAATTTTCTCGGATTCTGCCATTTCCTTGGAGTATGATGAGTTCCGAAATTTCGGGCTGCCCGCGGAAATCCGACTTGTCTGGATTTTTCCAGTTGTCTGCCTCATTCCACTTCTTTTGATTTTTGAAATTGGGATAATGAATTAAATATTAAATGATGATTTCTTGTTGCTAAATGAATGAATCTTATAATAATCACACATTTCTTTTGATGAATGATTTCTTGACAGTAGAAGTCCGTTTGGGTTGGATTTCTCCGAATTCTGCCCCGACTGGATTTTTTTGGATTACTCCATTTTCCCGAATTTTTGAGATTAATGATTAATGATTGATCTTAATTGTTTCATGTGATTTCAAGGCTAACCTTTGATTGAAATGTGGATAATGATGAGATTTTCATGAGGTCCTTTTGTGAATACAGGCTGAATCAAGAAAAGTAGTGGCAGGAAAGGCCAAAGGTGATACAAAAGGGTCCTCAATTACAGATGCAGAAAGGTTGAGACTGGATACAAAGAGTCAGTTGCCTGATAGAAAGATAGCTTCAGTTTGGTCTGAGGTCTTCGACACCAATGTGGGAGCATGGAGATATGAAGAATTCAAGGAAAGGACAGTTCAAAAAGATCTATCAGCCCTGACCAAGGGAATGATGAAGTCTGGACTGGTCCATGTAGCAGGATTCCCTCCTGCGGTTCAGTGCTATGCATTGATATTGGAGTGTGCCCGACAATATGACTTTGATACACAGAGGGTTGTTAGCACTGAGGGAAGAGTACTGGCAAACTTCAATCCAGTTTCTATTTCCCAAGCATTTGATATGCTGAACTTACCATGTGTGTGTGCCTTGGACATGGACTTGGCTAGAACTTACTATGAGGATGAGCCTACTAAGGCCCAGCAGATGATTGATTCCTGGCTTGAAAAGCCGAAGTCTCACTTCTCCAAGCTGCCTAAGCAGTTACACAGGATCAGGTTCAGACAAGATATATATGATGCAATCACACTGCTAAGTAGGGTGGCCGGCTTGAAGAGTGCTGGGATGTTGGAGAGTTGGATGGTGCATGTCATCAACAAGATTGAGCAAGGCATTAATTATCACTGGGCAGGGCTTATTAGTGCAATGATTTATAGGTAGCTGAAAGATGTGTTAGAAACAAAGAAGTTTACCATGTCATTTTATGTGATATATGTGTTGGCCAGATTTTATCCATATAGGGGTTTGAATCCAAAAGGAACATTTGGACAGGATATCATCTATGAGATATACCCCGAATTGCACCTAGGAAATCAGAATTATAGAAGGGAAAATGATGCATTCACAATTCATATTACTAGGTTGCTCTAGAATGCAGAGCATGTGAGAATATCTGATGGAGCCAAGGAGCTAATCAAAAAATACGGAGCCTGGTTTATTCAATTCCCCACTTTCTCTTATATCAGAATTGACGGATGTCAAACTACTCCATATAGATTGCCAAGATATCCTACTGACCACATTGTGCTATTGGAGGTTACCAGGCAGATATATGACTACGATGCTGTTGTCAAAAGAGAGAAGCACAAGACAGGGTTTGGTGGGGACTTCCCTTTGAAAATTGGTATAGCTAAGGTTTGCCCTTCAATCCAATCAGCTCATGCATCTAGGGAGGAATTGAGTACTTATGGTTTCTCTTTCCATTCTAAGAGGACAAACTATGATATCACCAGAGAAGCACAGAAGAAGGCAACTAAAGAATATCACCACAAGGATGATCTAGAGGATTACTAGGTGAACATCAAAGATGACTTTGAGGCAAGAAAGAAAAGATATTCTAGGCTTCCAGTTGATGTGATTAGAATGTAAAATGTCAAGTTGATTCCTGATCAGTTAGAGGATGATGAGAATCTGTTCCAAGATCATGCATATGAATCAGTCAAGGACAGGTCTATTGGAGAGATAAACTGGTCTAAAAATGAGGTCACTGAGCTAGAAGAATTAATGGCCCCTGTTATGAAATTTACCAAGTCTTGGTTGAAGCATAAAGTATGGGAATTGGAAAGCGAGAAGGTACCTTGTACCTTTAATTTGATGGGAGATCTGAATCCTCTTTCCACCTCAGAGGAATCCAGTGAAGATGATTCCAAAAGGAAAACTAAGGTAAGCTCACCTTTCAAGATTAAAATCAGAGGCCCTAAGGAGAGTGAGCCTAGGCAGAAAAGGAAACCCAAGGGAAAGAAGAGGAGTCGAATGTTGAAAATAGGTAAGTTTGCAAAAGAGGAGGAACTTGAAAAAACAGAGGAAGAAGAAGCTCCTCCAGAGCCAAAAAGGGAAAGGACAACCAGGACTTCTAAGAAGAAAGATCAGGGAATGTCCAAGGTGGAGGCAAACCCTTTAGTGGTTGAAGTGGAGAGCTCGGTGGAGAGAACTAGGGTTTATTCAAGGAAATCAAGGACTCCATCTCCCAAGGAGACCATGCAAAAAATAAATCCTCTTCCAATGGAATCCACCGTAGAACAACATAAGGTTACCTCCCCTTCATTGAGTATACTTGAGCAGACAACTCATGAAGAGCATGAGACTAGTGGGGAGGCAGAACCATTCAAGGAAGGAGAACTCTTTGGTGCAACAACTGAGCTCGAAGTAGGAGATGTTGAAATGCACCCTTCTCCATTGGTACAATATGAGGATTCTCCTATGAGCAGCAAAGATAACAGATTCCCTGAGAAGAAGGATGTCCCTATTAAGACCTCATCACCCCTGCAAGGAGAAGAACCCGAGTTGGGGAATCAAGGTGATCAGTCTCCTGAAAAGGAGAAGGATGAGACAATAAAACTTCATGAGGTTAAAGATGATGAAATCCGAGTGGAACCTGTTGTCCCGGATTGGTTAGATAAAGAGATTAGAAGGAAACAGGTCATTGTTGAGGACACCCCTCTCGATTGGGATGAAATGTTGGCTAAGATTGGAAAAGGTAAGAAGAAGAATATGGCCAAGGTAGTTTCAAAGATAGAAAGAGATGAAGCGAGTAACAGGGTTATTCATATTGCTACCCCTGCTGCTGATAAAAGTAAAGATGAGGTCACCAGAAAAGATTACAATGTATAGACTATCAATCTTGGACCCGCTTCTATGGAGTAGGATATTGAAGAATAAGAGGGGTCCAGTGCAGTGATAATTGGGAGATTAAGGAAGGAAACACAGTCCAGCATGAGCTTAAAAAAGAGAATGAAAGGCTTAGGAAATGTCTAGAAGATTTGATGAAGCCTTTGCAAGCTCTCCATCCATCCTCTTCTGCTACTATTGGTTTCTTGCCAAAGGAGACTATCTCTGAAATAGAAAGGATGAAAGCCTCTACCAAGGCTTCAATAGATTGGCTGAAGGAGGTACAGACTAAAGGAGATGATGCAATAAAGGAAATCCTTTCAACAGGAAAAGATGCAATAATGGCTAAGGATTTATTAGAGCATGTTTTATCTCAGGATAAGGAAGATACTGATCTTTTATTGTAGAAAACCAGAGCAATCATGGAATATGGTAAAGATTAGCTGGTTGTTGATGGAATCCTTCCTTCATCCAAGGTTAGTGAGCCTTGGGAGTGGTTTGAGGCCTTGCAAATCCGACATAAAGCCATCAAGAAGATCTATAAATGAAAGAAGCAGATGGATGGTGATTTAACCAATGCTTATGATGGATGTATAGCATTCTTTGAAATAATGACTGGCTGGAGGAAGATTTCCCCTAAGTACTTGAGCTTAGAATAGTTGAGGGAATGGTGGCATGATGTCTATGCCCCTGATTCTGAAAATGTTGTAACAGGGCACCAATTGGATGATGCGGCAACTTACTTAGCTGTTATGGACAAGTACCAAGTGCATAGGGGTGAGTGGGATAAAACTGTTAAGCAATCAAAGGAAGAAATTGGCTCCATTGAGTGTTAGCTCAAAATCCTACCCTTGCCACCTATTACTGAGTTGGATAAACTGTGTTTGAAGGTTCATGAATTGTTGGATCAGAACAAGGATAAGGGAGGCAGTAGTTAAAGCCAACTTTGAGATTTGTGCTTCCCTATTATTATAGGGTGTGTGTTGATCCGAGTTGCATTAAGGAAATTGTTTAGGCTGACCTTGATGATGTATCAGCATTTAATGTGTGCCTTATTTTGATATTCCTAAGGCCAACTTGTTTTGACTATTTGATTTTGTAAATGTTTGGCTAGGCCGACATGTTTGAGAATTCTCTATAAAGGGCATTCCTACCTCATTTGTAAAAAAGTTAGCTGGACAGATAATAGAAATAAGCTAGATTAAGGAGCTAGAGCATTCTGTAGTAGAGATAGTAGTTAGTTCTCTTGAGCAATTGTTGTAATAGAACAGTGGAATTGTTGCTACATCTTGGTGATCTAATACAATTGAAGGCATTGTGGTTTCCTGGTGAATTATTTTGTGTTAGTTTATCTTGCATGGTTCCTGTTGTTCCATCTTTTGAAATTGCTTGAAGATATAAGAATTGATGTTAGATTTAGGATTAAATTAATTTGGTGAATGATGTTCATGGTTTTATGCTTGGAATGTTTGTAGCAATCTCTGGTCTATACTCCTAGTAACTATCTAATTGTAGTAGGCTGGTGAAGTCAACCTGGACCATACATCTATCTGTGTTTAGTTCGATTATAGATGAATATCTATGATTTGAAAATCTGTATGCCTCAGAAGATTGCACCGTTCTTGTGATATTGCATTGTGGGTTAAGCAGGAAGTGGTTATTTGAGATTGGTCCATTCCAGATATCTGTCATTTGCATTTTTCATCCTAGGAATAGTTCAGATTTCACTATATTTCTTGCATCCTCATTTTTTTTGCCGTTTCTTTATCATTTGGTTAGACTTAAGATTTAAGATCATCATATTGCAGGATTTGATAAATTAGAAAGATACATTTTGCTTGTAGTAAGGTCTGATTGTGATTACCAGCATTTTCACATATTATCTGAGTTGTGTATGCATTGTCATGACCTGACACCTGAGAGACCTTGGGGTGATTTTTAGTAACCTGTTGTTGAAAATTACCTTTCAAGAGAGATAGAATATTGCATTCTGTCTGAGTTGTTGCTGTGTAGAAAACACCATCAACACTACCCTTCTTTTCACTGGCTTTATCCCATAACAATACAAGGTTAGATATCCTAGAAGCTTTTATTTTGGCTCTTTTGTCAAACCAACATTTGAAAACATCCTGGTGCCTAAAGAATTGTTGCAAAGCGACATCTCTTTGTTCTTCTAATTTCAACAAAGCAACTAATTTGACTTTTATCCTATTATCATTAGAGTAGAATTTTTGCATGAATTCAAGGATAGGTATTTGTAGATGGATAGAGAAGAAAGGCTCTTGGACATATACTAGCTTGAATGGTGAATTCTTTAGAGCAACCTTAATCCTAGTCCTATCTGCCCATAATGCAAATCTCAGCTGGGTGTGCCAATCCCTAGGGTTGTGTTCTAACAATTTATTTATTACCCCTCAAAGGTTCTTATTGGTCGACTCTGCTACTTCATTGCCTTGTGGGTAATAATTTGAAGAGTATTTTAAAACAATTTTGTGATCATATGCCCAAGAAATAAACTCAGCAAAAGAAAAGGTAGACCCGTTGTCACATACCAAAGCGAAGGGTATCCCAAACCTAGTGGTAATGCATTCGGTGAGGAACTTGATCACTACCTCTGTTGTACTATTCTTGCGGGGTATAGCCTCTATCCACCTTGTGCAGTAGTCAGTAGCAGTCAAAATAAACTTGTGTCTTGCAGAAGAGTTTGGGTTAATTACCCCAATGAAATCGAGTGCCCACTAGGAAAATGGCCTTACCTCGTAGACAGGCTGCAATGGCATGGCCGGATGGCGTTCCCTTGATGTAGAAATGTGACATATGTGGCATGATCTTACATGTTGATGGGAATCTTTGAACACACAAGGCTAGTAATAACCAGATCTAAGGATCTGGTGTGCTAATGAATCTATAGACCCATGACCTATGTCGTGTTTACCATGAAACCCAAAGATCACATGCTTAGCCTCCTACTAATCCAGGCATCGTAGGTACACTCCTTCAAAATTATTCCTATAGAGCAACCCTCCTTTGAACATATAATGATAGCTCTTCATTCTCAGGGCTCTTCTTTGAGTTGAATTCATCCCCTCTGGACATCGATTGTTGAGCATAAAATAGACAATATCAGCATACCAGGGGTCGCTGGAGAAGGACTGGGTTGTGTATTGCTGACAGATGATGTTGTCGCCAGTGTTCACCATGGAATGAGACAAGCTTGTACCCCTGACTAATTTCATAGGGTGTATCTTCAAATTGAATTCTTGCAATATGGCCATCCATTTCCCTCTCCTTTCTCCTAGCTTGCTATGCATAAGCAAAGACTTCACAGCAACATCAAGAAATATAGTGATGATTTGGCTTCAGAGAATGTAATGTTGGAACTTCTTAACCGCTCAAACCAATGCAAAATATTGCTTCTCAAAGGGACAGGTATTTGATCTCAGCATTCTTAAATTCCAGAGAGCTCATGAAAGCAATCGGTCTCTCCTCTGCCTCCTCTCTTTGTTGAGTTAAGACAACCACATAGGAATGCTCAGAAGCAAAGGAATAAATATGGAATGGTTTTAAATAGTTTTGGCTGGTGAGAACTAGAGCTTCCAAAATAAATCACTTGATTTGTGAAGACGCATCCTTTTCCTCCTCAGTCCACTCTATTTTGGTGTCCTTCATCATCTCATTCAGTGGTTTCATGATTTCAGCAAAGCCTGTAATGAATTTTCTCACGAAATTGATCTTCTCGAAGAAAGACCTCATCTCTTTCTTGCTTCCTAGCTTGGTGATCTTCAGAATGGACTCAACTCGGTCTGGATTGATTGATATTCCTCTTTCAGAGATCATGTGTCCCAAAATATTTCCCTATGAAATTCCAAACATGCACTTTCTAGGATTCAGGGAGACGCCATACTGGATACATTGTTCCAGAACCTTGGAAAAGTCTATAGCATGGTTCAGTCAATCTTTGGAGAATACCATCAGGTCATCCATGTAGACAATGATGCACTTTCCAATTAGATCCTTGAATGCTACGTCCATTGCGTGTTGAAAAGTTGCCCCGACATTTATCAGATTGAATGGCATCCTTTTGTATGCAAATGTTCCCCACTTTGTACTGAAAGTTGTCTTCATTCAGTCTTCATAGTTAACCATTACCTGATTGTATCCAGAGTAACCATCCAGGAATGATATTATTTGAGATCTATTGACATTCTGTAAGACCTCATCCAGAGAATGAAGTGGGTATTTATCTTTTTTTTATGTTTTGTTTAGATTCCTAAAGTCCACACAACCTGATCTCTCTGTTCTTCTTATGGACTGGAACTAAGTTAGCCACCCAAGTTGAATGGCATATAGGGAAGATTATCCTTGCAAAAATAAATTTCTAAACTTCCTTCAAGATCAATGGCTCAATCAGGACATTGACAGGGCATTGTTTTTGTCAAAATGGCTTGGCTTCGGGCTTCAGAGGGATAGTATGAGTCATCAGAGAAGCATCGAATGTCTTTAGGTCTTCATATCCCTAGGCTATCGCAGAAATATCCTTCTTTAGTGCCTTTAGTATATCCTTTCTGATTGCTTCAGGGCAGGCTTTCCCTATGTAGACATTCCTTTCAGGACTAGAATCGGCTAGGTTAACCATTTCATACTTGCCTCCTTTATCTTCAGCCGATATCTTTTCTCGAGCCCTTGGGTCTAAGTCACAAATTTTTTCTAACGCCACCATACCCTTGGGAATGATGTTGTTCTTTAAGTTGAGGACCCCTCCTGTATCACATTCTTCAAGGTTCCAATCCCCTTGATTTTTGTTGGACTCATCAATAATTTTCCCCTTAAAAACATCTGAGCTTGCTAAGAAAGCTAGAATATGCCTGTCATCATCAAAGACTTGGAAGTTCGTGATATTATCAAGAATTGTAGGGGTGGAAACTAATTCCACTGAGAATTTCTCTAGCTTGGAACCTTGCATAGGTTCTAAGGTACTTGCAACAACAGCCAATGAATCAGCTATTTGATTTTCTTCTCTAGGGATTAAGCTAATCCCAAAGGCATCAAAGTCTTCGATCAGGTTCCATACCCTGTTTCTATATGCTGACAACCTTTTGTTGTGACATGTATATTGGTTGTGCACTTGCTTGATAACTATTTCTGAATCTCCCTTGACCATCAAGGCAATGACCTTCTTCTTATGTGAAAACATCAGTCCTCGTGCCAGAGCTTCATATTCTGCTATGTTGTTTGTGCACCCAAATTGCAACCTGTAAGAAGCAAAGAAGGTTTTCCCTTTCGGGCTGATTAGTTCAATCCCAACACCACAGCCTGTCTTAGATTTGGATCCATCGAATGTGAGGGTCCATAGCTGATCATGGGCTAGAGTTTGTCCTTTTGAGGTCATGGTGGTCATTTGGGTAGAATGAGCAATGGGTGGGACTACTTGATCTTTTGTATCAGGTATAGGGAATGGGTGTTCAATAAGTTCCTGAGGAGTAATTCCCAATCCCTACACAGATCTATTATGTGGCCCACGGTTATCCCCTTGACATTCACTTGCAACCTTGGTTAACCCCTTGGGTTTTGGTATATTGGTGAGTGCAGGGGTGACAAACAAATCTTGGGGTTGTTCAGCATAAACATGCTAGTTTGAAAATATGTCTAGGGTAGGTTCAATTTGAACTTCCTTCAAAGGTATTCTATCCCTGGTTAACATGGTTGCTTCCTTGGCTTCAAATGAGAAGCAGTCTACAATAGCCTCAGGGTGACTTGAGTTAGCATCCTCAGCTTGAGAAACATGATTTAAAATGTCAATGCAGGGTTGACAAGCCAATTCAGAGTGGTTTTGGTAATGTACCCTGCACCAATTAGGGAGTAGGAGACTTTGCAAATCAATGTCTTCTCCCAAGACCAGCTGATCCTGTTGTAGCTTCCTGATCAAGGCCTATTAATTTTCACTAATCGTGGGGTCAGGTAATTTTGGTGTTGACACGTCTTTAGAGTCAAGAATCGATAAGGTCAAGATTTCTTCTCTTTTGTAAACCCCTATCTTGGTTTCAAAGTAAGCTACCTCATTGGGGAAATCATACTCAGTGATGATATGTTTGAGGCAGGGCTCACTTTCAATCCTAATCTGAGTAGGAACTCCTCTCCATAGTAGCCACATATGTGAAAAGTCAAGGGAAAGATATCCCCCTAGACTCTTCATCAAATCTCTGCTCAGCAGCATACCATAGGTCTCAGGAATGTCTTCCACTTGAATATCTATGTTGGTTAGGATCCTAGGGTCTGATCCTACTTGCACATGTATGTTTCCTAATAACCTCCGTTTTGTCAAGTTGAATGATCTTCTTGTTGGTCTAAATGGGGTTGAATCCCAACTTCTTGCATATGGAAAATGGCATAACATTTCCTGAAGCTCCTAAATCCAACAAACAATTATGTAGGTTCTTGCCAAAAATTCTTAAACTCAAAAGAAATGGTGGAGTACCTACCTTGTTTCTGTACAAGGCTGCATTCACGTCTCCTGCAGATGCCATCTTGTTCTTTCCTTTTGATTTGTCAGCTTGCTCCAAAGCTTTCAGCACTATCTCCCTTTGAGCAAGGCACCACTTTAAGATGTCAAAATAGGACATACAAGTTTTCTATTTTTGCATCTCATAAATAATATCAAATTATGTATTACAACTAGTAGTACCTTTGAAGACACCAAAGGAATTACCCTTGTTCTAGAAATCAGGTGGGCCTTTTGGTGGAGGAGGATTGTTATCAACACTTTGATTTGGAGGCACCATGTGATTAGGAGGTGCTAATGTAGTGAATGGACCTTATTCTGATTCCCCAGGAAGTGTCCCCCTTTCGTCTGAAAGGCTTGATCATCATATGAATCTTCATCTGGTTCATTCTCCTCTTGCCTTGGGAATGAAGATTCCTCCTCAAAGAGGTCATAAGTCATTGATGTATCCACTGAGTCACCTCCTTTGTTTGAATTCCCCTAGAATGTGTGGGCATCTTTGTGTGCCATCTTGACAAATTTCTCCATCTGAGGGCAGTTACCTCAGAATGGGTCATATTATCATGCAGCCTGCACTAGTTAGTCATGAAATTAAGGTCGGCCACATTTGCAGTATGTGACCTATCCTCATTTGTTTGATAGTCATGAGAAACTCCCCCATTATTGGGCCCTATATTCCATTGTCTGTTGTTATTTGGCCTTTGATTATACCCTCTATTTTGGTTTTGGTACCCTTGGTTAGAGGATTTTTGGCCTTGATAACCCCTTTGGTTGTAGTTGTTATGATTCTAATAGCTACCCTAATTGTTTTGGGAAGGGTTCAATCGAAGTTGATCCATGTCATTGGTAACTTGAGATAGCATTTTCTTCAAAGTTTCTACCTCATTTGTAAGTTGAACTGTCTTTCACTTTCCACACTCTTAGCAACAGGTGGTTGACCACCATGATTTGGTGTTCCAATTTGGTTATGATGACCATGGGAACTTTGAGGAACCTGTGACTGTTGAAAGAGATCAGGAGTACCAATAGCAAAGAATGGAATAGGTGGTTGAGTTTGTAAGTCAGACGCAGGTCCATAATGGGAAGGAGACATTCCCAGGATAGTATTGAATAGAGGGGTTAGGCTATGCATCTAGTATCCTATTGAAGGGAAACCTCCTCCCAGACTTCCTTGTTGAGAACTGAATTGTTGTTGCAGCTTGATAGCTAGATGATAGACTTTGGATAGAGAATCAATATCAACTGGTTGGTAAGTCCTTTGCAGGAACAAACCTAGCAAAGGGTCTATAACCCTAAAGTATGCTTGGATGGCACTATCCTCAGTAACCAAATAGGGGTCTTGCAATCTCCTATACATTCGTTGGAACTTGGTATTGAATAAAGGCAAGGAGTCACCTGGCTCCTTTCTGATGGTAGCGAATTGATGGTATAAAAGAGCTGGATCGACATAAACCTTGAACTGATTAATGAAAGTGTTTTCCAAGTGTGTCTAGGTTAGAATGGAACCTTGAGGAAGGTTAAGGTACCAATTGTATGCCATATCCCCTAAGGAGTAAGGGAACAACCTAAAAACTACATCATGGTGAGCTATCTGAGCTCTGGTACAAGCTTCCTTGAAATCTTGTATGTTATCTTCAGCACTCCTTGACTCGCCATGAATATACTTGGGGCAGAATTTCTTAGGGTTCTGGGGCATATCATGAAAACCTCCACGGATAGTCCCCAATGGAGAGGGATTATTCTGAAAGAATGCCATTGGTGGTGGTGGTGGGGGTTGAGCCAGCTGATGGATGGGTTTAACCAACTGTGATGACAACTGAGATGGATTGGATGGTGGATTGATGGGTATCCACTGGGGTATTGATGAATATCCTGGTGGAGTGAGCGGAGCTGATAAGGTTGGTATGATGGTCGAGCCAATCTTATGATTCTTGTGTCTTGTTGGGGTCTTGATTTCGATGAAAGGTGATGGATTTTTAGTTGATCAAAGAAATTTGTGGGGCCTTTCTGGCGAGGAAAGCCCAGTTTTATCCAGCTTTCCCTTCTAGGCCCTCCTTCTAGCACCAACTTATGTTGACGTTCCAAATGGCACAACAATAGTTAAATAAAACATTGCTATTTTGTTACTCCTGAATGAGAAAGATAACACATGGATACCTTAGCTCCCAAGGTCTTTGTAGTTGGTTCTCAACTGTGTTGATGTCCCTCAGTGGTCAATGTAACCGTAATATTCAAGGGTCATGCTGGTGTGAGCTTTTGGATTGTTCTAAGATCAAGCATGAATTTAAACCTACTCTAACTAGGGGTTTTAAAGAAATAGCAAAAGATAGATCAGGACTTTTGGACAAAAAGAATGAGAGTTCACCTATTTTAACCAGACTTGTTATCTTTCAAGGATTTTCTAAATAGAAACTGCAAAATGAAATTAACTTGTGATTGACACATAGTTTCATTCATTCACAGTGCTAATTTCAATAATAGATTACTAGTTATCCTTTTAAACCAAAAATGAAAGTAAGACCTCAATCTTTGAAAGCTTTTCAAATCAAATGATTAAACCAAGATAAACAACATTCTGAAACACAATATGAAGTAGATTTTGATCTAGTTGCTTCTACTGTTAGTAAAACAGATAAACAACATTTACAAATCTTGCACAATCACTAGTGTACAAAAAATCCATGACTCCAAATTGTTTCCATTTATATTAAGAAAACTAAAAAGATGCATTATTGGTTCCCACTGAATCTAACTGCTCACTAAGAAGACAAAAGAAGCTCCTATTACAAAGAATCAGGAAGCAGTTCTATCTTCTATAACTGATTTTTTTTTTCTAATTTCTAACTCTTTTCTAACCCTAGAAGTTCTCTACCAGTTCTAACTCTACAAGTGCTAACATTTTACAAAGAGGCAGGAATTCCTTATATATAGAATGCATCAAAAATAATGTGTTGTCCCCTGTATTAGGGCTTACAAAATATCTGCTTCTAGGAGAGTCGGCTCTCAGATCTTTCTGAGAAGAGTTCGTGTTGTATTCAATGTGAAGCCCTGCTATCCATGCTGATGAAAGATTCTTCTGGGAATGATCCGTAGATGTTTTGTAACTACAACATTCTTTTGGTAGGAATATATGGTGAAATTATTTTTCTCCCAATGAGTACATCCGGGTCGGGGAGACCTCTTTATGTCGAGGGGACTGCATCGTTTTGGTGAGATACTAATCGGAGATGTTGGATATTTCTTCCCAAGCTCTTTCTTCTTCTTTGGGCTCGAGCTCCTTTTCCTTCTGTGGGGTCCCCTTTCTATCGGCAGGACATCACATGGTTGGGGAGACCCCTGGCTAAGAGTTAACCTTTCCTGGCGAGCTCCCCTTGATCACATTCTCCCGTTGCTGAGACTCCCTCTGGTCGGCAAGACATCTTACCGAACCCATTCCATTTGTTCTGAGTCTCCCCAAGTTCTTTCTATTTCCCTGAGCTCAGACCCCTTTGCTTTGGTGTGACATTTTCCTCTTTGGCGAAACCTTTTGCCGAGGGCTATACCTCTTGGAAAAATGCCATCGAGTTGAACTTTCATTTGGCAAGAGCCTGCCTGATTGGTGAGACATCATACTGAATCTCTTTTTGCTTTTGCCGAAACACCTCGGAATCGCTCAGACATTTCGCCGAATGCATTCATTCCATTGAAACTCTGATGAATCAGCAAGACTTATGCCAATATTACTTAATGTCAGCAAGACCTTTCCTCTTTGCCAAGACTTCATGCCGAGCACATCTTTCTTCTCCTCGAAGGGGAATTTTGTCAGTGTGACATAAATATCTCACTAAGACCTCATGGCGATGATACCATTTCCATGTTGCTGAGACTCCCATCAGTTGGTGAGACTTTACACTGACTGAAGCTTCCTTTCACTGAGTGCAAAAATTCTCCAAGCTCCTCCTACCTTCTCAGTGAGACATCCGCTAATTGGCCAGACCTCCTGCTGAAGGAAAAATTATCACTAAGACATATCCAACAACGAGACCCTATACCGAAGTCTCCCCACCATGTCGAGAGTTCATTTGAGTTTGGGAGAGCTTGCTTGATTGGAAAAACTTCCTGCCAACACCACATCCCTGTCACCGAGACTTAACTCATTTCGGCAAGAGCACTCACTTTAGACACATCTCCTACTGACATGTCAGCCCGGTTTGTGGTAGTCAGTGAGACTTCACGAAGTTGCCGAGACCTTATTCTGGTGCTGATTTGTCTCACCGATAGGAATTTCTTAGTCGCTGAAACAACGATCAGTGCCTTTCCCATAGATGCCTACATATGAATTCCACTCACCGTGACATTCCTTGGGTCTTGCTGATAGGCAACATAGACACTTATCGACAGAATGCACTGGTAGTCAGCAAGACATCTGCAAGGTCTTGCCGACTTTCTTCTTAGAGGAAAATTGTGACTGACTGAACTGAGGAATGCATTCCAACTGAGCTCCCTTGGAAAATATCATCATGTTCAAGATTTAATCCTGCACTCAACAAAGAAAACTATAGTAAAGATCACACAAACAAAATTTAATTAATGAAAATCATCATTGAAATGAATCCTATGTCAGTAAGGTGTCATTAAATCTTCAAACAAAATGATCATACAAACAGTTCAGGTTTCAGGTCGACCCGCGAAATCCAAGCCAGGGAGGAATTTCGAAGAATTCTGTGTTAGGTGGATTCCAGAGGAATAAACATGAAAACACCCATTAGAAACTTAATCCGATCATTATCAATCAAGGAACAACATGTGGGATCTCAAAATAGCATCAATTTATCATAAAATGCATCATCATTTATCAACTAGTCCTGCCAATCCATACTTGTTCACATTTCATCAGATTCTAGGGAAATACATGCAGGATGGATTTCCGTGAAGGAGAGGATATTTCAGCAAACCCGAAAAAAATTGGGAACAACGAATTTCGGGAAAATTTGGAGGAGAAAGAAATCTACGAAGAAGGTGCATCTCTCCAGACGCCTCAAGGATTTTGAGAAAATCCGGTCCACACGGAATTTTGCGAAGACCAAAAATCCCCGAACAATAGCATTGATTCGAAGCTCAAGTGAGATTTGGGAAAATCTAGGTGGAGTGGAAAATCCCGAACTCAGGAGAAAACCTGAATTCCAACTGAGGCAGAACCAAAATTAAATCAAATAGAACAAAATATAAAACATGGAGAAACAGAAGAACTCCCAAAAGCAAAGAAAATAACAAGGGAAAAGAAACCAAAAGAGAAGGGGGGACCCATTTTGTTCTAGAATAAAATGGGGTGGTTATGCAGGGCATAACAAATGGTGACTCGGTTGGGAAAATGGTTTAACCATTTTCATGAAACTGAAGAATTCAGCTACTGAGAACTCCTAGTTCATGAACATTACAACTCTAGTTGGGTTAGTTTTACTACCCAAGGCTGAGCTAGAATCTCAAATGTAATTCAACACCAGCAACTCTTGAATCTATGTGTGTGCTTGATTGTGCATCACTCTTTTATAAAGTTTCTTCATCTTTCAGACAACAATGTGCAAGATTTGAGCTACATGAGTTGATTCCCTTTAGCTATCATGCAATGAGGTCCTAGGCATTGCTTCGCTACCAGTCAGGCATCCATAGCCCCAACGGAGATACCTCTATTTTTGTCACAGCATCGCTCTACTGCCAGCCAAGTGTCCATAGCCTTGGTAGAGATACTAGAATCACCCATTCATATTGAGTCCTCTTTTCTCTTCAGATAATTCTTTTTCTTTTTCTCTTTTCTCTTGAAGTTTCAGATATTTCATTCAATTTTTTTTTTCAATATGTCAAATGTTTAACATATGTTCTAGGTTGAAAGCTACCATGGACCTCATAACAACACTTGGGAGATCGAATTTTTCACTCAAATCTTACAACACTATCATCCTAGGACAAATATACCATTACAAGAGGAGATGATCTTGATGATTTGTGACAGACTCGGATGGAGCTAATGAAGGTTATTTACTTTGTACCTTATTTTCAATACTTTCCACAACTCTTATTGGCAATGGGCATAAAGTAAAATTTTAGGACAAAATCACCCAATCAGCAAACCTGAAAAATATCTAAACCATTTTCTCCTTGTGGCCATAGTATACTTTAGATAACAACCCACAGTTTCAGATGGAAAGGATAGGTCAACCCAAAACAAAACACAAACCACAGAACATAGGAAACAAAAAGATAAAAAGGAAAGACAAACAAACAGGCAACAAATTACTTACACAAAGAGTGAATTACTTACAAGTAGAAACACATAAACTATTTACATAAATACAAATTATTTACAAACAGGAGACAAAATAAACAAATTATTTACATAAAGAACAGTAGGTGTAGAATTAGCATGCTTTAAAACTCAAAGTAATGCTTAAGAAACTACCCATTGACAGGGAAGGGAACTAGTTCTCCAGTTAGACTACTGAGTTTGAATGCGTTTTCCCCGAGGATCTCAACAATCTAGTAAGGACCTAGCCAGAGTTTGTCAAATTTCTGGTGACTACCCTTCTTTTCACTGGCTTTATCCCATAACAATACAAGGTCAGATATCCTAAAATCTTTGATTTTGGCTCTTTTTAAAACCAACATTTGACAACATTGTGGTGCCTAAAGAATTGTTGCAAGGCGGCATCTCTTTGTTCTTCTAATTTCAACAAAGCAGCTAATCTGACTTCTATCCTATTATCATTAGAATAGAATTTCTGCATGAACTCAAGGATAGGTATCTGCAGATGGATAGGGAAGACAGGCTCTTGGCCATATACCATCTTGAATGGTGAAGTATTTAGAGGAGTCTTAATCCTAGTCCTATCTGCCCATAATGCAAATCTCAGCTGGGTGTGTCAGTCCCTAGGGTTGTGCTTTAACAATTTCTTTATTACCCCTAGAAGGTTCTTATTGGTCGATTCTAGTACTCCATTGCCTTGTGGGTAATAATTTGAAGAGTATTTTAAAACAATTTTGTGATCATATGCCCAGGAAATAAACTCAGCAGAAGAAAAGGCAGAGCCATTGTCACATACCAAAGTGAAGGGTATCCCAAACCTAGTGGTAATGCATTCGGTGAGGAACTTGATCACTACCTCTGTTGTACTGTTCTTGCAGGGTATAGCCTTTTTCCACCTTGTGTAGTAGTCAGTAGTAGTCAAAATAAACTTGTGTCCTACAGAAGAGTTTGGGTTAATTACCCCAATGAAATCGAGTTCCCACTAGGCAAATGGCCTTACCTCGTAAACAGGCTGCAATGGCATGGCCGCATGGCATTCCTTTGATGCAGAAATTTGACATATGTGGCATGCTCTTACATGTTGATGGGAATATTTGAACACACAAGGCCATTAATAACTAGATCTAAGGATCTAGTGTGCCAATGAATCTACAAACCCATGACCTGTGCCATGTTTCCCATGAAACCCAGAGATCACATGCTTAGCCTCCTGCCGATCCAAGCATCGTAGGTACACTCCTTCAAAATTCTTCCTATAGAGCAACCCTCCTTTGAACATATAATGAGAGCTCTTCATTCTCAAGGCTCTCCTTTGAGTTGAATTCATCCCCTCTGAATTCAAACAACAGCGATGATTCGGAGCTCAAGTGAGATCTGGGAAAATCTAGATGGAGTGGGAAATCCCGAACTCAGGAGAAAACCCAAATTCCAACTGAGGTAGAACCAAAATTAGATTAGACAAAACAAAAGATAAAACATGGAGAAACAGAAGAACTCCCAAAAGCAAAGAAAATAACAAAGGCAAAGAAACCAAAAGAGAAGGGGGGACCCATTTTGTTCCAGAATAAAATGGGGTGGTTATGCAAGGCATAACACATACCAGGCTTTGGGGGCTTTCTCAAGTCCATAAAAATCTTTCTTCAATCAACAAACCACGTCTTCTTTGTCAGTTAGCTGAAATCCATCTAACTATTCAATGTATACTTCTTCTAACTAACCATTCAAAAAAGTTGACTTCACATCCATTTGATAGACTTTGTAATTTTTATATGTAGCATAAGCAAGAAATAATCTTACAGCTTAAATTTTGGCAATAGGGGCAAAGGTTTCTTCAAAATCAATACCTTTCATTTGTGAATACCCTTTACATACCAGTCTTTCTTTATTTTGGACCACTTCGCCTTGTTCATTCAGCTTATTCTGAAAGACCCATTTAGTACCAATCACATTCTTATCTTTAGGTCTGGGAACAAGTATCCATGTATCATTCTTTTCAATCTGCATCAGTTCTTCCTTCATAGCTTCCATCCAATGTTCATCATTGCAAGCTTCATTGACATCTTTAAGCTCAATCTTGGAGATCAAGCAATATTCTTCTGCAATCTTTCTTCTAGTTTGCACTCCTTTATTCTTATCTCCTATAATTTTATTTTCAAAATGATTTATCTTAACATACCTCAGGGTTTTAAGAATCTCTCGAACTTCTAATTCTTTTGTTCTTTCTTCTGCACGTGTAGTTTCCTCTACTTCCTGACTATCTTGATTTATTGGAACAAATTGAAGTTGTCTTACCAGAACATATGGCATAATTTGAAGTTGATTTTGTGTCTATAAATTCTTCCCTTTGTTTATATTGTTTTCATCTAAATCATATATACAATATCTAGATCATCTAGTAGAATCCTCATCAACTCTAACATTTGCACTCTCAACCATTTTTCTCAATCTTCTATTATAGCACCGGTAGGCCTTGCTTCTAGTAGAGTAACCTAGAAAGATTCCTTAATCGCTTCTTGCATCAAACTTTCCTACATTTTTATCTCTCTTGATGTAACACTTGCTTCCAAATATCTTGAAGTATTTAACAATAGGCTTATAACCAAACCATAGTTCAAAAGGAGTCTTACCATAATTACCATTTACATTTACCCGGTCAAAGTGTACACAATAGTGCTTATAGCTTCACTCCAATAGATGTGAGGTACATTTCCTTCAATCATCATTGTTATAGCAGCATCCAAAATTATTTTGTTCTTCCTCTCTACAACACCATTCTGTTGAGGGGTTTGAGGAGCAGATAATTGTCTTTTGATTCCATGCTCTTCATAGAAATAATTAAACTCCCTAGAGGTGAATTCATCATCTCTATCTGACCTTAGGCATTTGATTTTTAGACCTTTCTCATTTTCTGCAATAGCTTTGAAACTTTTGAAATTTTCTAATGCTTCACATTTTTCTCTTAAGAAAGCAATCCATATCATTCTAGAATAATCATCAATAAGTAGCATAAAGTAAATTTCACTATGGAGACTTCTAACTCTATAGGGACCACATAGATCAGTATGCACCAACTCCAGTAATCCATTTGAATGAGTTTTTTTTCCTTTGAAAAGAGACTTTAGTCTATTTTCCCATCTGACACTCCTTGTAAATTGTGTTAGCAGGCTTCACTAGCTTAGGTAAATCTCTCACTACTTGAGTGGAACTTACTTTGACTATGTTATCAAAATTCACATGACATAGCCTTCTATGCCATAACCAACTTTCATCTACTTGAGCAATTAAGCAATTTTCATTGGTAGCATTTAGGTGAAAAACATTACCTATTGTCTATTTACCTGAAGCAATTATATTTCCAGAGCTTCCATATATCCCGCATCTTCCATCTTTGAATTGAAGATCATAACCCTTGTCCACCATCTATCCAACACTCAATAGGTTGTGCTTCAAGCCTTTAACATAAAGAACATCATCATTTTTGTGTTTACCACCAAGACAAATAGATCCTCTGCCACGAATCACACAAGCATTGTTATCTCCAAATCTTACAATCGCACCGTCATACATCTCTAGACTTACAAACTTGCTTTTGTCACCAGTCATATGATGTGAGCATCCAATTTCAATGACCCACTCATCCTTTTCTTCAATTCAGGTTGCAAGAGCTTTCTCAACTTTAGTAGATTCAGTAGCCACAAGACTATTTTCCTTGATAGCAATGAAAAGCCAATCATCTTCATTTCCATTTTCTTTATCAAACTCTTCATCAGTCACACCTTCTTCAACAAAATATCATTTATTTTGGAATCTAGATTTGTAAGGCTTAGATCTAGGAACTCTTTATCGACACCTTGATACAAAATGGCCTATTTTACTGCTAGAAAAACATTTGATAGGAAACTTTCCTTTATACTTACCTTGTCCTCTACCTTCTTTCTTCACAATTAGTGCTTCCAACTCTTCTCCCTCTCTTTCTTCATCTTCAAGCTATTTCATTTCTTCCTCATACTTGAATGTATTTCTAGAACTCTCTCCTAGATCATATCTTTGCTTGTTTCTTTTGGATATAGTAGCCTTGAATGTAGTTTCAGTCTTAGGAGAAGATTCACCAAATTCTCTCAATTCAAAGGCAACAAGTTTACCAATCAGTGTCTCTCTTGTCACATTCATCAATGATCTAGTTTCTTCAATAGCATGAGCCTTCGCTTTTTAGGAAGGAGGCAATGATCTGAGCACTTTAGCCATAATTTATTCCTCTTCCAGGGTACCACAGACACATCTAATACCCATCACTATTTCATTTACTCTTTGAATAAAAGAAGAAATATTTGCATCTTTACCCATCTTCAAATTTTCATACTTTCCTTTCAAACTCTGCAGCTTAGCCATCTTCACATGTACATCTCCTTCATACAAAGTTTCCAGCTTCATCCACATCTCATGAGCTATGTTCAGACCCACATTTGTCATTTATGAATTTTTTAGAGCGCTCAGCAAAGCTTCCATAGCCCTAACATTATTCTCAGCCTCTTTAATCTCATCAGTAGTGGAGGGACCACTCTGAGGAATAACATATCTATTCTTTGTAATCTTCCAGAAGGGTTCACCAATACACCTCAAATGACACTTCATCCTATTTTTCCACAATGAGTAGTTTGTTCCATCGAATCTAGAACTATCCTTCTTGTATGATGCCATCTCAGATCACCTCAAGATTTTAAACTTCTTCAGAGGAACCTACTCTGATACCAATTGTTGGAAAAATAAGGATAGACAACTGAGAGGTGGGGTGAATTAGTTGTCAAAGAATATCTAAATTTTTTCAAACTTTACTTAACTTAATCTTAGATCTAATGAATGAACAATAAACCATGAACAAACAACACATCAGAAGCATAGAGAACACCAAGATTTTTTATGTGGAAACTCTGTTAGGGTAAAAACCATGATGGATGTTAGTCCACAATATTATACCCTGTTAAAAGTATAAGAAAAATAATGGGAATGCACATGCATTTAGGTACACTGCCTAGAGCTCACTTCTCAAATGCAAGACAGCTCACTACCCAACAATACACAACAATACAAATTAGATCTACAAGGTATGAACTAAGGAAATAGCTTCTTCACAAGCCTAATTATAGTTCCAGTTAAGCACAAAAAACCTTCTTCACACTTCGCTTAAACTTCTTCTCACTTTGCTATGCAATCAAATGATTTGGACACTATTCACACATTTGCACTTTCTTTGGAATTCATTTTCTCTTATTCCCACACTAACTTCACTCAAACAATCGCTCTTATATATCCAAACATGGAATTACATCAACAACCTTGTCGGCCAAAATATAAGACATATTTTCAATTTCGGCCCAATTTTTTTAAACAAACTTTCAATGTGGATCAACCACCATCGACTAATATCATGATGTGAACCAAAAAAATATCCCCATGCATGCCAAACATTCAAAATTAAATCTAAAAGAATCCGCAACATGCCACAACCATCATGTCAACCAAGAACATGAAAACTTGAACATACCAAGAAAAATCTTTGACCATGAGCACACCAATCAATGCAGACATACAACCAGGATAGAGAATGATCTAGAAACATCCATGAGCACCAAGAAACAATAGAGAAACAACCACAACAACTAGAATTACTATAATTACACCAACTTTAATCAAGAACACTGATAGAGACCACATAAATACTATCAAAACATAGATCCTCATAACTCGAACAGATCTTCATGCGAACCTCTGAAACTTCTAGTTGATGGACTAGATACACTCAGCAATAAACCCTTTAGTCCACAGTAGTTGATCTTCAATGTACAAAACAAGACATCTTCATGACCTTCACAGTTCCAATGGGAACCTAGAACTCTTTCTTTAATAATTTTCTCAATATCCTCAACATATACAACCTTCAATACAATAATGCTAATAGTCTTGACATCAATGACAACCACATATCAACAACACAACCACAACATCCAACAGGTCTTTCATCTCAAATTGTTCTGACAACTGAAACTTCAAATCCGAAATCATCTTTTTACCATTCCCAATAAACAACATATCATCTACATATAGGAAAATAATGAGAATGCAACCATCATTAGTTTTAAAGTACACAAAATGGTCAAATTTAGATCTTTGAAATCCCAACAACAACACATATGTATCAAATTTTTGATACCACATTCTAGGAGACTATTTCAAACCATAAAGAGACTTCTTCAGTTTGTAAAAAAATAATTCTTTACCTTTCTCAATGAAATGCTTTGGTTGTGACATGTAAATATCTTCCTCCAAATCACCATGTAGGAATGTTATCTTCACATCCATTTGTTCCACTTCTAAGTCATATGCAGCTACAAGTGACAAAAAAATTAGGATAGATGTTAGCTTCGCTACAAGAGAGAATATTTCCCCATAATCAATTCCCTCCACCTAGGAAAACCTCTTAGAGACCAACTGTGCCTTATACTTCGTAACACTGCCATCAGGACCACAATTTTTCTTGAAAACCCATTTACAACCAATAGGTTTACGTCCATCAGGAAAAGGTACCAAATCCCAAGTTTTATTTTTCTTTAATGGAGCCATCTCCTCGTCCATGGCTTGTATCTAGGAATCTGAATCAGTCATACCCAATGCCTCTCTAACAGTCCTATGCTAATTAGTATTAGTGATCAAGGAAAAAATGCAACTAGAATCCAATAATGAATAGCCAAACCTTTCTCATTGCCACCTAACTCATGTAGACCTCCTCAAAGGTTGAGGTTGAGGTGCTCCTTCTTCAAAACTTTTAGAGTTACTTGAGCTCTCCTCATTATTAGGTCCAACAAGGGTACTTGGTTCTTATTTCTTTGGAGTAGGTGGAATTTGAACCACCTCCTTCTTTTGTTTCTCCTCTTTCTCTAGTTGTAGCTCAATAGAGGAGGTTTCATCTCTTTGAATATCACACTTCTTCTATAGAGAATCTTCTGAGATTCTAGATCCCAAAGCTCCTACGCTTTGACACTGACACCATAGCTGATAAAGATACACTTAACAGCCTTGTTCTCCAACTTAGACCTCTTCTCAATTGGAATAGTAGCATAAGCTTTGCAACCAAATACTCTAAGATGTCTCATCGAAGGTATTTTACTAGACCATGCCTACATGGCTGTCTTACCAACAAGTGATGATGTAGGAGATCTATTGATCAAATAACATGTAGTGGCTACTGCTTCAGCCAAAAATTTATGTTCAAGGATAGCACCACTCAACATACTCCTAGCCCTCTCCATCAATGTTCTATTCATCCCCTCTACAACTCCATTTTGTTATGGAGTGTAGGGAGTTGTCTAATGTCTCTCAATCCCATGCTCTTTATATAACTTTTCAAACTCTATGGAACAAAACTCACCACCATTATTAGTCCTCATACACTTAATCTTTTTGCTAGTTTGATTTTCTACCAAGGCCTTAAATTCCTTAAACCGACTAAAGACTTTAGCTTTACTTCTGAGGAAATAAATAAATGTCCTACTATAATCATCTATGAAAGAAAAAATATATAAATTTTAATAATGAAGAAACATTTATAGGACCAAAAACATCTGAATGTATATAATCCAAGAGCTCAGAAGACTTGTGAGAACTAGAGTAAAAAGAAACATGGTGTTATTTTCCATATACACAATGTTCACAAAATTCGAACTCGAGATTGTAATCATCAAGGCCTTCAACAAGGCTCTTATTTTTTAGGGTTCTAAGACCCTTCTCACCAATGTGACCAAGTCATTGGTTCCATAACATTTTCTTCTCTATAGGAAGCTTCATTTCCATGGAATGAGCACCCTTATGTACCCAAAATGCACAACCATCGAATGTAGCTACAACATGCTTCTTCTATGCACAATTTGATGGTGAGGATGATGAATCCAAAGGTATCTTCTTCAATACATCAGAAGAGCTATTGCACTATACAATGCATGCATCAAGATGAAACAAAGTGCCAATACGAACACCCAGAGCCAACACCACAGCTCTTCTTGTCATCTTGCATCCTCCACCATACAAAAAACTTGCACTCCTAAATCATTCATTTTGCTTACAAACAATAGGTTTCATGCCAAACCCAAGATATGCAAGACACCATAAATCCCCATCACTCTTCCATCAAGAAATTTGATTTTGACTCTTCCACAACCAACAATCATTAGGTGAGATTCATCACCCAGGTACACCTGTCTACCATTGTAATCCTCATACTTTGAGAACCAATCTCTATGAGAATTCATGTGAAAGGATGCACCATAATCTATCAACTGCACATCATCAAATTCATGGGCTACCAAGGTTACAATAAATGCTTCTCCATCATCTTGGGATGATTTCTTAGATTCAGAATTGGAGAAAGACTTGTTTTTTTCTTCTCCTTCTTGCAATCTTTTCAAATGTGACCAATTTCACCACAATTCCAACATTTATCCTTTGGCTTCTTACCAGGAGACTTTGATCTCCTCGGAGACTTTGACTTAAATTTCTTATCTTTCTTTTTGCTTCTCTCTTTTGGTCTACCACAACCTATAAGGGCTTCCTTGGCAATCTCAGAAGACTTCCTTTGCATCTCTTCAAATAGTAATGAGGCAACAACCTCATCTATCTTAAAGGTGGAAGTATTGCTTCGAATAGCCATTACCAAGTGATCCCAAGAATTTGGAAACAAAAACAAAAGGAACATGCAACGATCTTGTTCATCTATTTTGTCTCCAATGGAACCTAGTTGTGCAACCAAAATGTTAAATGCATTTAGATGATCTGCTACGGACCCTACATCTTCCTTTTAAAAGAGTATATCTTCTTTCTTAGGAAAAAGCTTGTTTACTAGGGATTTAACTTGGTAGATATCACCAAGCTTCTTCCACAGAGAAGCAAAAATTTTCTCTTCATGGACATTCAGGAGGACAAAATCAGCCAAATGAGATCCCAATATTCTTGTTTCATGTGTGACGGTTTGGCTCTAGAAATAGCAGCCCATAGGTCACAGTCTATGAGAATGGCTTCCATTTTGAGCTTCCACAGCTCAAAATTACCACCGTTAAACTTTTCCATCTCAATCCTCCCAGATGTGTCTGCCATCTCTTTCCTGCAACAAGGTAACAAAACACACACTTCTACAAAACTCTCAGTAAAATAGAGATTAGCTCGAAAAACCCTTCTAACCCAACAAAGGAACCAAGTCTAGCCAGGCTTTAAAAAGGAATCCAAGTGACTGGAAGTAGCCTCCTACACTAATCTAATCAAGGGAGAGATACAATTTAAATTTCCTTTCAACACCTTATTTTGTTACAATAAGAGAAGCACATAGAGAATAATGGAAATAGAACAACAATTACATAAATGCAATAACAACATATATACGTGGGGAAAACCCTTTTTGGTAAAAAACCCCACCTCCAAAAGCATAGTACTTTCTCTATTACTTCAAATAATGAATACAAGATATCACCAAGTATAAAGCTTTTTCAAGAAGTGCTTCAACATGAACCTATTCTGGAGTTAACCCAGCAACACTTCTTTACCTGCTAGCAAACTATGCATTCTACAACACAAGGTACTTAATAAATAGAGTGATAAAAGATTCAAGAAGCATCTAGAAGGTGAGGGGCATCCAAATCCACATGACACAATATTCAACACCTTAGACATGCATTTGGAAAAATGTACAACATTCCCTTACATCCTTGGCAAGTGTCAAACATGCAAATATTCTTCTTCCAAGCTTGGGAACCTAGAATATGCTAAAATAGGCTATGACAAATGCCTTACATATCTTACAACTATCATAGAATCTTTCATAGCTGACAATACTTATAGTTGTAAGAGAATCTATCATAACTAACTAAAAATAGTTGATTCTCTTACATATTTTCATAACCCAACTTGGGTGCCTACTTTCTCCATGCATTCAAACATTCCTTATGACATGTCATAGAATCTATCATATGTCATAGATTCCAAAGTGGGATGCCTATTTCCACTTGGGATGATGATGTGTTATCCAATCACCTCCAATGGGGATTCCACCCAGCCGGTGGGTACCAACTCGTGACATGACACCATAGGCATTTAAATAATACAAATAAATACATTAATTACAACAATTGAATCAATATTAGGACTCTAAGGTTGAGATACCTTAATCCCAACAATATTTTCCTCATGAGTAGGGGAGTATTATGATCGTCAAATATTTGTCGAGCTGATAGGCACAAGGAAAGGGGGTCAGTTGCCCCAATTAACTCAAGGACATAAGTTGTCACTTAAGCAACTTGCAACTGAGGATAAACAATCGTTGTTGGAATATCAAAAAAATTAGCACCGTGACTATACACATTTGAAGTTATCCCATCAACCCAACATCATCAACCTCCCAAGCAAGATATCCCATAGAAATCCCCCTTTTAACATCAATGACAATAATATGCCAACATAAGCCCTACCAACAATGATCCTATTGTATTCGGTGTTTCTATTCATATATATGTGAGTTAATCCTCATCATGGTTTTTCCCTAATTAGAGTTTTCCATGTAAATCTAGTGTTCTATTGTGTATGGTTATTGATGAGTTGATGTTTCACTTGTTTACATTCATGCTAATGCTTAATAATGGTTTGAAGATTCATGAGGGTTTGAATGTTTTAATGTACAATTGATTCCACCCCCCTCTTAGTTGTCTTGTGTGTCTAACAAAAATACATTTTAAAGTTGTAAAATTCATGAAAATAATAATGCATTCAATGCAGTCATGGCATAGGTGAGTATTAATTGAAGTAGGTGAAAATAAAATTTTCTAACACTTAAGTGATTCCAACAACTTACCCTTTTCTATCATTCAAATAATTTAAGTTTAAATCAATAATAATTTTTGTAAACTCTTTATGATTGATATTTCAAAGATTATGTTTAAAATTAGAGCTCAAATGGTCATTTTCTCATTAATTTTTTCTTTGATGTAGTTAGGAGTCATTTTCTCGTATTTATAGGAAATTCATCTACTACCAAATGTGGGAGATTTCAAGGGATCAAGCTATGTTAATGCTAAATATTAGGTTCAGAAGGAAATCCTAGATAGTGACATCATCAAAGGGAAGATTAATTCATCCTTTTGGGATTGATTTTCAAGCTAATGGATAAGAATGTTGACATAAGAATGAGATATTGATGATGTCATTAATGTATGGTTTCAAGGAAATTAAATCATACCAAACCAAGATGAGATGGACCTTGTTAAACATAGGAAAATTAAGAGGAGGGTGAATGAATTATACATTAAAACATTAAAACTTTCATGAATCTTCAAACTCTTATCAAGCATTAGCATGAATGTAAACAAGTGAAACATAAACACTTTAGCACATCAACAACCCTACATAATAGAACACCAGATTTATGTGGAAAACCCTAATCAAGGAAAACCATGATGAGGATTAACTCAAATATATATGAAAAGCAACATCAAATAAAATAGGCTCACTATCGGAAGTGTTCACTACCCAGAAGAAAAGAATGGCTTACTACTAAGGGCTCACTACCCAAAGGACTCATTTTTTGGAATACAAGAGAATAGAAGAATACTACTACAAGGAATTTCACTACCTCAGAGCAACAGGAAGATCCACCACAACAAATCCATGCATCTACAACCTTTGGCATACTTCCCCCAGCAACTTCAGGTATACTAAAAATGTAGGAGCCTTCTATTCACTGCATCTGGTAGCCTTAGTCATTTAGGATCACATTCAGATCACCACACATGATCACATTCACATCTCACTTAACATCTAATACATCTCCAATAATTTAACTTTCTTATATATCCTCCATGACCTCAAAAAATCTTGTCTAGGATAGCCTCAATGAAACGTATGCACCTCAAATGTGCAACCAAAAAATAGTTCCACACCAAACAATTTCATGGTGGAAAAAAGTGAAGGTGGACCACACCATGGGTTAAATAGGACCCAAATCTACATCAAAATGCTTCATCACACTTCCCCAAACCATGAAGCACATCCACAAGTAATGCTAACATGCCAAGTCATTCAAACCTGTATTAACGCTACCAAATAATTAATTCACTCTTCACCCGATCTAAAAACATCTCGTAGACCATGAAGAAACATCACACAACATCCCATAATATTCCAACACCATCAAAATATTGAACAACACTACCACAACCACCTAAAACTAAGAATACCATCATCTTATGCAATCAACAACACTACCACAAACATACTACTCACTAACCAACCTTGTGGAACAACTAAACACCAAACACTCCAAGGGAAGGTAGGTACAAACAATATTAGCACATTCTCAAATCCACAAGACAAGAAACCTTAATGTGGAGAAATGCAGAGCAATTCCATCTCCTAGAAAACCTTCTTCACAGGAAACACACTATCAAACACAACTTTCATTTTGCACAATCCAAAACCTAAAACTATGGATATAACACCTCTAAACACCTTTGATCATTTCAACCAAACCGCACAAGGATCTTCAACCATGAAGAATTGTGGAGCATAGTATAGAACACAACTCTGCCACCTTGTATACTCTCTATTTTAAATTTTCTCAAAAGCACTTGGAAACCAAGTGAATCAACTACATCAGTAACATCACAAACACCTTCTCATCACAAACCACACTAGAAATTTCAATGTGGAGAAATGCATAGCAATTCCATCTCCCAGAAAACCTTCTTCACAAGCAACACACTATCAAACACAACTTTCATTGTCACACGATCCAAAACCTAAAACTATGGATATAACAACTTTGAACACCTCTGATCATTTCAACCAAATCGCACAAGGACATCTTCAACCATGAAGAACTATGGATTATAGTGTAGAACACAACTCTGCCACCTTATATACTCTTTATTTTAAATTTTCTCAAAAGCACTTGGAAACCAAGTGAACCAACTGCATCAGTAACATGACAAACACCTTCTCATCACAACCACACTAGAGATTACAATAATCTCCCCATTTGCAACACCAAAAATCTCCCCATCTATAACACCTGCTCAACACCACACTAGAGGTTGACATAGGTTGACATCAATGACAACACTAAAGAAAACATAGTGCAACAATCTCCTTGTTGACATGAATGACAACACTACAACAATCTCCAATAGACCTTAGAATTCCACAAAATTTAAATTCAACTTATCAATGTTTCAATTCCAAAGGTTAAGAAAAAAATGTTTGGAAAGATTAAGTTTAGTATCAATTGGAATCTTTATAATTGTGGGTAAATCCTACTGAATTGGAAATTGTGAAAAAGTCTAAGTGAATAGGAAAGTCAAAACTGAAAAGTTTAGTTAACATAGGGCTTAGATTCCCACAAAGCATTAAACTCAATTTTATAATTGTTTGGGTCCAAAAAGTGACAAATTATTCTAATATTTAAGTCTGGATAACATTTACCTCACATACCAATAATAACCTAGTAACTGTGGGAAAACATAACTAAACAATATATTATGGGAATATGTTGGTGAATTGAAAAAAAATATTGTGCCAATAGGACTGAAAGCACTCGCAAGTCCATAACTTTAGATTTATTATAAATTTTAAAGGATTTTAAAAGGCAACTTAGGTTTTTTTTTATGCTCTATCCACACATGGTGGAATTTTCATATTTCTAGCGAGACCAAATCTTAGGAAAGGATTTTGAAGGAATTCTTCTTTGACCACCAAAACAAGAAAATCACAAGAAAAAAGAGGGGGTCCTAATTTTGCTAGGAGTGAAATGGGGCATGTTCTGATATCACACAACAAAAGGGTTAAAAAAATAAACAACAAAGTGAGGGGTGGGAAAGGGAGGTTCATACTTAGTAGGGAAAAATATTTATGTATATCTAGGAACTAACATTACACATTGTATTTAAAATTTAGGGTTGGGAAGGATGGGTGGAAAGATAAGAGGAGCATAATTATAATTGGAAGGGACCATAGAAGAAGTGGAAGTATTAGTAGGCTAGGATAGTCCAAGTCAAATTGGGGAATTGTCATGAGATAATATGGATAATGATTTGTAAAATTTCCAACCCATTAATATGGGAAATGAGCATGTTATAAAAGAATTCAATGAGAGAGAAATGGTGGTTGTCATCATAAAATGTTCTTAATGTGTGTTGTAGTAAATTCAAGTGGTCAATAACTTTATTGAGTTGAACAATATTATTGGGTTATAAAGGCCTCATGTTCAAGGTCATTAATTGAAGTGGAGGTGAAAGGAGACATTCATAGGGCTCATAAGAAGAGTAGTAAGAGAGATGTTAAGATTAAGGAAGAAACTATGCTGAAGGGGAAGAGTACTATGGTTAGAAAGGTGAGAACTATAATGGTGCAACCATGGTAGGAGGGTCCTCAAAGAGAACAATCGATATCGTGCAGCAAGAGTTACACAACAGAAGCAACATGAAATATGGAGGAAAATGAAGATTCAAACATTCTTATTATCAGAAAATCCAATTACAAATAGTCAGCAACATCCAGGCTTATCGATTTAGCTCACATGCCTAATATAACATGCTCCAAAACATAATATCCCTATATGCTCCTTAATGCAAGCGATAATATTACATATTAGATCCTAAATTATATCTTTTCTACTTTCTAATGATCGATTACAATGTTTTATATCACATTCTAGGATCTAGAATCATCTATGTCGGCCAAAGATTATTACAATCTCCAATGGAGTAAATGTAACATGTGCATGAATAGGTTAGCCTCGAATTTGAATTACTCCTGGAATGATTTGAATCACACCGTCGAGATACACAAGTTACAGGAAAGATCCACGAGTGATCAAACTAGCCATCAAGTTTGAAATTATTTTGGTGTTGGTTCAAGAAACTGCCATGAAATCCAGAAGTGATAACTTGCCGAAAAAAGATCCAATTGCACTCAAATCTTGGAATAATGAAAATGAACATGTCCACAATGAAAACATAGATCCACAGGGTCTTGTGAGAAAATATGACAAAATTTTGAATCTACCATTGAAACAAGAGAAAATTGAAAGGAAAATATTTTTGGTTGATGCAAGATTGCCAAGAACCAAGGATGCTCCTGCATCAGATATCCAGGGTTATTTGAAAAGTGAGTCCCTCACTTTTCTGGGGCTAATGGAAAACCAATATGGTCTACCTCAGCCTGAGAAATCCAAGAAAAATCTTCCACTGGTCTGCCCTTCCACTTTGCTAGGTATTCTTTGTACTATCTTCCTCGCATCTTCCTACCATCTCTGGTATCCAAAATTTCTTCTATCTCATCTAACTGTTGTTTAGGAAACTGTTTCTCCATTTCTACTTACTATCTTCACTGAATTTTGCTTCATGGTACTGATGTAGATCTACAATATTGAATATAGGTGATATACCCATGTTATCTAGTAACTCCACTTCATATGCATTTCCTAAATCAAAATTCCTCAGAATCTTACAGGGTCCAAACTTCCTCATCTTTAGCTTATTGTGTGTGCGAATTGGAAATATCTTCTTCCTCAAATACACCATCACTTCATCTCCAACTTCAAACTCCTTATGTCTCCTCTTTCCATCTGCTTGTTTCTTATATTTCCAGTTTATGTCTTCCAATTGTTGCTTCCCTTGAGTATACATTTTCTTCATATGTTCTGCAAATTCCTCTGCTTATGCACTCATTTTATCTTCCTTATTGATGTCTTGCAATTTTGATATTATTTTAGGATGAATTCCAGTAACAATCTCAAAAGGTGTCTTTCCGGTACTCCTTTTCGCTAAATTATTGTATGCAAACTTTTCTTGCACAATGACCAAATCCCAACTTTTGGTCTTCTCTCCAACCAAACATCTCAACAAATTCCCTACACTCCTATTTACTACCTCTATCTATCCATAAGTATATGGGAGAAAAGTAGAACTAAATTTCAAATCCATCTGATGGAACTTCATTAATTTTTGCTCCTTGTGTTCCGCTCATGCCCTGCCTAGTGTTACTGGTCTCTCATGGTGTCAAAATTTTCCCTAGGTTGGGGGTTTTAGCCTTATTTTCATGTTAAACCCTTGTGTTCATTTTATGCCTTGGTCAAGATCTATTTCAATATTACTTTTTGAGGGGTTTTTAAATGACTTATGTCCTATCGTTCTGTCTAGGCTGGGTCCCTTTAGTCTCAAATATTGTATTTCCTCCACAGGGTTTTATTTTCCTAAGTCTTGGTTTGCCCCGTGTTTCAACATTTAAAAAAAAATTATGTCATTGTTTACCATCTTCCTAGTGATGTCCTCTTGTCCTTTTAATAAATGTTTTATTTTACAAAGGGATCAAATTCACACTACCGTTGATCAACTGTCGTTTAATCTCAGTCATTCCCTGCCATCCCGCGATCACCCCACCATAGTGCATTGGTTGATCGCGATATCATGGGCGGGCACCACGTGGCCTTTTGGCATGGACGAAGGAGATAAGTTTGGTTGATCATCGATCAATTATCATCAGATATCAATGGTTGCCTGCCATCATGTGATCGGGAGTTACAAGGTTGTTATTGATCGCAATATCATGGGCGGGTGCCATGTGTCTCATCTAATCAAGCTGAAAGAATAAAGGAAACATTGTCCGACCTTAATACTTTAAAAGGTAAGTTACTAAAGTGCTCTTAACATGCACGTGTTTTAAATTGACGGATCCGTTATAATCTTGGTGGGAAAGTTGCTCAATGGATAATGATAAGGCTCACAACTATTTTGAAGGAACGAGATCACCGATGTTCAAGATCTACGGTTGCCCGCCATCGTGTGATCCAAAGTTGCTGGATCTTTACTGATCGCGAGCAACTGCCACATGGACTTCCTTCGTAGTGTATGGTATGGTGGGCCCCTTATTGTTGTGTTGGTGATTGTGTCAGCCTATTTTGAAGGAGGTCGTTCGATGATTTGATTTAACTAAAAAATTGATGGCTCGAATTTAAATCTGCATCAAATATGGTTGGAGTCGTTCGTGTAGTGCACAGGTGATCTTTAATGGTAGATGAGACACTTACTGGCATGATTTGATCAATAAATTAGATGTTACGATTACAATGGTTTCCAACTTTGCTTTGATGATAGTCTTGGCGTGCGTTTCTTGTGGTTTTTTGTTGTTGCATCAACTTTCCTTAGCTGACATGATGAACAAGAATATTCTCCAGGGTGATGGTTGTTGTAACAGATTTTTGGAATATCACCAGGTGTGCCAATTGGCTGGTGACATGTGTACTTTCTGGCTCGATGCTTGTTTGTTCCTTCATTTTCTATAAGAAGGATTTCAAGGCCAGAAGTATGAGTTAGCAAGTTAGATAATTTTTATCGAGTCTGAGTGAAGTTGTAGAGCAAATTGTAAAGTTCGATGGTTTTAGAGTGAAATGCAATTTAGGTTTTGGGTCATACTGTAATAGGTTTTGAATTCATGGGGATTTAATGTTGTATAACAGTACTAGCATTTGAGTTGAAATGATAAATTCAAACTCATGTCTCTCTATTGTACATGCATATCTGAATTTTGAATAAGATGACTAAGGGTTATTTCATTCATCTCACTGTTGTGGTGTGTGTGATCCTTATTTTAGCTTTAATTCAAGGAATTAATTAAAATGCTTGAATGGGACTATAGGCGGATATGTTCTATATAAGGATTTGATAAGTAGTATTGGGTTAGAATGCATACTGATAAATTTGTAATGCAATATTGTCAGGTATCTTATATGTTATGTATTAAATCTGTCATAAACCTCTAGATGTTTATGAATTTGACTCCTATAATGGATATATGGCACTGATCTAAGTTGTACTTATTCGTGTAGTTCAATAATCATTTGTCTTTGCCTAGAGGTTGCTACAAATTGCAAATCAATGACTATATTATACTATGGATTGTGTTTAGTTATCTCATGCTCCAGGTAGTTGATATTATCGATGAACAGCTGATTCTATTCGATATTATCCTATCATGTTGAGCTATTAAGTGAGATTATTTGCTATTGTTAATGTTGTTTATAATAATGGTGCAAAGGTTGTAAACACATTAAGGGATCACCCTCCTGGGTCTTGCAGAGCCCGAAGTGTAGGAGGCTTTTTTAAAGTCCTCGTCAGTTGGTCCAGGTCCTTCGAGCCGCCTTTAATTGCAATTGGAAATTCCATAGGTAGATTAGAAGACAAACCTGGTTACAGTGTAAAAAACAAATCAACAAAATGGCGACTTTGCTGGGGAAGCTAATTTTAGTATTTCTTGTTAGTATGTCAGTTGTCCATTTTGCATAGAGTTTTCATAGTATTTCTGTGATTTGAAGGTTGAGCCTAAAATTTTGTGTTAGGTTTGTCCACTTCTTCTATTTTAGTAAGCATTAAGAGTTATGTTGTAAAGCACTTTTGTTTGTTGTCAGTACGAGGTTCCAAAGGTTTTTATATTCCACCACGTGTCTTTAGGTATTTGGTATTCCCAAGCTAATTGGGTGGTGACTCTGAAGTCTCTGCACCAGTGTGCATTTTATTGTGAAAGGTTTATTATAAGTGGAAAGAGCTTTTGGACAAGTACGAAGAATGAAGAACACTAGGTCATTCATGAAGAATCATCTAGAACAAAAATTGGAAGGTGAACTTCCCAAAGTGAAGAAGAAGGACTGGATAAAGAAAAGACCAGAATCTAGTACTACTACTCCCGTGTCACAGAACTCTGTACACCAAGGTACGAGTAATATTTTACACCCTATCCCTGAGAATCTTGAAGAGGTGTCTAGAAATTCTAAGTCAAATGGTGGTGGATTTTTTGATTCATTATTTAATACACCGGTTCAAGAAGATGTGACATGGAAAAGTAAAGGGCCTGTTAGTGTCAAATATGCTAAAAAGAGAAGAGGCAAGAGTAGAAGTCAAAGCCATCACAGAGAATGCACCAGTGATGTGCCTCCTCCTCCTGCTGGAAATGATGTAAACCCTTTATTGTCTCAACATGTACTAGAAGGGGTCAATTTAATAGATCTAAATGATACATCAAGTTTTGATGTGACTTTGTCTGACCCTGACGATGTTTTTGGAGACATTAACTCCTTGAAACAGGAAATCCAAGAGCAAGTTGAGCTCAGGGTGAAAAGAGAAAAAGAAAGGGAAGCAGAGTTGAGGAATGTTGTGATTGAAAGGGATAGGTTGATGAGACAGTTGGAACCAATGAAGTTCCTGAACCAAGAAGAACCTAGACCAAGTGTTGAGGGTCCGGTTGTATAGAAGATTGCTAATAAGGAAACAAACCATGTGTCTAAAGAAAACCCAGTAGGTGACATTGATGTCCAATCCAAACCTGCTGACCCAAAGCCCTCAAATCATGTTAAGTCTCAACCGAGTAATACAAACCTTAAGCCTATCTTGGATTAGGGAAAGCAAAAGGTCAAGGGGATTAAAATAAATGAGAAAGTGACTCCCCATTCCACTCAACAAGATCTCCAGCCACATGTGTCATTTCAAATAGAATTTTCCTTAGAAAAGGCTAAAAGGGAGAGTGAAGCTTTGGCAGAAGAGTTGGAGAGAACATAAATTGAGGCTGTGAATGCAGAAATGAAGAGGAAAATAAGTTTCCTAAATATTTCAAATATGGATGAGGCTACACAAGCTGCAACCTCATCAAATCACCAATATGTCTTAAAGGACGGTCCTAAAATTAATCCAGATCACATCATAAATAATTCTAGCCTGAAGACTCATTCAACTAGGTTTGTAAATCCAAATCAGGATGGTTCTAGGGTACAAGATTTAGGTTTTGGTGTTGATTCTTAGAAGAATGAAGGATTATTTCAACAGTGACCTATACAGTTGGAAAGGTATAGGCCATTATTTTTTGATGGCATCCCTAGTTATCCAAATCCCATCCCTGCTGACTTGAGAGAAAAGATGATTAATTTTGTCGGCAATAATGTCGTGATAGCAGAGGAACACTTAAAAGCTTTCATGGATATGTTAAATGATTATGAGGTAGAACATGAAGATGTAATGAAATTGTTTGTACAATCTATCTAGTAGAGGATGCAATGGATTGGTATATAGGTCTATCTAATGCTAGTATTGGTTCATGGGATGAGTTTCAAAAGTGTTTCAAGGAGCAGTATGGTGATAAAACTAATGCAATTTTCATGCTAAATGAGTTTAATAACATCAAGAAGTCATTGAATGAGCTTGTGACAGAGTTTAATTTAAGATTTCAAAAAGCAATGTATAAGTTGTTCCAGGTTTTAAGGCTTGACGAAAATGTTTGTTTAACTACACATTTCAATGCTTTTGATGCTAAAATGGCATATCTCCTTAGAGATAAAGACCCTCAGACTATGAGGGATGCATTTAGGGTGGCTATAAATATTGAAAGTAATAGAAGAGCTTCTGGGAAATATGGTAGGAGAGAATAACCTACACTTTTAAAAAATCCTAAGAATAAGACTGAGAAGGTTCCAGATGCAAAGCCTAAAGATGATGAAAAGTGAGAAAAGGTTTACAGTACTTTGAAAGATATAAAGCAAACTATTGCTAAGCAAGAGAAGGGTATAGGAAATGAAAGGAAATCCTATAATAAAAATGATAGGCAACCTAGATTGCAAAATTATCCTTACAATACAAATTGGAAAGATGGAAAACCAATCTTGCCTAGCCAAAAGCTTAAAAATGATCAACATACTACAGACCCCTTGCAGAAACATTCAGTGAATCTAGTACCAAATATACCATGGTGTGAAGTGTGTGAACATCCACATGATCAAAATTACTGTGGTGTTTCTCAATTGCTTGTTGCTGAGGAAATAGAGGATGCTCATGACAAGACATCGGAATATGAGCAGGATGATGTAGATGTTTGTATGGCTAGATCATACATTGATGGGGCAGAATGTTCCTCTGATGATGAAATACAGGAAGCTGATGTGGATAATCAGAGGCAGAGAAATGAGATGTATCATCAACAGGTCTTTTCTAATGAGGAAGCTGATTTTGATCATAATGCTTGCAATATGGAGTAGGCTGAAGATTCAGTGTCCTTAAGGAGATCGTCAGAAGAAGAGATTGCAAGATTGACTAAGGAAATGGCTGCTCCAATGAGAAGTTCACTTCAATTGAGAAATAGGACTGTGGGTGGTGAGAAGGGTAAACCTGCTGGCTTGTTTATTAAAGAGAAAAAGGATAAAAATAAAGGTGTTAAGGTTGACAACCAAAAGCATGTTGTAAAAGTCAAAGAAGTTAAGAGTGATAAGGTTTAGGAAAAAAAGAACAAAGCCCCAAAGCCTCAAGAAGGTGTGACTTCATCACTAGTGAAGACCAAGGTGATTGCAAAGTTAGTTAAACCTATTGCAGAGGATACGAAGCAAAAGAAGCTAGGAGGAAGTAACCAGCCAGAGAGAAAAGAAAATGATGAAGGTATGATGTCTAATTTTCCTAAATATACACCTGTGGATATGTTTCATGTTCTTTCTCAGGTTAAAGTAACTGTACCTTTTCTAGAAATGATGAGAATAAATGAACACAAAGAAAATACAATAGCCTTGATCATAGATGTTGTTGGTAATAAGACTAAACAAGGAAGTGGTAAAGAAGTGAAGGGCAAGGAGAAAGAAAATGAAGTGGAGGGAATTGTGTCACAAATTGCCCCTATGTATTTAGGAAATTCTATTAACATGTGCCTTGAAAATATAACCCCTTTTTTCTTAAGTGTGCATATAAATGGGAAAACTTTAAGGAACTGTATAATAGATTCAGGGGCATCAAATAATCTTATGCCAGTTAAAATAATGGAGGCAATGGGCTTGATAGTAGATACTGCTCAAGGTAAATGTTATGCTATGGATTCAAGAGAAGTGCCAGTTATTGGAATTATCAAAGCATTGCCTTATAAATTGACTCAATACCCTGACAAGGATTTAGTCATGACCATATTAGTTGTAGACATCCCACCTCATTTTGGAATGCTCTTGTCAAGAAAATGGAGTGCATCAATGGGGGGTAACATGCAATGTGATTTGTCATTTGCTACTTTCTCTATTGATGGTAAGGATTTCAAAATTGAAAGAGAATCAAAAGTACCTCATATGATTGAGCATGGCCTGATTGAGAATATGACATGTTTTATTGACAGTGGTATAGATGAATTTAGGGTTGAGGAATTCCCTAAGAATTGTGATAAGCCTAATGCATTGATTGATACAAAAATAAAACAATTGTCAAAATCTGATGACTTGTGGACTATGTATTTTGATGGTGCAAGTTCAAAAGAAGGATCTGGTGCAGGTGTCTTGTTACAATCACCAAGTGGAAAGACATTCGGGTTTTCTTTCACTCTATTATTTGAATGCACAAATAATGTGGCAGAGTATGAAGCCTTGTTATTAGGATTGAGATTGGCTGAAAAACATGGGATCAAGAAGCTCAAGGCAATTGGGGATTCCAAGCTTGTGGTCTCCCAAGTTAGATCCAAGTTTGTATCAAAGAACAAGAGGTTGAAATAGTATAGGAATGTTGTTTGGGATGAATTGGAGAGCTTTGATGCATTTGGCATAGGATGGACAGAAAGAGGTCAAAACAAAGTGGCAGACCTATTAGCCAATATTGCATTAAAACCAGATGATATGACTTATGCTAGAATTTCAAAGGTTGAGGTGCAAACCAGGCCATCTGTCCCTGATAATATAAAAAATTGGCAGGTTTTTGATAATGATGATGATATATTAAGGTTTTTGAATTGTGTGGGAGAGTATGAAAATTAGGAAATTGACTTTGGAGCTTTTGTTGAAAATGTTGAAGGTAAGGATACTATATTTGGAAATGAGGTCATTCAGTTAAAGACAAACACAATTCCCAAGGGTCTAGTTGTACTAGAAAGAGTGTTTGATAATCAAGATAAGACAAAGTCTAATCATATTGTTTCTCACCCTAATGACTTGGAAGAGATAAATCTTGGAACAGAAGCATCCCCAAAGAAGGTGCATATTGGAAAGAAAATGTCACCAAAGTGTTGATGGTGTTTTCTGCACAGCAACAACTCAGACAGAAAATGATATTCTATCTCTCTTGAAAGATAATTTTCAACGATGAATTGCTGAAAATCACCCCAAGGTCTCTCGGGTGTCAGGTCTTGACAATGCATAAACAACTCAGATAATATGTGAAAATGCTGGTAATCACAAGGGGCCTTACAAATGAACAATGTTGGAAGTGAATTTTCATCAGATGCAACAATATGGTGATGCTCTCAATCCTAAAACTAACCCAGATTCAAAATAAACAGCAAAAGAGATAAGGGTATAGAGAGATTCTATTCTATTCTAACTCCTAAAATCAACCACAGTAATGATGAAAGCTGCAAATGGACAGATCCCCAATAAAACCGATCTCTGCTTGATCAAGGACAAACCTGCAACTACACAGAAATGGTGCGATCTTCTAAGGAAATATGAAGATTTTCAGACTTTGAACCTTCATTCACATACCCAATTACTGGCGCAATGTAAACAAGCATTCACAGTTGAACTTAGCACATAAGTGAGGCCCAGACTAACTTTACACAGCAATCTACAATCAGCAAATTGCTAAAAGTATGGACCGGAGATCGATCAACATCATTAACATTTCACCATCATTGCAAAAGAGCTAAAATCTAACATCTAACATCTGAGATCTGAGAATTAAGAACGAGAAACCATAAGAACTGTTGAAAATAAATACAAAGTTTGCCAAATCAACAACCCAATTGCATTACTTCTCCAGCATTACATAACAATTTCAAGTCTCTCATCTCCTACAGCTAATTCTGAAAACTACTTGCCAATTCTAGCCTTCTAACTTAGCAAAATTCTGGCCTAGTCAAACTCCTAAAATCTACCCCTATCTATATATCCTTACAAATGAGGCACAAATGCCATTTATAGAGAACCCCCAAACATGTCGGCCCAATTAGATTTTACAATAATAACTAGCCTCAAAACAGGTCGGCCAGGAGGATTTCAAAATAGGACAAGATTTGCATTAAATGCATGAGTATTATCCATGTCGGCCTACGATCTCCAGCAAGATCAAATTTGTGTGTCTTCCAGAAAGTCCTCCAGCTGTAGACAGTTTTGGCACGGATTCTTAGGCAGGTCCCACTTTGAAAATTTAATTTGAACGCTTCCAGATTTCCCCTTTTGGCACGAATCCATATGCAAGTCCCCTTTTGAATATTTGCTTAGTCCTGAAAAACAGATATCATCATTAATAGCCCACATGTTCAAATTAAATTTGAATAAAATTTTGACCTTAAGAAAAACTTACATTTTTAAAAGGAAACTTTCCATTTTAGAATTTTTCCATTTTGAAATTTTTATTTTCAAAATTTTTATCTCAAGAAATTTTCATTTTCGATCATTTTAAAAATTCCATTTTTGGAAAAAATCATTTTCGAAAAATTCGCTTCGAAACCGTAATTGGGGGAAAACGAAAATCCAGTCGGATTCTAGACCGTAACTGAAAAAACCGTGGGGACAGAACTGAAATGGGGAGTGAATCCGGGAAATTCCAGCCGGACAGGATTATGGGAAATTCCAGCCGGACAGGATTATGGGAAATTCCAACCGGACTGGAAAATCTCGGATTTTGTTCAAAACCTAGTTTTTCTGAAGCACAACTCGGGGGAAGGACTTGGACAAGCAAGATAAACATCTAAGGACCCCCAAAGGCAATGAAAGCAATAAAATTAAGGGGTCAAAAGACACCAAAAGCCAATCCGGGAAATTCCAGGCAGACAGGATTATGGGAAATTCCAGCCGGACAGGATTATGGGAAAATCCCGAATTTTGTTCAAAACCTAGTTTTTTCAAAGTGCAACCTGGGGAAATCACTTGGGCAAGCAAGATGAACATCTAAGGACCTCCAAAGGCAATGGAATCAATAAAATTAAGAGGCCAAAAAGCTAGAGCAAAAAGAGGGTCCCCGCTTTCAGTGGGGCGTGTGTGCAAAACTGCACAACACAAAGGTTAGAAGGATGTTAGTTGACTTATTAAGGAATTTTAGGCATGTGTTTGCATGGTCCTATGATGACCTTAAGGCATACAGGGAGGATCTTTTCCAACATGAGATTCCTTTGTGTGATGATGCCAAGCCATTTAGACAAAAGAAAAGGCCTATTAATTCCACTTTGGCCCCCAAAATGCAAGAAGAATTAATGAAACTAAGAGATGCGGGGATCATTAATCCAATTAGACATTCATCCTGGGTATCAAATTTGGTACTAGTAAGGAAGAAAAATGGAGAAATGTGTAGATTTCAGAAATTTGAATGTGTCTTCATTAAAAGAAAATTATCCATTACCCAATATGGAAGCTATGTTGCAAAGAGTGACAGGCTGTGAATTGATGTCTATGATGGATGGTTTCTCTGGTTACAACCAACTCATGGTCAAAGAATCTGAGCATTTTAAGACATCTTTCACCACACCATGGGGAACATATGTTTATGTAAGAATTCCATTTGGTCAAACAAATGTAGGGGCTACTTTTTAGAGAGCCATGGATGTGGCATTCTCAGATTTAATTATTTTTTTTTGGTGATTTACCAAGATGACTTGACAACATATTCTAAAAAGGAAGAGGATCATTGTGAGCATCTAGAGAAGATATTCATTAGAGCTTTGGAGTATGGTATTTCTTTGAATCCAAAGAAATATGTGTTTGGAGTACTAGAAGGAAAATTATTGGGACATATAGTTTCCAAGGATGGAATAAAAATTGATCCAGAGAGGGTAATTTCAATTGATAAAGTTCCACAACCCTGAAGTGTCAAAGGAATACAATCTTTCTTTGGATAAATAAATTTCTTAAGGAGGTTTGTGACAAATTTTGTTGAGATAGTTCGCCCTATTTCCAAAATGCTCAAGAAAGGAGCCAAAGTTGAATGGGATAAGGAGTTTGTACAGGCCTTCCAAGCCATTAAGCAATCAATAAAGGAGGCTTATGTGTTAAGAACCCCTAATTTTTCCAAAACTTTACAGATTTTCTCATTTGCTTCTTTCCACACAATTGCAGTTGTGTTGTTGCAAAAGAATGCAGAAGGTTTTGAATAGCCTATAGCCTTTTTCAGCAAATCTCTACAAGTTGCAAAGCTTAAGTATGATATAAATGAAAAACAGGCATATGCATTGGTAAAAGCAGTAAAAGCTTTTAGGCCTTATTTGATGGGAGCTACTGTAATTTCTTATGTGCCTAGTGCTATTGTTAAGGACATCTTCACACAACAAGAAGTGTCAGGAAGAAGGTGTAGGTGGATAAATAGGATCCAAGAATTCAATATTGAGGTCCAAATTACTAAAATGGTAAGGGGACAAGGATTGGATAAGCTTATGGCCCAAGGTAATCTTTAAGAAAATCAGATAAATTTGCTAGAAGAGGAAAATATATCACACATATGTGATATGGAACATTCTGAATGGTATAGAGATGTGATATATTATTTGCAAAAAATGAAATCTCCTAAAAACTTGAGTGAAAATGAGAAAAGGACATTCAAGTTACATGCTATCAAGTATGTTATTGTAGATGGAAAGCTCTGGTGGAGAAATGGAGAAGGTGTCATGTTGAAGTGTGTTGACCAAGATCAAGCAAAAGAACTTCTGAGTGAGATGCACAGTGGAGTTTGTGGAGGACATTATATGGCTAAAGCAACTGCACATAAGATAATGAGGGTTGGATTTTGGTGGCCTACAATTTTTAAGGATGCACACCAACTAGTGAAGACATGTGATGCTTGTCTATGTTTCTCTGGTACGTTAATGTTTTCTGGTAACTTGCCTCTAAAACCTGTTATAGTACAAGCTCCATTCCAGTAGTGGGGTATTGATTTTGTAGGAGAGATAGCATGTAAATCTAGTGGAGGTCACTCATGGATATTGGTGGCCACTGATTATTTCACCAAGTGGGTGGAAGCAATTCCAACAAAGAAAGCCACTAGTAAAGTGGTAATTGACTTCCTGATGAGCAACATATTGACTAGATTTGGATGTCCAGAAAGGATTGTGTCAGACAATGCAATGTGTTTTAGATCTGAAGAATACATAGAATTTTGTGAGAAGAAAGGCATCCAAATTTCTTATTCATCACCATAACACCCACAGGGAAATGGATAGGTAGAATCAAGCAATAAAAGCTTAATGAAGATCATTAAAAGAATCCTAGATCAGAATAAAAGGGCTTGGGATTCTAAGCTGAGATTAGCAGTCTGGGAAGATAGGTTAACTATGAAGAAGGCAATAGGTTGTGCCCCATTTGACTTGGTTTATGGGATAAATGCCAGGTTACCCCAAAACAACTTAATGGAAATGTACAAGTTTTTCTAGATGTATGATAATGAAATTGATGATGAGATGCAATTGAGAGTGGAATCTCTTATAGAATTAGATGAAACCAGGAGGGAAGCACAAAAGAGAAATGCAAAGTTGCAGTTACAAGTAAATAATTTGTATGACAAGAGAGCAACTGCTAGGAGTTTCAAAGATGGAGATTTGGTTTTAATATGGAATGCTAGACTCGAAGATAAAGGGAAACATGGGAAATTTCATACAATATGGTTGGGTCCATTTTTGATAAATGGTAAGTGGAGTGAAGATTTGTACTTCCTCCAAGATATGACAGGAGATATTCTTGAACTACCAGTTCATGGGTAGTTCTTGAAGTTATACTTCACTTGAAGTATTCTTTTCCATGAACAGTAGTTTAGGTTTGTATATTTTGTATATATCTTGTACATAGTTTGGGTTGTTTTGTCTGAACAATCCCTTTTTGGTTGTCTCTATATCTTGGTCTGCTCTTCCTGAGATTCTGAATTCTTGCTTCATTCCAGTGGAATGAACGTCCCAACTAGAGCCACTGATGAAACTTCACTAATTTTTGCTCCTTGTGTTCCGCTCATGCCCTGCCTGGTGTTACTGGTCTCTCATGGTGTCAAAATTTTCCCTAGGTTGGGGGTTTTAACCTTATTTTCATGTAAAACCTTGTGTTTATTTATGCCTTGGTTGAGATCTATTTCGATGTTACTTTTTGAGGGGTTTTAAAATGACTTATGTCCTATCATTCCATCTAGGTTGGGTCCCTTTGGTCTCAAATATTTTGTTTCCTCCGCAGGGTTTTATTTTCCTATGTGTTGGTTTGCCCCATGTTTCATCATTTAAAAACAACTTATGTTGTTGTTTACCATCCACCTAGTGATGTCCCCTTGTCCTTTTAATAAATGTTTTATTTTGCAGAGGGATCAAATTTGGGCTACCATTGATCAACTATCGTTTGATCTCAACTGTTCCCCACCATCCCGCGATGACCCCACTATAGTGCTTTGGTTGATCACGATATCATGGGCGGGTGCCACATGGACTTTTGGCATGGCTGAAGGAGATAAGTTTGGTTGACCGTAGATTAATTATCATCAGATATCAACAGTTTCCCGCCATCGCGTCATCAAGAGTTACAAGGTTGTTATTGATTGCAATATCATAGGCAGGCGCCACGTGTCTCATCTGATGAAGTCAAAATAATAAAGGAAATACTGTTCAACCTTAATACATTAAAAGGCATGTTACTAAAGTGATCTTAATGTGCACATGTTTTAAATCGATAGATCTATTATAATCTTGGTGGGAAAGCTGCTCGATGGATAAAGATAAGGCTAGCGACTATGTTGAAGGAATGAGATCACCGATGTTCAAGATCTATGGTTGCCCACCATCATGTGATTGAAAGTTGCAGGATCTTTACTGATTGCGATATTGCGGGCGACCGCCATGTGGACTTCCTTGGTAGCGTATGGTATGGTGGGCCCCTTATAGCGGCATTGGCGATTGTGTCAGCCTATTTTGAAGGCAGTCATTTGATGATTTGATCTAACTAAAAGATCGACAGCTCGAATTTAAATCTGCATCAAATATGGTTGGAGTCGTTCATGCAGTGCATGAGTGAGCTTTAATGGTGGATGAGACACTTACTAGCACGATTTGATCGATAAATTAGATGTTGCGGTTACAACGGTTTCTAGTTTTGCTTTGATGGCAGTCTTGGCGCATGTTTCATGTGGTTTTTTGTTGTTGCATCAACTTTCCTCAGCTGACATGATGAACAAGAATATTCTCTAGGGTGATGGTTGTTGTAACAGATTTTTTGAATATCACCAGGTGTGCCAATTAGCTGGTGACATGTGTACTTTCTGGCCCAATGCTTGTTTGCTCCTTCATTTTCTATAAGAAGGATTTCAAGGCCAAAAGTACGAGTTAGCAAGTTAGATAATCTTTGTTGAGTCTGAGTGAAGTTGCAGAGCAAATTGTAAAGTCCAATGGTTTTAGAGAGAAATGCAATTTAGGTTTTGGGTCATTCTGTAATAGGTTTTGAATTCATGGGGATTTAATGTTGTATAACAGTACTAACATTTGAGTTGAAATGATAAATTCAAACTCATGCCTCTCCACTGTACATGCATATCTGAATTTTGAATAAGATGACTAAGGGTTGTTTCATTCATCTCACTGTTGTGGTGTGTGTGATCCTTATTTTATCTTTAATTCAAGGAATTAATTAAAATGCTTGAATGGGATTATAGGTGGATATGTTCTATATCAGGATTTGATAAGTAGTATTGGGTTAGAATGCATACTGATAAATTTGTAATGCAATATTGTCAGGGATCTTGTATGTTATGTATTAAATCTGTAATAAGCCTCTAGATGTTTATGAATTTGACTCTTGCAATGGATATATGGCACTTATCTAAGTTGTACTTATTCGTGTAGTTCAATAATCATTTGTCTTTACCTAGAGCTTGCTACAAATTGCAAATCAATGACTATCTTATACTATGGATTATGTTTAGTTATCCCATTCTCTAGGTAGTTGATATTATCGATGAACAACCGATTCTATTCGATATTATCCTATCGTGTTGAGCTATTAAGTGAGATTATCTGCTATTGTTAATGTTGTTTATAAAAATGGTGCAAAGGTTGTAAACACATTAAGGGATCACCCTCCCAGGTCTTGCAGAGCCCGAAGTGTAGGAGGCTTTTTTAAAGTCCTCGTCAGTTGGTCTAGGTCCTTCAAGCTTCCCTTAATTGGAATTAACCATTCCATAGGTAGATTAGAAGACAAACTTGGTTACAGTGTAAAAAAAAACTAACACCATCTTTAACTTCTTCCAAAGTGTCCTCCAAAAGTAACCAATTTTTTTGTATCTCTATCTAAAACAATACTCCTAGGTAATCCATGCAATTGGACTACTTCCTTGAAAAAAAAAGTCTACTACATGTGTTTCATCTGTTGTCTTCTTACAAGGTATGAAATGTGCCATTTTCAAAAATCTATCCACCACCATAGATATAGAATCATTACCTCTCAGTGTCTTCGGCAATCCAAGTATGAAATCCATGCTGATATCCTCCCAAGGTCTCTCTAGAACCATCAAAGGCTTATACAATCCAACATTCTAAATACTCCCTTTTACAACTTGACAAACTCTGCAACTCTACATAAATTTCCTCACATCCTTATGAATTTGGGGCCAAAATTAATTCTCACTTGCCAATGCTACTGTCTTATCAATTCCAAAGTGTTGTGCCAATCCTCCAGTATGTTTTTCTTTCACCAAGTTATCCCTCATTGAACTCTGAGGTATACACAATTGATTTCCTCTAAACAACATATCCTCCTAAATGAAATAATCCAACTGCTAACTCTTATCCTCCAAGACTAGTTATTTACAAGCTCTCCAAGGTTTTGCAAAATCCAGGTCTTCCTCATACAAGTTTTTCAATTCATCAAAGCCTAATACCTCCACTCTCATCTCTGCCAATAAATTCCTTCTCCTACTCAAAGCATCAACAACTCTATTTGAATTTCCACTCCTATGTTTCAAAACAAAGGTATAGGTCTGCAAGAGTTCTACCCATCTCATGTGTCTTTGATTGAACTTACCTTGACTATTCAAATACTGCAACTCTTGATGATCCGTATACAACACAAACTCCTTAGGAAACAAGTAATGTCTCCATTTCTTCAAGGCTTGAACTATGGCATCAAAATCCTGGTCATACACTGAATATCTTCTCCTAGCATCATTCAATTTCTCACTAAAATAAGCTATTGGTCTTCCTTCTTGACTTAATACTGCTCTAATTGCATTTCCAGTCACATCAAAGTCTACCTGAAATACCTTATTAAATTATGGTAAAGCCAACATAGGCTGCTTAGTCACCTTTTGTTTCAACAACTCAAAACTATGGTTTGCTCCAGATGTCCACCTAAAATCTTTCTTATCTCCTCTCATTGTTTATATCATAGGACTACAAATAAAAGTAAAATTCCTAATGAACTTTCAGTAGAAATTAGCCAATCCATGAAATGATCTTACCTCCCTAATGCTTTCCAATGTAGCCATTCAAAAATTGATCTTACCTTCTCAGGATCCATCCTTAATCCATCCTTAGATATCACAAATTCCAGATATACCAATTCTTCCTTCATGAAACTACACTTATTAATGTTTATCAACAACTGCTCTTCCCTCAACCTCTGCAAAACTTGCCTTATATGCAACAAATGTTCTTCTCTATTCTTACTAAAAATCAATATGTCATCCAAATAAACAATCACAAACTTACCCAATAATTTCTTCAATACCTCATTCATCAGCCTCATAAAAGTATTCAGTGCATTTGTTAGTCCAAAAGGCATCACCAACCATTCATACAATCCTTCATTTTCTTGAACATTGTATTCCACTCATCCCCTTCTCTGATTCTGATCTGATGATACCCACTCTTCAAATCTATCTTTGTAAAGTATTTAGCTCCATTCAGACAATCCATAATGTCATCCATCTAGGGCAAAGGAAATCTATACTTCACTATAATTTTGTTTATGGCTCTAGAGTCTGTACACATCCTCCATTCTCCATCCTTCTTAGGTGCTAGCACAATAGGTACTGCACAAGGACTGAAGCTTTCTCTGATCAAACCCTTCCTCAATAATTCTTGTAGTTGTCTATTCAACTCTTCATTCTCTACAGGTGTCATCCAGTGTGCTTCTTTATTATGCAAACTGGCTCTAGGAATCATATCCATGCAATGACTAATAATCCTCACAGGTGGTAATGCATCAAGTACATTATCTGAAATGATCTCCTTATACTCTTTCAACAACTCCTTTATGTCTTCTGGTTGTTCTTCTACATGCTTCAAGTCTTCAGCCTTCTTAGGAACCAAGGCATAGCACAATTTTTCATGTCTCAATCCATCCAAGAATCTCCTTCCATCAACCAAACAGATTCTAGCATTCGTACAAACCTCAACCTTAGGAACATCCTCCAATGGTAATAAATTCTACTTCATCCTAGTAGCAACAATGGTATATATGTTCTTCTTTCCATCATGAATAGCCTATCTATCATACTGCCAAGGTCTTCCCAACAAAATATGGCAGACATCCATAGGAATGATATCACAGAAAACTTCATCATGGTAATTTCCTATCTTCAATTTCACCAAACATTGTTCACTTACCAATACCTTATGCTCATCTTTTATCCATGCTATCTGATAGGGTTTCAGGTGTTTCAATCTTTCCAACTTCAAATTGGTCACCATTTCTTCAGAAACCAAGTTCTCAGAGCCTCCATTGTCAACAATCACTTTGCAACATTTACCAGCTACCATGCATCTGGTCTGAAACAAATTCTTTCTCTACAATGGTTCCTGCTCCATCTCACTTTGACACAATACTCTTTTGTTCATCAACACTTCTCCTTCTTTTGGTTTATTAGATGATATGTCATAATATTCCTCAACAAAGGTTGTTCTTCTACTATTCTCTATCTTTTTGCTTGTCTCTCCTTGATTACATTCAAATGCTCTATGTCCTTCTCCACCACATTTAAAGCAATTTCCCTTGAATACTCTCCTCTCTTGTCCTCTATCATCTTGCATATAACCTTCGTTTTGGTAACCACCATAACCTCCTCTCCGATAAGAGTTTATATCATCTCTATGGTATGAATTATCATTCTTATTAACTTCCTTATCTTTATTCTAATTTGCAAAAGTTCCTCTTCCTCCTCTAGTAAAAATTCTTCCTCTCTAAAATCTTCCACCTCTTCCTCTATGTCTTTGTTCATGTCTCTTATTTAGCTTCTCTTCTACTTTTAGGACACATTGATATGCCTCCTCCACACTCAACAACTTGATTAAACTAATCCCATCCTATATAGACAGCTTCAAACCATTCACATATCTAGCCACTTGCTCGACCTCATCCTTTGAATGTCCAGATCTGATGTTCAACTTGTAGAACTCTTTTGTATGCTCTGTCACACTTGATTCCTTCTGCTTCAAATTCTACAACTTCTGGAATAAACTAATTTGATAATCTACAGGCATAAAATTTGTCTTTAACTTATTCACCATCCAATCCCATGATTTAATCTTCTCCTTTCCTCTTCTTTGTCTATCTATCTACAAATGTTCCCACCAAAGGGATGCATGTCCTTTCAACTTTGTACAAGAAAATTTCACCTTCTTATCTTCGGCAGTACCTTCAAAATCAAAATAATTTTCCATCTTTGTTATCCAATCAAGCAATTCATCTAAATCCAACTTACCATTATAATCTAGTGGATTGAAATGTGGTCTGGTATTTACCCTATTGAGGGCTCTTATGAACCTCTCTTCTCCCTGATCAAGGCCAGGTTGATCTTCTCTCTCCCTTTCTTCCTATTCTTTTAAACCTTCATCACTCACATCATCAACTGGTCGACCTCTCCTCCAAATCATTTCAACTACATCTAATCTAGTAGCAATTCCTCTCAACATCTCCATTAAAGTTGGTTCTGCATTTCCACGTTCTCCATTTCCTCTAACATTCCTTCTTCCCACCATCTTTACACAAGTCCTCTGCAGCTACAGGTCGGATCCTCAGTCTTCCACCCTACAAAAAATCTTCAATAGGACTCCACAAATTATGACGACCTCTCACAAATTGAATCTCACTCTGATACCAATCTGGTGCAACCACGGTAGGAGGGTCCTCAAAGAGAACAATTTGGATCATGCAACAAGAGTTACACAATAGAAGAAACACAGAATATGGAGGAAAATGTAGATTCAAACATTCTTATTATCAGAAAATTCAATTACAAACAGTCGGCAACATCCAGGCTTACAGATTCGGCTCATGATCCTGATATAACATGCTCCAAAATACAATATCCCTATATGCTCCTTAATGTGAGCAATAATCTTACATATTAGATCCTAAATTCTATCTTCACTACTTTCTAATGATCAATTACAATGTTTTATATCACATTCTGGGATCTAGAATCATTCGCGTCGGCCAAAGATTATTATAATCTCCAATGGAGGAAATGTAATGTGTGCATGAATAGGTTGGCCTCAAATTTGAATTACTCCTCAGTGAATGCATAGGATGAAGTGTGGACCTATAATTAAGGTCGGGGACACCTCATGAATGATTCAAATCACACCGTTGAGATCCGCAAGTTACAGGAAAGATCCACGAGTGATCAAACTAGCCATCAGGTTTGAAATTATTCCGATGTCGGTTCAAGAAACTGCCATGAAATTCAAAAGCGATAACTTGCTAGAAAAAGACCCAATCGTGCTCAAATCTTGGAATAAGGAAAACGAACATGTCCATGAAAACATGGATCCACAGGGTCTGGTGAGCAAATATGACAAAATGTTGAATCTGCCACTGAAACAAGAGAAAACTGAAGGGAAAATATTTTTGGTTGATGCAAGATTACCAAGAACCAGGGATGCTCCTGCATCATATAATTAATAGGGATCATGAATAATAAGAAAACAAGGAAAGAGAAAAATAAATGATTTTGCACATAATTGTAGAAATAAATGTGTTTAAGGTGTTGTTTAGTACTTAAAATAAAATTTTAATGTTATTTAATAGTCAAATTCAACAAAATATAAGAACTAATTCTAAACACTTATGTTTATATTAATTAATTTAACAATTAATTTTTTTTTTAAGAAAATGAGATATAAAATATGAAACAAACTAAAAGTAAATTTAATTAAACCTATAATTTTTCTTTACTAAAAAGAAACTTAGTGTAATGATGGGTAGATTATGTTATATAAAGAAAAATCTTAAAAGATAAGAAGAAAGTACATAAAATTCTCATGATTTTGTGATTAAAAAGTAGAAAACTAGAAGAGTTTGTAGGCTAGTGTAAGATATTTTTGTAACATCTAGTCAAATGTGGAGATACAAATACACAGTTGTAAAGATTTCCTTGAACATAAATTAGATAGAAATATAAAGAAAAATAAAGTAGATAAATTTTAGAATAGTTGCAATCAAATCAATTTGTAGTAGAGATGTCAATAGTGTGGTCACATCCTTATGCCATATAACATTTAGATTTTTTGAGCTAGTGTGTGTTGACCTATGGGTACCCACAATACTTATAATATTAGAATTTGATTTTGATTTATGTAGAGAGAGGAAAGTAGCTTGAACCTACAACTAGAAAGGAAGAATATTTTTGGACTATGTTGGAGTCTACTTTAAATAGACCCTCATTTGGTGTTTCTAACCATACATGTATCCAATAGAAGAAGATGGGTGTGTACTCTAAGCCTAATACACTTTGTGTTAGCTAATAAATTTAAAGTTACATAGTTATAAATGCTATGGGCTTCTATAGTGCGTTCAATGCATGGTGCATGTTATTGAAAAGGGTAGTGGAAGTAATATAGTGTTAAGGGGATATAGAATGAATGTACAAGTTTGGTTTCTTAAGAAGGATAATTTAGAAGTTACTTAAATTTTGTAACTCAACAATGGAAAGAAAGAAGATACAAAATGATGATTCCAAAGGAAAGGGGAAAACTAGAAAATATTATTCATGAGTCTAGGTTATGAGGATTCAAGCTTCCAGAGATGATTTCCAATAAGACATTATTTCAAGATTATAAAGAAAATATAATTATGAGTAGGAACATGAAGAGAAAATAAAAGATGTAAGAAGAGGTGTGAGTTGCCAAGCAAATAATTGTGCATGATCGAATAGATTTAATAAATATTTTCAAAATGATATATATTAATTAATAGAGGTAATATATAGAAAAATTAGAATGTGGCTTGTAGATACCCTTTATACAAGCTAAAATGTCAAAGAAGTTAAATCTCTAGCTCTAACTTTGGAGTGAAAAATATCTTTACTCTATTAAAAATTCTATGGACAATCTTTTTTTTTTCGTAATCTAAGTCTAATGGTATGCCAACCTACCTTTACAAGGACCTTTGTTGGTTTCTATTTATTAAAAAAACTACTGAATTAAATGTGTTTTAAAATTGACAATAGAATAGAAATTATAAATTTGACAACTTTGACAATTTTCAACTCTACAAATTCACTAAAGTGTTTGAAACCGAAATAAGTTTCTATTTAATCTAATAATGACTAGCCATTTGAAAATCTATATTACATAAAATTTGATATTTAATATATATATATTTTTAAAGTACTTAAAGAAAATTTGTTCACATACCCATCATATATATTCACTAAAATTATTGGCTTCTATATAAAATATTTGATTTAAATTCCTAAAAATATTTCATTATCAAAACATGAAATGACAACAATTTTACTACTCATTAAACTCCAATTAGAAATTTTTTATCTCCACCTTAATTACAAGGTGAAATTTGAATTGATATTCACAAACTAAATATATTTTTTAAATTATTTTTGAAGTGAAAAAAAATGGAAAAGCTATGAATAAAATAAATAATCATACAACCCAAAACAATATAGTGGGTGCCTCATATGAATCCAATCATACTTATCCTTTTCAAACTTGACTAAATTTATCAAAATAATGGCTACATAAAGTATTGATGGAACACCATAAGGGACCACATTGCAAAAACCTTCCATGTTTTATCGATAGAGACCATGCAACTAGAAGAGACCACTTCTTTGAAAACTACAATCTTCTAAGATAGAAACAATCATTGACTATTTAAAGATGTGGTTTATATACAACCACATGAGGACAACTGGGTCCTAAAGATTTATACATTTCAATCTTTTATCAATGAAATAAAATCCTTTTGAGTAATCTTCTCTAGAATGATAATGATGTCTCAATTACCTTACATGTCATGTTAGGCCAAAGGTTCTAAAATGTTTGGGTTTTGGTTTGTGAAAACAATATAAACTTTTTAAATGTTGACTAGGGATCCAAAGTAGTTAGTTCCATGCATCAATTTGTGAGTGGTTAGAATTATATGTTTTGTAATTACTTAAGGCACTAGATGATGTTTCCAATGAGGGGGGCCATGACAAGCCATTCCAATTAGGTGATGTGGGGGTTTAGTTCACATGGCAAGATTATAAGGTGTTAAATACATTGACTGATTGATAAGACATTGAAGAACTGATGAATATGCAAACATTGAATGGGAACATGTGAGCTGTTATTCTTGATAGTGAAGGATTAGAATGGAGAATAAATGAATAGTTTAAAGGTTTTTTCAACTAAAGTGGGGATATAATATCTGGGAGACTTCATTTCTTGTTTTGTTTTTTCTAAATTGAACATAACACTATTAAATACCCACACTTACTTTATCAGTTATAAAATCTAATGTTCTCTTTTGATAAAATCTAGCAACATGGCATTCCCATTGATGTTTTCAATACGTCATATTAGGCAAGGATATCATCATGGTCACTATTATGTGGTCAAGATTTAAGGATTATCACTAATTTATTTAGTATGTGGCCATCTAACTTTTGATTCAACTTCTAATTTGCTAGCTAGATTAGAGACCAAATTGTGATTCCCAAGAAAGCAAATGGTAGTGTTTCCCTTTAAAAAAGGTGTTGCCTTGAACAATTCCAATACCAGTGTTTTAAAATGATTATAATGCCATGTTTTGCGGAATCCCTCCAACAATGTGAAACAAGTTCATTAAATAATCTCTCAATACTTTATTAAAAATTTGACTATTTTAAAGTTTTTTTTTCAATGTTGGAATACGCTATGACATGTCATCACAATTAGTTTATCTATTAATTAATCAAACGTAGAGAAGGCGTCACACAATTTCCGACCATGGAAAGTATGTCATTTGAAAGCGCCCTCCTTGATAATGAAGATAAGTTAGCCTTCATTACAAATCTTTAAGTGTAAGGGGAAAAGTGTATAGCTAGTTTTTTTGTTTTTTTTGGTTTGAGATTTATTGTTATTGGTTGTTCTTAGTATAATGGTTTGGTGTGTAAACATATTTTTTTATAGAAGTTGGTAATTGATTGTTTCTGGAATGTAGATTGGTTGGTCAAGTCATTAAAAGACACGAACGATCGATGAGGTGCAAACTTCAACTCACCCAGCCACACACATTATGGAGAAGGTACTGGTAAATTGTACGACCCAGAGGGAATTAGTCTCACCTGGTAATAGAAACTTAAGAGAAGCCTGACCAATCGCAGGGATACCCCTTGAGATATCCAAAAAAAAAGTTGGTAATCGATTTGAATTTTGATTAAATCTAAATTCAATTTACATAGTTTTTATTTTCTATCTTAGATTAAATGTGTAAGTGTGGTTTTGAATCTAATTACATTTACAATTTTGACCTCTACATGTTTAAAATAATTTAAAAATAGACACAAACCAATTCAATCCTAACTAATGGCTCCTCATTCACTAAAACATGAAATATTTAAATTTACACCTTGGGGTGTTGTATAAAAGGAGGAAACCCTGACTTAGTTTAGACATTAGAGGAATTATTGAGAAGCATCAATGCAACATCATGACAAGAGCACTTATCACATCACAACATCATCATTTACACTAATAAGAATAAATTAGGCAATGCATTATATTTGGCATGCCTTCCACCATATTCAAAATCATTAAATCAATACAAGGGATTAACTAGGGTAAACAGTTGGGAGCAAGTAGCCATAATCTCCTAGCACAAGTTTGAATGGTGTTTATCTTCACCATCAAGTTCATATGCTAGATATGAACATTGGGCATTGTAAGATGTGGGGTTTATTTATGAAAAATTTTATGGCACATGTAAGAGCATGTAAGAGGGAGATTAGAAAATGGAAGAAAATCTAACAATTTATTTTGTAAGATGTGCAAGAAGAATCTAACTTATAAAAGGGGTAAGAAAGCATCTATGATTATGTTTAAGAAGTTGATTACCTTTTTTGAACTTGAGTAGTTATTATTTTATTCTTTGGTGGACTATTTTTGTATCTAGTGAAGTTGAACAACCAAGTTCATGAGAAAGGTATTGGAGATTCTAGAAAGATGTGTGTAACTCTTAGATACATTTCATGACAATTCTTTCCATGTCGTCTATTTTACTCATAATTTTAGTGAATGTTTTTGAAAAGCCATTTATGCTTTATTATATGCCTTTTTTCTATATTGGAGTTTTGAGATAGTTGTTTATGATAGAGGAGTTATATTGCAGTAAGGAGGTGTTACCAAAATATTGTTAGATATTCACCATAGATGAGGAATGGTATAATCTTGTTAATGTTTCTTTTTCATTGTAATATGTAATATGGCTATGGATGTATGCTTGCACATTTGAGATGCGATAGGTTGACATAACTAGATAATATTACATGTTTAGTGATAGGTTGGAGGACACATGCTATATATTCCTGTTGATCTCCACATTGAAGCCAATGTCTTTTTATTTTAAATCTATATTTGATAAATAATATAAAATTTTCATAGTGTTTGGAGTGTGGGTTTTATTTACTTGAAATTGTTTTCCCCACATATGTCTTGTATTCTTTCTCTTTATGGCGGATTATCTTTCTTCACCTTCTATTATTTTCCCTTTTATTCTCTCTTGAAAGTGAATATTACAATCTATTATGCTATTAAAATTTTAATAGATTTTTAATTTAGACAACTTTCCTCTTAGGTTTAATGGTAGAATGAACTCTACTTTCCCAACATTTGGTATTAGAGTTGTATGGTTGGTTCCATAGTTTTGTAGGTTTTTTCATGATATTGTTTCATAGTGTTTTAGGTTTGTGTATTCTTTTTTTAATTTGTTTAGCCTAATAAGCTCATGGGAATTTGTAGGAAGGGCCAGGTCAATCCCAACTAATCTTATCCATTCATTAAAGCATGAACTATTCAAATTTATACCTCAGGGTGTTGTATAAAAGGAGGAAACCATAATTTATTTGACATTAGGAGAATTATTGAGAAGCATCAATGTATCATCACTAAGAGATCATGTAGCATATCATAATATCTTCATCTACACTAATAATAAAAAAATATGCATTGCATTCTACTCGGCATGTCTTCCAAATTGTTTAAAATTATTAAATCAATCCAAGGGCTTGACAAAGGTAAAAGATTAGAAGTAACTTGCATATACTAGCACAAGTTTGAATGATATTTATCATTTTAGACACCTAAAATTATCTAAACATATCATACATTCCTAATGAACACATTTTTTCATCATTTTTCTTGTTATCTCCTAATTCATCAATTTTAATTAAATAATTTCTAATTATTTTGATTAAATTAACAATTTTCCTTTATTAATTGAGTAATTAATAGTATTTGATTAATTCATCATTTTTCTCTAATTCACCTTAGTTAAATAATTTTGAAATATTTAATTAAATTCTTAATTTCCCTCTTTCCACTTAATTAAATAATTTCAAACCCATCCAATTAAATAATTTCTAATTATTTAATTTAAAAACTTTATTTCTTCTCATCCCTCACAATTATTATTTTTTTAATTATTTAATTAGTTAATTTTCCTCCAAGTTGCACATAGCATATATTCTATTTTCAAAAATAGAATATTCATTTTCTTCAAAATATATTCCTTCCATAAAATATCTTAAAGTATCTTCATTAAATTAGGGGATGGAGTTCAGTTAACTAAACCTCTCATTCGATGCAGCCTATCATGGACTCAAAATGGCTCAAAGCAAAGGGTATTGGAAGGTCTGGTTGGAGGGTGAATCTCTGAACATTATAAATAATTTGAAGAATGCTTCACCTTCGTCTTAGACTATTGAGGCCTTGGTCAGGGACTCCATTGAAATTATCAATTCCTTTGATACTTTTTACATCCCCCACATATTGAGAGAGGGAAATATGTTAGCTGATTTCTTCGCTAACTTTGGTGTTACAGAAAGAAAGGAGTGGGATTTAAATGATCCTATTCCTTTTGAGGCAACAACTATTATTAACAATGAATGCTAATCTCAAGTTGCTTTTGATCTTATTTTGCATTTAGTTGTGCATGTCCTTATTCATGTGGCCTAATTTTATGAATGGGGATGTTTAAGTTTTAAGTATAGGGGACGGCTTTCACATGGACCGGAGTTCAAATTCATCATTTCTTATATGTCCTTCTGTTGGCTTCGTACGGATTTTGGGTGATATTCGTCTTAGTTTCCAAAGTCTTTTGTTTTATAATTCTGCTCTGGGTGGTATCTGTCTTAGTTTCCTGAGGTTTTTTCTTTGTGCTTGGCCTCTGTTTGTTAAGTCTTTTGCGATGGGTGGGGATAGAAACCGCACTGAGCCTAAGTCCTATGTTTCTACTAAGCAAAGGAAGGAAGTGTGGGAGATTTTAGAGAAGGGTGACTTAACTCCGTATATGGAGAAATTGCATGGTAACAACCCCTAGGTCATTGATCCGGTTGCTCAGGGGTGGAATGAGAGAACCCTAAATTTGGGCAGAAGGGAAGTCATGGTTGATGAAGAATTCATAGCCCAAATTACTAGCTTGGCTATGCATGGTATGAAGGTGTTCAGAGACAAAAAAGAATCACAGGTTGTGATGTCTATTTTCTTTAAAGGGAATGAGGTTGTTGATTTGAAGACGGTGAAGAGTGGTGGTTATCAGAGGAGATCCTTAAAAGTGTTGTGGTGTGATGTTGTTGAAGAGATTATGAGGTATGCCGCCTTGGAAGGTAGGTATACAATGATTAACACTTACTATTTCCTTTGCTTAGCCATTTCTAGCATAAGAAATGGAATTCCTTTCCATACTACTTGTTGATGTCGCTTGACTCGGGGATTAAGGATCATATAAAAAACCCCAGAAACCTTGTCCTACATGTGGGGCTAATTATTCTGTTATATGAACACGTCAAAGTTCATGAGGTGCAAAAACCTCTTGTGTCCCTGAAGGAAGATATTGCTAAACTGCGGGAGGGTTATGAGACGGTGTCAGAAGAGGAAAGGGTTAGCAAAAAATCTAAGAAGAGGAGGCTTATTTTGAACAAAGAGTTTGAGTTTGATAGAGATGATGATGTTGATTATGTCCCGGATTCATATGCTTCTTTTGAGGAGGGCCCCATTTCCTCTGTTCCGGGTAAGACTAGGAAAAGGAAGTTGGATGACAAAGAGGGCTACACGACATGCAGCGATGAGGTGGTAGTGAATGTTCATTCATTCTAAGGGGGTTAAGGACAAAAATGAACTTTATGGGGAAGCTTCCTCTCCTCCCCCAATGACTAGACAACTGCAGCAAACTGAGGATGGGAGTCAAAAGAGAAGGGTATTGAGAACTGTTGGCCAACTCTTGGAGAAGGGTTTCCCTCTCTCCCTAGCTAGAGGTATCTTTGGTGAGGCTTCTCTGAGTGCTAACATTGGGATGCAGAAGCAGGGGAAGGAAAGGTTTATGGGTGGAGGACATACTGTGGGAACTAGCAAAGTGGATGTGGATAGGCTGATGAAAAGGAAGGCTGTTGTGGAGGAAATCACCTGCTCCATTCGAAAGATGAAGACTCTTGTCTCCAATGGCAAAGGTAAGGATATTTTTGCTGATAAGGTTCATGTTAGTTCTCCTGATGAGTAGATTGTTGTGGGGAAAGGGATTGAGAACTTTGACAAAGAGGAGTTGTTTGATGTGTTGGGCTCGACTCATGATAGTGCTAATGTGTTGTTTAAACTTTTTAAGTGGTTCTTCCATGAGATTAATAGGACTAATGTTAGAATTAGAGGTATTGCTAGTAAGGCTGAGGATCCTTCTGTCCAAAGCCAAATTGATGATCTGATGGACTCTCTTAATACTGTGGCTAATACTGTGGTAGAGGAAACCATCAATTTGAAACAAAACTTGGAAGGGAGAATCTTATCCCTTGAGGATAAAATTGATAAAATGTGGAATTTTGTAATGAAGAGTGGAGATGTCCCTAAGGTTTTGGGTATTTTCTGACTCTGCCAAGGTGATCTCCCCTATGATTACTGTGAAAAAGAGAAAGGATACTATGTTTTTTTATGATATTGTTGTTGTGGGTAAGCTGTTGGATGTGGATTGCGCTGGTGAGAAGGGTGGTGTTAAAGGTAGTGTTTTGAGTGGTGAGGTAAAAATTGGTGGGCCGGGGGCCAGAACTAGAAATAGAATCAAAGCTCAGGGAAGGGCCTTCGGTATAGAGGTGTCTAATACTGTGGATAATGTGTAGAAGATGGCTGGTAGTGAAATGGAGGCTGTTGAGATTCTGAACAATATGTAGTCTTGTTGGTTGGTTGCCTTATTTTTGGTTGTTGATTTGCTATTGTTGGGTTGATTGTTGCGTAAAGTTGTTTTCTTTTTTTATCAGTTGCTTTATTTTGTAAAGGGTTTTGGGCCCCTTCAAAACCCATTTTTTACCTCCAATCAAAACTAAACCTCTCATTCAATCTCTACCATTGATCTCTTGATTTGATCTCCACCATTGATCTTCATCCTCTAATCTCAATCATTGATCAAACCTTCATGAAATCTATAAAATAAGTCTTCTCCTCAATTTGAATTTATTTACAATATTTTGAGAACATTGATCATTCAATTGAGCATTTGAGTTATCATTGTGAATCAAAATCTTCATTGTCAAGCTTCATCAAGATCATCAACAAGATTTTGCAAAATGGGATATGCATAATTGACCAATCCACACATCAAATTAGTGCAATTCAACAATGGAGTACTAGGTTTGCATGCTTTCTTTTGAGGTATTTTTTTCTTAATTGAAATTATATTCTTGATTTGGGTTTACTTCATTTAAAGTATTTCATTCAACTTCATTAGTTAGAGGATTTAATTGATCTTTTAGTTTTAGTTGTATGGTATTTTCTAACCCTAATTGCTTAATCTATCTATAATTCATTATCCATTATTCTCATTACATATTTTGGCACACTCAATTGGACCCATGTCCCTGATCTAATGTCTAATTGAGTTTTTTTGTGAAGCTACAAGTTACAG
>VDFB02271358.1:1049176719-1049238936 GCA_007258455.2 Sequoia sempervirens | reverse complement strand
GGGGGAGACTAGACCTCGTGACCAACTTCCTGCAACAGGAAATATTTAGCCAATATAATGTTATTTTGAATACATGATATATGATATGATTTAATGGATGAATGAAATGCAACTATAGAGATTTATTTTTGAGATGTCTTATGCATTTCTATGATGTGTGATATGAAAAATTTGATATGATCAATGAAAATTATTTAATTTAAATGTATGAATGATGAAATGATAAAATAAATGCTTTCTATATGTATGCTCTGAAAATGATGATGCAACTACTTGATAATTATGATGTTTTTGTTAATGTCACATATATTCAATCCATTATGATGAGGGCGCAGCCCGAGACTTAGAAAATAACCCACAAACAAGAGAATAATTTTATTATTTAGAAAATGGAGCTTCTTACATGTAGAGGATCTCAAATCCCCAAGTTCTACAACACATGCAAGTCACAGAAAGCTACAGAATAACCCTTTCGCAATATGAGAGCTTGTCCCCAAAAAGTTACCAAAAAATTAGAAACCCGCCCATAAATAGAGCTCCTCTTTAGTTTGGAGCCAAAACAAAATTCAAATTTGAGTTTAGGTGGTTTGGCACCAAAAATTTACAACATGAAGTTCAAATTTCAAAAGAGCATTTGCAAATGTATCTTCTAGAAAGTGCGCCAACTTCCCGGGGCCATAACTTTTGATTCAGGACTTTGATTCGCAAATCATTTGAACCATTGGAAAGGTCTCAAAGTCAATAATGTGCTCAAAACCCACTTCACTAATTTCAGCAAGTTTTGGGGCCAATCCAGGAAATCTAAGTGCCTCATATCTAACTTTGAAGATTTTTATGTGCAAATCTGGGAAACTAAAATTGCAATATCTTTCAACCCAGGAATAGAAAATAAAAACCGTAAATTGGGAATTTCATTATGATAAAAAGGGTATCCAAAAATGTAAAAAAAACTAAAAATTGAGAAACTTGAAATTTAACTATTTTTGGTGATGCAAGATTGCCCTTACACCACTGGATGCTCCTGCATCAGACACCCAGGGTAATTTGAGAAGTGACCCCATCACATCTCAAATGGTGGAGAAAAACCCAAAGGGTCGACCTCTACCTTAGGCAACCAGGATGAATCTTCAACAGGCCTTCCTTTCCATTTCACCAGATATTCTTTATACTGCCTATTCCTTGTACTCCTTCCCACACTGTTCCATCGTTGGTACTTCCTCTGCGCCACCTTCATGATACTCTGTCAAATCTGAAATGTTGAACACAAGGGAAATTTTGAATCCATCCGGAAACTCTACCTCATATGCATTCCCTGAATCATGCCTCTTCAAAATTTTATAGGGACCAAACTTCTTCATCTTCAATTTGTTATATGTTCCTACTGGAAACCTTTGTTTCCTCAAGTGGACCATCACTTCATCACCAATCTGAAACTCCTTATACCTCATCTTCTGATCTTCCTTAGCCTTATACTACATATTCATCTTGTTAATATGTTCTCTTACCTTCTCATGTATATCCCTGATGTGTTTTACAAAATCTTCAGCTTCAACACTTATTTTCTTCTCTTGGTTCATCTTCCTCAATTCTGGAGCTGTTATGGGGCTACCTCCATACACAATCTAGAATGGTGATCTACCAGTGCTTCTGTTGATAGAATTGTTGTAAGAAAATTCTGCTTGGGGTAAGATCAAGTCCCATCCCTTGGGTTTATCTCCTACCAAACATCTCAGTAGGTTACCCAGACTCCTGTTAACAACCTCTGTCTGCCCATCGGCTTGTGGATGGTGTGCAGAACTGAACTTCAACTCTGTCTACAGCTTCTTCCACAAGGTCCTCCAAAAGTACCCCACAAATTTGGTGTCATGATCTGAAACAATACTCTTTGGCAGACCATGTAGCCACACCACTGCTTTGAAGAACAAGTCAACAATTTGGACTGCATCATGGTTCTTCTGACATAGAATTAAATGTGCCATCTTCAAAAACCTATCAACCACCACAAAGACTGAATCATTCCCTCATTGTGTCCTTGCGAAACCAAGAACAAAGTCCATACATATATCCTCCCATGGCCTCTTTGGTACAGGTAAGGGCTGATATAAGCCTTGTATTTTGGCTCACTCCTTTAGCCATCTAACATACCTTGCAGCTTTGTACAAACTTCTTCACATCTTGTGACAACTGAGGCCAATAATAATGCTCACTGATAATGGAAATGGTCTTATCCCAACCAAAATGTCCTGCCATTCCTCCACTATGCTTCTCCTTTATCAGGTTCTCCCTCATGGAACTCCTTGAGATACATAATTGATTTCCCTTAAATAACATGCCATCCTGGATTATGAAATCTAGCCACCTTATCCTATCCACTGTAACAGGTTCCTTTCAAGCTTTCCAAGCCTCTGCAAAATTAGGATCTTCTGCATACAGTGTCTTGAGTTCATTGAATCCAACCACTTCAATCTACATCTTTGTCATCAATGTATGCCTCCCACTTAAGGCATCTGCAACCCTATTTGACTTCTCACTCCTATATTTCAAAACAAAGGTATAACTATGCAAAAACTCTACCCATTTCATATGCATCTGATTTAATTTTCCATGACTATTTAGGTACTGCAAGGCCTGATGTTCAGTATATAGAACAAATTCCTTCGGCAACAAATAATGTCTCTATTTCTTTAATGCTTGAACTATTGCATAAAATTCCTTATCATATACAAAATAATTTCTCTTGGCATCATTTAACTTTTCACTGAAATAGGCAATGGGATTACTTTCTTGGCTCAACACTGCTCCAATGGCATAACCACTGGCATCACAATCCACTTGAAACACCTTGTTCAAATCTGGGAGGGATAGAATAAGTTGCTCTGTCACCTTCTACTTCAACAGTTCAAAACGTTTTGTTGCTCCAGTGCTCCACTTGAATTATTTTCTATCCCCTCTCATTGTTTTAGTCAGGGGTCCACAAATACTACTGAAGTTTCTAATGAACTTTCTATAAAAACTAGCCAAACCATGGAAAGATCTCACCTCGGTAGTAGTTTTTGGGGTAGGCCATTCCAGAATAGCCTTCACCTTCTCTGGGTCCATCTTGAGACCTTCTGCTGAGACAACAAACCCCAAGTACACTAACTCCCTCTTCACAAAACTGCACTTCTTCGGATTAATCAACAGTTTCTCTTCTCTTTAACTTCTCAAAGGTTTCCTCCTAATATGGATCGATGCTCATCCAATGTCTTACCGAAAATAAAAATATCATCTAAATACACAATAACAAAACTTCCCAGAAATTCTTTTAGTACCTCGTTCATGAGTTGCATGAATGTGCTCGGTGCATTGGTTAGCCCAAAAGGCATGACTAACCATTCGTACAGGCCCTGTTTCATCTTGAAGATAGTCTTCCATTCATATCCCTCTCGAATCTGGATCTGGTGATATCCACTCTTCAGATCAATCTTTGTGAAGTACTGAGCTCTACTCAAACAGTCCATCAGGTCATCCATCCTTGGCAGGGGAAATCTATACTTTATTGTTATCTTGTTTATGGCTCGGGAATTTGCACACATCCTCCACTCCCCATCCCCTTCTTTTGGTGCTAGCATCAGCAGGTAATCGCGACACGGGATTCAAACTCTCCCAGACAAACCTTTTTCTCTATAACTCTTGAACTTGTTTGTTCAACTCCTCATTTTCTGTTGAGCTCCTATGAGCTACCTTTATTTGGAAAAATAGTCTCTAGGAATCAAGTCAATCTCGACATTGATCTTCCTTATTGGTGGTAAAACCCTCGTGTACATTACATAAACATTATCCTCAAACTCATCCAACATCCCATAAACTTCTTCGAACCTTTCACTATCCCTCCTACTCACTCTAGGAATCAATGCATAACACACACGCTCATGCTTCATACCTTCTAAAATTTTTCTTCCATCTACATATCAAATTCTAGCACTACTGCATACCTTTTCTTCGGTCTCCTTCAGGGGTTTCAACTTGTGACGAACCCCATCCTTTGTCAAGGAATAAGTGTTTGCATGGCTATCATGTATAGCTCGCCTATCGAACTGCCACGGCCTCCCCAACAACATGTGACATGCATCCATGGGGATGATATCATAGAGTACCTCATCATGGTAGCCCTCGATCTTGAACTTTACTAGGCACTGCTCATTGACCAAAACTTTGTGGTCTTTCTGCAACTAGGCAATCCGATATGGATGTGGGTGCTTTCCTTCTTCAGCCTTCAACTTTGTGACCATCTCTCTTTTGACACTCAAATTATCTGCTCCCACCGTTGGCCAATGACATCACAACATTTTCCTTCACACTTGCACCTTTGTGTGAAACATTGTTCCTCTATTCGCCTTTGCCCCGACCACTTGGCTTAATCTTTATCCGACGTTTGCCTTTATCCGTGATGTAACCTCTTCCATGACCTGCCTTCTTTAGACCGCCTTGTTTTAGACATTCAGTTCGAGCGTTCTTTCACCACACCGGAACATCCATTCCTTTGAAAACCACCTTTCGATCCTTTGTCCATATCTCCTCATCCTCTACCTCTTTGATCACCACTATTTTGATCACGGGCGGTAGTTGTCATTCCTTTGGCTTCATTTGGTACCCACATCTTCACTTTTCTTTTCATCATTATTTCAGCTCTGGTCTTCCGTGACCCCTTCCACTTTGACCTCATCATCCTTTTTCTTGCCATCAAATCTTTGTTCACTTCTCTTCCACCTTCAGAGCAAACTAATACACATCCTCAATGGTGGTCATTCTGACTAGGCTTAACTCCTCCTGAATGCTCGGTCGTAACCCATTAAGATATCGGGCTACCTTCTCCTTATTGGCCTCTATGTGGCCCGTTCTGATGATTATCTTGTGAAAATATTCAGTATATTCTTTCACAGATCTACTTCCTTGCTTCAACCCTTGCAATTTATTCAACAAATCTAACTCGTAGTCCACTAGTATGAATTGCTTCTTCAGTTTCTCAACCATGCCATCCCATCTTGTGATCTTTCCTTTTTGTCTTTGATTTCTTTCCAACTGGACCTCTTTCCACCAAATACTAGCATGGCCCTTTAGCTTCATTTTTGCAAACTTAACCTGATCTGGGTCCTCAATTTTTTCATACTCAAAATATTCTTCTAGCTCGTTGATCCAGTCGATCAACTCTTCTGGGTTCAGATTTCTGGAATAACTGGGGACTTCTGCCCTGGGTCTTTTCCCAATCTTTGAAATGGCCCTTATTAGCGGCATTTGGTCTTGATCAATTGCTTCTTCTTACTCTTCTACATTTGAACCTTCTTCCTCTCCTTAATCCTCACTTTCCTCCCTCGGGTTTAACCCTCTTCTCAACTGCTCTTGTAACGCGTCAATTTGTCTCTAGAGGGCTGCTAGTGCATCTCTTCCACTAGCATTTCTGCTGCCTCGACCACCTCTGGCACCACCATGCCTACCAGGCATCACTCTTGGAGGCATCTTTCTTGACCTCGACCCACAACCACGGTCCTGGTGTGAACTACCTCATGATCGGCGATCTGTCCACACGCTCAAGAAAACCTCGCTCTGATACCACTTGATGAGGACGCAGCCCGAGACTTAGAAAATAACCCACAAACAAGAGAATAATTTTATTTTTTAGAAAATGGATCTTCTTACATGCAAGGGATCTCAAATCCTCGAGTTCTACAACACATGCAAGTCATAGAAAGCTACAAAATAACCCTTTCACAATATGCGAGCTTATCCCCAGAAAGTTACCCAAAAATTAGAAACTCACCCATAAATAGAGCTCCTCTTTAGTTTGGAGCCAAAACAACATTCAAATTTGAGTTTAGGTGGTTTGGCACCAAAAAATTTACAACATGAAGTTCAAATTTCAAAAGAGCATTTGCAAATGTGTCTTCTAGAAAGTGCGCCAACTTCCCGGGGCCATAACTTTTGATTCGGGACTCTGATTCGCGAACCGTTTGAACCGTTGGAAAGGTCTCGAAGTCAATAATGTGCTCAAAATTAGCTATGCCAATTTTGGAAAGTTTTGTGGCCGATTCAGGAACTCTAAGTGCCTCAAATATAACTCAAAAGATTTTTAGGTGCAAATCTAGGAAACTAAAACTACAATATCTTTTAACCTAGGAATAAAAAATAAAAACCGTAAATTGGGAATTTCATTATGACGAAAAGGGTATCCAAAAATGTAAAAACATCTAAAACTGAGAAACTTGAAGTTTAACTATTTTTGGGTGATGCAAGATTGCCCTTACACCACTGGATGCTCCTGCATCACATTATGTGAAAAATATATCTTTTTTTGGAATTGGTTACCCTTCTATGTAACAAATATTCTACAAATGTAAAACTATTATGAATGCAATCTATTTTTACCATGCAAATCTATAGGCAAACATTGGAATCTTAACAATACTTTTATTGTGCTTTGTATCATCATAGAGATTTAAAAATGTTGAAAGTGATTACAAGCATCGATGGTATAATTTAGACCATGATGACCTGAGTACTACTTGCATGATTTTTGATATTGCAAGTGAACACAAGAATCTAGGTATAATTAAACTAAGATGACCTGAGCATTTCTTGTATAAACAGACAAGAATCAATCACTTTCCTATGTGAATTTTGAATGTTATCAATGATACTTTGTAGAGAACGTCTCATGACAATTTACATAGTAATTTTGATTAATTCACATATAGTAGACAAAGAAAAATACCATTCTCCTTCCTAGCTTCTCTATTTCAATACATCATTGAGTTGCTCCAAAGAAATGATAAAAAAGATCAAAGTACAACATATGCAACCTTTGCTTAAAGTATTTCAACCATTATTCAGATTAGATCATCCATTTTGATTTTATGATTTTTTTTTTTGTGACTTTCGAGATATTGAACAAAAACCTAATCTAAAGACCTATCCTAGGGGCCTTGGAGGCTAATCAAAGATTAGCCTTGCCTATGTTATACATGTAGAGACCACGTAGTTCGACTGACACATAATCTATTTTTGACTTTTGGAGAGTGACTTTTTGACTTGTTTTTGGTATTTTTTGTTGTGATATGGATGTCCAATGTGTTTCTGATGGTGATTGATGTTTCATTTTGGGTTGTGTTTCGACCATTGTTTTTGTTGCGTTTGTCTTCCTATTGTTTGTCTATTTTGTTATCTCAAGATTTATTGCCCCCAGTGAGGTCAGGGTTTTTCCCCCAAGCTAGGGCGGGACATGACCACTCACAATGATATTATAATGGATGTGAAATGATGGTGGAAGTAACAACCATGACATGCATCCAATAGATATAAAAGTTGGTTTAAATCACAAGTAGCGCCTATTTTCAGGTTTTCACTACATGTTTTTATTGCACTTTTTTAGTATTTTTGATTTTTTTGTATTTTGTATTTTTTGTATTTTTATTTTTGTATTTTTCTGTCACCAAGACACCTATTTTCTAGGTTTTCATCAAGGAACCATTTTCAAATCCTGACCCATGCACTAGGTGATTCAGGTGTAGAACTTTCTGAGATGGATACTATTAATAGGTTCATCGAACAGATCCCCTTCAACTATAGATAGTTGATAGGCTCCAGATCCATAAACTGATATGATGACAAAGGGACCCAGCCAGTTAGGTTCAAAATTCCCTTTCTTTTCTTTGTCTTGCTGATTTTTATGGTTTTCTTTTAGGACCAAATCCCCAACTTGAAAGACTCTAGGATTTACCCTTTGATTGTAGGTTTTGGACATCCTCTGTTGATATGTCGTCAGATGGTTCACAACTTGTTGACAACGTTCATCCAATGGTTCCAACTCTTGCAGTCTAGAAACCCTATAATCTTCATCTAGAATGATACCTTTCAGTGATACACAAAATGATGGAATCTCAACCTCAATGGGTAGTATAACTTCTGATCCATATACCAATACATATGGTGTAGCTCCTGTGGGTGTTTGGATGCTAGTTCGATATGCCCATAATGCAAGATTTAGTTGAACATGCCAATCACGTCCAACATCGTTAACCATTTTCTTTAGAATTTTCAGAATTGTTTTGTTTGAGGCCTCTGCTTGGCCATTTCCTTGCAGGTAGTATAGTGTTGAAAAATGATGTTGGATATGGAACTTCTCACACAATTCTTGGACATCCTAGTTCTTAAAAGGTCTCCCATTGTCTATTACTATGGATTGGGAAATTGCATATCTACAAATGAGGTAGTTTAGTATGAAAGACGAGATCTATTTTCTTGTGATTGTTGTTAAAGGAACCGCTTCTATCCATTTTGTAAAGTACTCCATTGCTATGATTAAAAATTTGTGCCCATTCGATGAAGATAGATTTTGTTGGAATATCTACCTCAATCCTTACTGACATCGAACTCCTAAAGGGAAAATTCACTATGACATTGTTCATGTTTGGGCGACTAACAATTCTGAAGCTCTTGAAATGATCCAATCGCTGTGACAGGGTTGAAGTCTTGCCGACAAAGTCTATCACTGTGACTTTGTGCTTTTGGCATGACCTTTTGGCAAATGGATTTCTTCAGGCGATAGTGTGATCTTATTGGGCTAACTCGGGTGTCGGGGAGAGGTCCCAGCAATTGGTGGATGTCTCACCGATAGCTTAAAGCTATTGGGGTAACATAGAGGTCGTAGGGAGATGTCTCAATGATGTAGCTTGGTCACACTGACGGGAGTTCTTCACAGTGACAAAAGACTTCGCTGGGAAGTCTTGGCAACTTGGTTAGGTCATGTCAATGAGAGATGTCTCATGGTCTTCGTGGTGACAAAAGACTTCGTTGAAAAGTCTTGGTGAAAGTATTGAGTCTTGTCGATAGGAAGTCTTCAGTAAGACTTAGGGAGCTTGGAGAAAGGTCACGGTAATAGACACGAGTCTTGGTGACAGTGTGACTTTTGGTGGAAGCTTTGTTTTGGTATGACATCTCACCAAAACTGTGGGATCTTTCCAATACGTGAAAGGCTTTAGAGTAACATAGGGTTGTCAGCAGAAAGTCTTGGCGAGATCAGTATGTCTTGTCAAATGGACTAACTCATCGCTGGGATTGAAGACTTTGATATAAGTCTCTCTGAAAAGTGAATGTTATGCCAAATGGAAATATCATCGGTGTGACTTGTGAACTCGACATGAGGTCTTGGCGAGAATGAAATGTCTTACCGATGGAATGTCTGATCACTATGACTTGTGCATTTGATATGAGTCTCGCCGATAAGGGAAACCTTTACCGATAGGAACAAAATGGACATCGATGGTTTTGGTATAACTTCTTTGTTGTCTTGCCGACTGCTAGAGACTTAAAGAAAATATCGATAGAGAAACTTTGTGGCATCGGGAAGACACTGTGAGTGTCTCACCAATATGCCAACTAAGTTGAATTATGTTGACCGTGAGACCATCCTGTGTGGCATCCTCCTAGACCAATTAGCAGAAGCAGTTTTCAAACTGATGACGGTTGGATTTTTAGTAATTGTTGCGACACTGGAACTGAATAGCTTCCAGGGAAAAATATGAAACAACATGGAAACTTTCTTCGATGGAGATCTGGCAGATAAGGATGCACAGAAGACAAAATTAGAATGTGAATAAAATAAAAGTAGATCGATTCTGATTTGAGAAGATGATGAGTTTATCGAATAGGTTGAGAGCTTTCCTGAGAGAGTTTGAACAGTGAATGAAGCTACAGTAAAATACTAGAGAAATGTATTTTTGATTGTATGTAATTTTTGTTGTTACTGTAATACAAAGAGATTCAGCTTGGTGTGGTGGTTTTTTCCTAAAAGGGTTTCCCACATAAATTTGTTGTTCAGTTGTCTTTTTGTATTTGCTCTATTTCTGTAAATCTTTCATGTGTGTCTTAATTATATTGTAATTTGAAAATTAAAAGCCCTACATTGCATTCTTCCGTGTGGTTTTGACATTAGGAAAGTGTTTTCCGCACCTGTTCTTTCCTTACAAGTGGTATCAGAGCCTGGCCAGTTGTGTTGTCCTTGTGAGTGGGTTGGGTTTTTGGTGTCAATCCTTTTCCAATGGGAGTTTTGTAGAGTTCTTTTAGTTTAATTACAAATGAAGATGGTGAGCACATCCAGAAGGATGGATATAGATAAATTCAATGGAAGCAACTTTGAGCTATGGAAACTCAAAATGGAAGATCTGTTAGTAGGTTAAGTTCTTTGGACTGCTATGTCTGGAACAATGCCTCAAGGCATGAAGCAAGAGGATTGGGACCTTGTAGATAGAAAGTATAAAGGGTTGATAAGGCTCTATTTGGTAGACTTTGTTCTTCTGCACATGCATGAAGAAAAGACCACATCTTCCTTGTGGAAAAGATTAGCATCTATTTATCAAGGAAAGTCCTTGGTGAACAAGTTGTTCTTGAGGAAGAAGTTGTACTCTTTGAGAATGCAGGAAGGAGGGTCCATTGCTGATCACTTAAATGCTTTCAACATGTTGATTTCTTAGCTGACATCTATTGGTGTGAAGATTGAAGATGAAGATCATTGCATGTTGTTTTTGTGTTCTCTGCCTGATTCTTGGGATCATCTAGTGATGGCCATTGGGAGTACAACATCCACATTCAAGATGGAAGATGTTGTTGCTTCTCTATTATCAGAAGAAATGCGAAGAAAATCTTCTGAGATGATAAAGGAGGCTCTGGCTGTTAGAGGTAGACCAAAGGAGAAAGGCAAGAAGAAGGACAAGAAGTCCAAATTGAAATCAGAAGGGAATCAAAGTCTCATGGAAAGAAGTCAAAGCTAAAGTGTTGGAATTGTGGGCAACCTAGTCATGTCCGAAGGGATTGCAAGGAGGAGAAAAAGAAGAAGAACTCTTCTGGAAATGATTCTTCTCATAGTGATGCTGACATTTTCATTGCAGCTTTGGCTACACGGGCATCAGATGATGTCTGGCTGATTGATTATGGAGCATCTTTCCACATGATATCTCATAGAGAATGGTTCATGAAATATGAAGAATACAATAGTGGAAAGGTGTATTTGGCAAGTGATTCATCTTTAGAAATTTTTGGTCGTGGAAGAGTCAGAATTCAATTCCTTGATGGAAGAGTGAAGGGAATCAATGATGTGATGCACATACCAGGTCTGGCTCATAATTTACTTTCTGTAAGTAAGCTAAATGATATCAGAGTACATGTCACATTCTCTGGAAATGGTTGCAAGATGACTAGAGGCTCTATGGTGTTGGCTAGGGGTGCTCAAATTGGTACCTTGTACAAGTTGGATGCACAAGCTATTCAATGCAACATTGTCTTTGCAAAGTCACTTATGGCTGCTCATAGAGCAAAGAAGGAAAACATTCATGATGGAATAAACTCCATGGAAGTTAAACTTCCAGCAGAGAAGACTATGCTCTGGCATCATAGGCTTGGCCACATTGGTGAGAAAGGTTTAAAAACCTTGAAAAATAAAAACTTGGTAGAAGGGCTTGAAGATTGTAACCTTGAGTTCAATTTTTGTGAACATTGCATATATGGAAAGTACCACCGTGTTTCATTTTATTCCAGTCCTCACAAAACTTCTAATATACTTGATTATATACATTATGATGTGTTTGGTCTAGTGAATGTTCCTTCTTTGTCTAAATCAAGATACTATGTGTCATTTATTGATGATTATTCAAGAAGAGCATTTGTATATTTTCTGAAAAGTAAATCAGAAGTGTTCAGTTGGTTTAAGGAATTTAAAAACCTTGTAAAAAATCAGATTGGTAGAAAAATAAAATGTTTAAGGACTGACAATGGTGGTGAGTTCTATTTAGATGAATTTGAAAGGTACTGTAAAGATCATGGGATCAAAAGACACAAGACTACACCTTACACTCCACAACAAAATGGAGTTACTGAAAGGTTCAACAGGACAATAATGGAAAGAGCATGAAGTATGCTGAGTAGTGTTGGCTTGGAGGAGAAGCTCTAGGCTGAAGTAGTCTCTACAACATGTTACTTGGTAAATCGCTCCTCTAACTCTACTCTTGTTGAGAAGATGCCTTTGGAAGCATGGTCTGGAAATAATCCCTCTTTGAGACATATTCGTGTCTTTGGCTGTGAGGCATATGCATATGTGCCATTTGAAAAAAGATCTAAGTTGGAAAACAAAGTTGTGAAGTGTATTTTTATTAGCTATGGCGCTAGAATAAAAGGATACAAGCTTTGGAATCCTGAGACTGAGAAGGTTTTGTACAACATAAGTGTTATCTTTCATGAGCTGAAACCTTCTACATTGGATATGCAGTCAGAGAAGAAATCAGAAAATGAAAAGGATGTAGTAGCAATTCCTCAAACACCAGATAAAGAGGAATTGAAAAATAAAAATGTACCTGATACTGAGGAGAGCTTAAGTAGTTCTAAAAGTTCTGAAGATGATGAAGAACCACCTCAGCCTTAGCCTGTGAGGAGGTCAACTCGTGAAAGAAAGCAACATGAAAGGTATGGGTTTTCTTTAATAGAGTCTACTTGTGCCTATGCTTTAATTTCTAGTACTGATGAACCTAGGACTGTGAAAGAGGCATTTAAAATGTCTAATTCAAACTCTTGGTTAGAAACCATGAATGAAGAAATGGCATCATTAGAAAAGAATGACACCTGAATTTTGGTTCCATTGCCTAAAGGCAGAAAATCTGTAGGCTACAAATGGATATTCAAAAGGAAAATAGGTCTAGATGGCAGTGTAGAAAAATATAAAGCGAGGCTAGTTGCAAAGTGTTATTCTCAAGTAGAGGGAATTGACTATGGAGAAATCTTTTCTCTTGTAGCTAAGCTGACATCTATTAGATTTCTTTCATCACTTGCATCAGCATATGATTTCAAGATTGAATAGATGGATGTGAAAATAGTATTTCTTCATGGTGATCTTGAAGAAGAAATTTATATGTCCCAGCCAGAGCACTTCATGGAAAAAGGTAAAGAAAGACTAGTATGCAAGTTAAAGAAATCTCTGTATGGTTTAAAACAGTCCCCTAGAATGTGGTACCAAAATTTTGACACTTTTGTCTTGTCATTGGGATTTTTAAGATAAAAATGTGATCACGGTGTTTATTACAAAGTTGAAAGTGATCAAATTCTCATTATTGCTCTATATGTTGATGATATGTTGTTTATAGGAAATAGTAAGCTAATAATTTTTTATCTTAAGTCCCAGTTGTCTGCAAAGTTTGAAATGAAAGATCTTGGTGCAGCAGGGTATATTCTGGGAATGGAAATAACCAGGGACAGAAAGAATAGAAAACTTTGGCTCAGTCAGAGTAAGTATATCATGACTGTTCTAGAGAGATTTTGTATGACTGAGTGCAAATAGCTAGTTGTTCCAGTTACACAGGGAACGAAGCTATCTATTGAGGATTGTCCAAAATATTCTTCTAAGATGGAGGACATGACCAATGTACCTTATGCAAGTGCAGTTGGTAGTCTTATGTATGCAATGGTATGTACAAGGCCAGACATTTCCCAAGCAATGGGAGTTCTTAGTCGGTTTATGACTAATCCTAGAAGAACACATTGGGATGCTGTGAAGAGAGTGTTTAGATATCTAAAGGGCACTTCAGACTATGCTTTGTGTTACCATGGTAACTTGGTTGAATCATAGAGAACTCTCAGTATTCGAGGTTATGTGGACTCTGATTGGGAAGGGGATATTGATAGCAGAAGATCCACTAATGGATATATTTTCATGATGAATGGTGGTGCAGTGAGTTGGATGAGAAAGCTGTAGGTTGTAGTCACTTTGTCTACTACAGAGGCAGAATACATGGCAGCCACACATTCCTATAAAGAAGCAATCTAGTTAAAATATTTTTGTTCTAACATTGGCTTTGATGCAGAAAAGATTACTATCTACTGTGACAGCCAAAGTGCTATATGTTTGGAAAAGAATCCTACTTTCCATGCCAGGATGAAACATATAGATGTACAATATCATTTTGTACAAGATATGGTGGAGGATGGGAAGGTCTCCTTGGAGAAAGTGGATACTCTGGAGAATGTTGCAGATGCATTGATGAAGCCTATGAGCACAGAAAAGTTCAGGTGGTGTTCCAATTTGATGGGCCTCTTGGCCCATGTTTTTCAGTATTTTGTTTATGCTCTGGAGGTGTCAGTAAGATCTTCGTCAAGTGGGAGCTTGTTGGAATATGTGCCTCAATCCTTACTGACTAGAACTCCTAAAGGGAAAATTCGCTGTGACATTGTTCATGTCTGGGTGACTAATAGTCCCAAAGCTCTTGAAATGATCCTATTGTTGTGACAGGGTTAAAGTCTTGCCAACAAAGTCTATCACTGTGACTTTGTGCTTTCAGCATGACCTTTTGGCGAATGGATTTCTTTGGGTGACAGTGTGATCTTATCAGGCTAACTCGGGTGTTGGGGAGAGGTCCCAGTGATTGGTGGATGTTTCATTGATAGCTTAAAGATATTGGGGTAACACAGAGGTCGCGGGGAGATGTCTCAATGATGTAGCTTGGTCACACCGACGGGAGTTCTTCGCGCTGACAAAAGACTTCGCTGGGAAGTCCTGGCGACTTGGTTAGGTCATGCCGACGGGAGATGTCTCATGGTCTTCATAGTGACAAAAGACTTTGCTGAAAAGTCTTGGTGAAAGTCTTGACTCTTGCTGACAGGAAGTCTTTGGTAAGACTTAGGGAGCTCGGAGAAAGGTCATGGCAACAGTGTGACTTTTGGCGGAAGCTTTGTTTTAGTATGAAGTCTCACCAAAACCATGGGGTCTTGCCGATAGGTGAAAGGCTTCGGGGTAACATAAGGTTGTTGGAAAAAAGTCTTGGCAAGATCGGTATGTCTTTCCGAATGGACTAACTCATTGTTGTGACTGAAGACTTCAATATGAGTCTCTCTGAAAAGTGAATGTCACACCGAATGGAAATATCATCGGTGTGACTTGTGAACTCGACATGAGGTCTTGGCAAGAACGAAATGTCTTGCCGATGGAATGTCTGATCGCTGTGACTTTTGCATTCGATATCAGTCTCGCCGATAAGGGAAACCTTTGCCGATAGGAACAAAAAGGACATCGATGGTTTTGGTATAACTTCTTTGTTGTCTTGCTAACTGCTAGAGACTTAACACCGATATCGATAGAGAAACTTTGTGGCATCGGGGAGACACTGTGAGTGTCTCACCGATATGCCAACTAAGTTGAACATCATTGACCGTGAGACCATCCTGTGTGGCATCTTGCTAGACCAATCAGCGGAAGCAGTTTTCAAACTAATGACGGTTGGATTTTTTGAACTGTTGTGACACTGGAACTGAACAGCTTGCAGGGAAAAATCTGAAACAACATGGAAACTTTCTTCGATGGAGATCTGGTGGATAAGGATGCACAAAAGACAAAATCAGAATGTGAATAGAATAAAAGTAGATCGATTCTGATTTGAGAAGATGATGAGTTTATCGAATAGGTTGAGATATTTTCTAAGAGAGTTTGAATAGTGAATGAAGCTACAGTAAAATACCAGAGAGTTGTATTTTTGATTGTATGTAATTTTTGTTGTTACTGTAATACAAAGAGATTTAGCTTGGTGTGGTGGGTTTATTCCCGAAAGGGTTTCCCACGTAAATTTGTTGTTCAGTTGTCTTTTTGTATTTGCTCTATTTCTATAAATCTTTCATGTGTGTCTTAATTAGATTGTAATTTGAAAATTAAAAGCCCTGCATTGCATTCTTCCCTGTGGTTTTGACATTAGGAAAGTGTTTTCTGCACCTCTACTTTCCTTATAGATTTATCTTTCCTACCAGGTCTAGTCCCCACTGACAAAAGGGCCATGTTGATGTAAATGGATGCAATTCTTCAATTGGCGCATGAATTAAGTTACCATGGATTTGAAATTTTGGGCATTTCTTAACAAACTGATAAGACTCCTCCATATTCAGCCAATAATACCCCAAACAGAGGAGTTTCTTTGCTAAGGTTGGTCTGCTTGAATGAGTTCCAAAAATACCTTCATGAACTTCATGTAAAGTTGTCTCAGACTTGTCATGTTCAAGACACCGAAGAAGAGTACCATCTAGACCTCAACAATAAACTATGTTAGCAGTTAATGTATGTCGTGCAGATTGGTGAATGAAGTTGCATTTTTGGTTTCTAGAAAGATCAGGAGGAAGGATATTATCTTTCAGGTAAGCATAGGTCTTTCCATAAATGGAGGATTCAACATCAACTAAATGGCATATGGCCTAAGATTCTGGGCTATTGTAGGCAGGAGTAGACACTTGTTCTACCATAAACTCATAACGACCTCATTTTTTGGCAATTGTAAAAGAGAAGAAATTGTAGCCATAGCATTTGCAGCTTTGTTTTTTTCCCTGGGAATCTGTTCAAACTTGATATCTACAAAGTACTTTTTTAGCTCATCTATCATCTTCTTGTATGGAATCATCTTTTCATCCTTTGTCTAATATTCATCATTTACTTGATAAATGACTAGCTGTGAATCACCATATACTTGCAATTCTCTGATATTCCATTCGACCACCACTTTGATACCAATAATCAAAGCCTCATACTCAACTATATTATTTGTGCATGAAAACATGAGTCTATAAGACCTTGGGATTGTATTTCCTTGAGGTGTGACAAAAAGGATGCCCACACCAGACCCACGTTGTGTCTATGACCTATCAAAATAAAGCCTCCATGGTTGTGTTGTTACAGTTAGAATGTCTGCATCAAGAAACTCAATGTTCATTGGATGATCGTCAGATAATGGAGCTTCAACTAATTGATCAGAAATCACTTGACCTTTGATGGATTTCCTATCCACATAATGGATATCAAATTTACTTAAGATCATGACCCATTTGGCTAATCCCCTTGTTAGAGTAGCCTTGTTGAGTAAGTATTTTAACGGATCAATCTTTGCAATGAGCTTAACTGTGTGGGTCAACATGTAATGCCTCAAATATTGGGTAGAAAATACCACCGCTAAACATGCTTTCTCGATGAAGGTGTAGTTTATTTCATAACCATTCAGAGTCCTGCTGGTATAGTATATAGCATATTCCCTTCCTTCAGGATCTTCTTGTGCTAATAGAGCTCCTAAAGAAATATCTATTGTTGCTATGTATAATAACAATGGTCTCTCTTATGTAGGTGGAATGAGTATGGGAGGCGACATCAGATATTGCTTTATTTGATTAAAAGTTGTTTCACATCCTTCATCCCATTTAAAAGAGACATTCATGTGTAGTAGATGATTGAATGGATGACTTTTATTTTCTGATTGGGAGATAAATCTCCTGATTGATTGTAACTTGACCTGTAGTGACCATAGGTGACTAATATTCTTGGGTGGTAGCATTTCCATTATTGCTTTGACTTTAGTTGGATCCACTTCTATGCCTTTTTCTGAAACTATATATCTGAGGAGCTTTGCTGATTTAACCCCAAACACACACTTCTTTGGATTTAATTTGACATTGAATTTTTCCAATCTTGTAAAGATTTTTCCCAGAATCTCCATATGTCCTTCCTTGGTGTATGATTTTTATAATATATCATCAACGCAATCTTCCATAAAAGTATGCATCATGTCATGGAAAATAGTGGTCATTGCACATTGATATGTTGCACCTGCATTTTTCAATCCAAAGGGCATGACATTCCAATAGAATGTGCCCCAAGGATAGGTGAATGCTTTCTTCTCTTGATCTTCGGGTGCTATCTTGATTTGGTTATACCCCAAGAAGCCATCCATTAGTGACAACATGGCATGTCTTGTTGTTAAATCAACAATAATGTTAATGTTTGGTAAAGAAAATCATCCTTTGGAAATTCCCTATTTAGATCTCTGAAATTTGTGCATATTCTGATACTATTGTATAGTTTAGATATAGGTACAATATTTGAAATCCACTCAGCATAATCAATGGATCTGATGAACCCTGCATCCAACAACTTTTTCAGCTCATCTTTTACCATCAATGCGATGTGGGGATGCATTTTCCTTAGTTTTTGTTTGACTAGATTGATGTTGGATGGTAAAGATAGATGATGCATCAGAAGATCTAGATCTAGCCTTGGTATATCAGAGTAATACCAAGCAAAGTTGATATGTCACTCTTCAAAGAACTTGACGAATTCTGGCTTTTCTTGTTCTGTCATTGATGTTGCCAAATGTAGCATTTTTATCTTTTCTTCTTTGCCAATATTGATTGACTATGTAGGTTCCACCAGGACTAATGATCTTTCATGAAAATATTTTGGAAGGGTGTCAAATCTTCCATCCTTCGGTTCCTCAAAGAATTTTTCACCTTCAAATACGTTCTTTATTTTTACTTTTTCAAGATCTAATGTTTCCATTGAATGGTTTTCACCACTAGATCTATTGTTCCTATTTTCAATTTTGCAACTGAAATATTTGACACCCTCCTTACTTGGAGCATTGTTATGAGATTTATGATTTTCACTTGTGTTAAGTTCATCACAACAAAGGTAATTTACAATAGAATCATCATTCTCAAAGATAGGAATACTGATAGGTTCAATAGGTTCCTAGTTTATAAGTTCAATATGCATTAATGGTAAGAAGTCATCAGATTGAGTAAGGTCGATGGTGGTAAAGGTTCTGATAGAAATTTTTTCAAAAAATTTAGTGGTAATGTCAAGGTCTATGATAGTACTTTCCTCCAAGTCATCTATCTCACTCGATATCTATTCACCCTCACTTGAGTCATCGATATTTTGTGATCCAAATACAAGGGGTCTAGTCCTTGAGCTTTGTCCCTCCTCGTGTGTAGGTGCATACTCTTTTATAACATTAATTTGTATGTCACTGCATGATGTTTTTGATAAAGAGTCCCACTCATATTCATTAGAATCTTTCTTAGGACTATCCCGTATTTGAAGGATTATTTCTATAACTCTATGAGTGCTTTCTTCTTTTGTTTCCCCTATATAACCCAGTCTTGTTTTGTCTTTTAGCTAAAGTGTGAGAGGTTGAATGGGTTCTACAATTCCTTCTTTCCTTTTTCCTATGGGTCCTTGTCCTTCATATCCCATTTTCTCTAAGATAGCCTTTCATTTTCCATACTGATTTTTTTTAATGTTGATATTTGTTGATGTGGAGGCTTCCTCATCTTTATAGAGCCAACTGACAATGGCCTTGTCTTCATATTCTTCTTCTAGAGTACCTACCTTTACAAATCTATTATTTAAAGTTGTGGTAGATGTCGATGATGGTTGTGACGATGTTGATGGTTGTCTGTATGTTCTTGGAGATGGAAATAATAGTGAAAGACATAAATATGGCTCAAGGGAATACTCTCCTATGCCCTTGTCTTTCAGCTAGATCTTATTTTTGAGTTGTTGTGATGGAGAATCCAATTGAGCTTCATTGCTTGATGATGTGGGGTCAGAAACAGTTGTTTCCTTTAACTGGTCCTTTTTCTCAACACATTTGGATATAAATTTTAGTTTCTTTTCACCACCAGATGAACTAGAAGTGTTTGCTTCTCTTTTATGTGGCACCAAATTATCTTGAGTTGCTTTAAGTATGTTACAAGTTTGGGGATTATTATAATCAGCTGATATTGTGATTTCATGTCCATTGACTAGAAACTTTAAACATTGATGATAGGTCGAAGGTACTTCCTGCATTTCATGAATCCATGGATGTCCCAAGAGTATATTATATGTTATTTCCTTTTCTAACACTTTGCAAACTACATTCTTGACAATTGGTCCCACTTGAATTGGTAACAAAATCAACCCCTTGGAAGCTCTCTCTTCTTCATCATAGGATTTTATTGTGATCTTTCTTCTTGCATCAATAGCATTGTCTGAATAACCTAGTGCATGAATAAGTTTTAAAGTACAAATTTTTAATCCAGCTCCACCATCTATTAAGACATGTTTGAGATGGTGTTTATGGATTAAAACTTCTATATGAAGGGCCACATTGTGTGGATGATTAAGTGACACATCATCTTGTTCAAAGAATGACATACAATGAGGTGTGGTCAAATGTCCCACCATAGCTTGAAATTCACAGACATATAGATTATTGGGTATCGTTGTGGCCATAAGAGCCTATTCTAAAACCTCCTTATGTGATGGTGAAATTTTAAGGAGTTCTAGTATGGATATTTGTGCTAGTATCTTCTATAGTTGATCAACTATGCTATATTGATTGGAAGGTGGAGTAGTGGTTTTAGGTGCAACTCCTTTTAGTATAACTTTGGATTTCCCTCTCATCATTACATTGACTGGTTGATAGTCTTGTCTTTCCTTGATTTTTATGACATTGATTTGGTTGTTGGATGTGTTTATGTTTGGGATCATGTTCAGGGGTATGATGTCATTGATGCTAATGTTATCTATTTGATTATCAATGACATTATTTTTCTCAACCTCAGAAATGCAATGAATGGTGTTTCCATAAATGTAGTTTACACTTTTTCCTTTATTGTTTGAAGAAGACTCCCCCTTTTCATAATTTGGTAAAGGATTTCTAAACACATTGTTATCGTTGTTTATTTGAGGTCCTTCAACAAATACCTTCTTTTTGTCAATCAAATCTTGTATCAGATGCTTTAATTGCATACAATCATTCATTTTATGTCCTTTATTTTTATGAAAATTATAATAGTTGACCAACATCATTCCACCAAGATGGTTTTACTTTTGGCTCCCAATTTCTTGCTTCTGGTAGGGTAATAAGTTTATTTGCAACAATCTCTCTCATTGATGATTCCAATGTTTTTCCCAATGGTGTAAATCTTCATTGATTGGATTGTCTTTGATATGAAGGTTGTTGAGATTCTCCATTGTTTGTATTGTTGTTTTGAGTGGGTCCTTGATTGATGTTCTGATTATCATTTTAATTTGTCTTTACAGTCGTTTCCATCAAATTGAATACTAGTTTCATATTTTGCGTGTTAGTTGTAGCATCATTATTTCCAGTATTTGTATTTTTCTACCAAAATTTAGGTTTATCATTGTTGTCATAGTGATTTGAGGAATTTGTATTGTTTGATGTATCATTGTAATGTTTAATCACTCCTCTTTTAACCAAGGCTTCTTCGATTTTAAGCCCGTTCTTAATCACTTTTTCAAATGTCAAGGGACATTGCAATTCTAGTCTATAACTCATGTCATCAGTTAAGTTGTCGATAAATAATTCCATCTTTTCCTCTTCAAGTATAGATCGAGGATATCTAGCTAACAACTTTTTCCAACATTGTATAAATGATAGGAATGTCTCACCCTTCTTTTGTTTCATGTTGTAAAGGTATTTTATGGTATACTTGATAAGAAACCTTTTAATCCAAAACCTCTGATCATCAACGTACTAAACTGATTGATAGACTTAACTTCACTTCACCACTAACAACCTGCAACTTATTTCATTACAATTTTCTCAATATCCTCAACATATACAACCTCTAAGATATTAATGCTAATAGTGTTGACATCAATGAAAACCACATATCAACAAGACAACATCCAACAATGATAGGTGCAAAAGGAATTCTTATAATAAAATTTCTTTCGAGTTCTTAGAGGAAGGGTGATCAAGTGATCTTGGAGAAGTCTTGACAAGATACCCTCTTGATCAATGGTAGAAGGTGGTCTTGTAGTTTACAAAAAAGGTACATCTTGCTTAGTATTAGTTGTCATACCTATGCAAGAATCTTTAGATTGTGAGATGTTGTTAGCTCTCAAAAATGCAAGTTTGAACCACGAAAGGTTGCCAAGCTTTCACAACGTTTTAGGGTAACAAAACAAGGCTTGAAACAATCAAACCTTCTACTCTTCAGGCGTTGCTAAACCCAGGCAGGTGTACCTCTTTGAATTATGTAGACTTAACTTGTGATTATCCTTCTAAAATGCTTTGTCCACAATGGCAAATGACAGTGAACAAAATGAAATCAAACTTGATAACTATCTTCTGATTTAAATCTTAGAATGCTTAATTAACTGATAAAAAGAGATTGAATGAATTCAAATAATGAAATTGCAGAGACCAGTGCCTTGTTGGGTATGCGAAGTCAAATGAAATAGAAGTGGGAAACTTATTCTGGCAGAAAATCAAATTGCAGGCATATGATCTGTTCATAACTTGTATAAACAATGCAAGATTATGACTACTGAGCTCTTCTTTAATAATCCAAATGAATCTTCCTGATTATTGTGATCAATGAAAAGGATTTAATCCCTACTTGAGAGAACCAGTTAATTAATCACACAAATGCAGCAAATGTGCATAGATAAACTGAAAATAAACTTGTTATTCCAATTTAAACAATCAGAAAAAATCAAATTGGAGACAACTTCGGCAATACTTTTCAATAAACTTAACAGACAATTGATATAAAAAATAAGACTGCCACACAGCTGAATTTCATTGAAACCACCATTTGAAAACATGCACATAGTCTCTAATAAGAGAAAATTATCCCACTGTAGCCATGCCTAATCTATCTATCTATGATCTAAAATTTGATGATGTTTAACTACAATCGGGGCCAATTTATACCTAGTATTCAGGAAAATAAATCATTTTGAAACTCCATGTCAGCCACCGTGGAATTCGGGAAAAACCAAGTCGGCCTGCAACGGTTAAAATTCCATATGTATGTCAGCCAACAACATTTTGAAATTCTATTTTCACCAGTGAACAGTCGGCGAGACATCCATATCATCCTGCCGAAGGCAATTCACTCGCTTATTGTTCTGCTTACATCCCTATTTTAATTGCATTCGCCATAGCTACCCAGATGTTATACCAAAGTCAAGAAGCACCCTTATGTTTCCACTACATTTTGCCATAGCTTCGTGATATCGGAGAGACATCATATCGAAAACCTTATGTTACTTCGAGAGCCCCCTTTTTGCCTTTTGCCATGTCGCTGTGACTTAAAGTTTCTTCCGCCGACAAGCCTATCATGTATGTCACTATAGCCTCCATCCCTCGGCGAGAAGTCATAGAGATTTCATCAGGTTACACCGAAAGCCCCCCAACCATCGATGAGTCACTGTAGCACAAGATATATCACACCGATAGCCATCCTCCACCAATCGCCAAGACAAATTAGTATCGGGAGAGAGGTTATAAAGAATGCCGACACTATACTGAAAATCCTTTGCACACCACATTGTCATTGTAACTTGATAAAATTGGGGAGACCTCACGAAGACAACACCAAGTCACACCGAAGCACCTTGTAGTCATCCCTGTTCACCAAGACCAAGCCAAACCTTCACCGAAAGCAAACTAAAAGATACCGTAGACAAGACACAATATATTCAGTATGATATATATCGATGCCTCAAGCCTTTGCCAATAGAACCCATACACGATCACCAAAACAAAACCAAGGTCTTGCCGACAACCACCTATAAATAAAATCTAGTCGCTATGACAAATAATAAGTCTTGTCGATAGGCAACTCAGACTTATGCAAGCAGAAAATGCACAATGGGTCGGGGAAACAATGGTGTTCCCATGCCGATATGAACCGAAATGTGGAAAATGCATAGATAGATGATTTAGGGGTCAGATATAAGCCAAAATATGAGCAAACAAGTTATGAAATGAAGGAAACATGCACAAGGAAATACTCATATGGAGACTCAGGGGACATGAAAAATATGCAAAAATCATCTAATTTTAATAGTTCCAACAGTGGCTCCATCTGGGGATGAATGATATTCAGATCATTGCAAGGATCCAGAATCTTTGGGTGAGCAGACTAGACACAAAATGATGAGCTAGTGAGCAGGATGGAAATGGAAATGAAGCAATGAATGCAAACTGAATGCAAGATGGAGATGAATGCAAAGCCCTAAACTACTATGCATGGAAAAGAATTTTAAAGAGGACAAGCAAGTGTTGTCCATGCACTGGCAACCCTTAATCCTCTGTGTGTTAACTTCTCCTGTCTTGAGTTGTTACAATTTCATACTTTCCCCTGTCAAATACCTGATTTTCTATTGAGTTCATTAGGCTTCTCTTGAAGACATAGATGCAATCTTTTCTGTCATTGAAAGTTTTTAGAGAATCACCATGTTTAGCTTGGACCAATCTCCCAATAGTATTCAGCAGTTTGAATTCTCCATCATCAGACAAAATTCTGTAATCTTCAATATAAAAAATATATGCATATGAAATACAACATTTTATATTATCTCTCTCACTGATATGAATCGTGAGACATTCACCTAGTTGTATAAGAATTTCACAATCAAAGTGCTTCTCTTGAAAAACAAAAAACTCTGTCATATCACTGTTGTTTGAGGAAAACAAGTCAGAAACCTTTTGCACTTCTTCAGTATCTCTATTCGAAGACAACACCGGATCATGACTCATGTCTTCAATATCATGCATATGTGAACCAATAAAATCTAGAACATTATCATCCTTGGTATGTAGACAAATGTCTTCTCCACATGAATTAGAAATTTCAAAATCACATACCTCTTCTTGAATGGACACAGGCTTTTGATCAACACCAAAAGTTTCACTATCAACTGGACACAGAGTTTCAAGATCACCCTTATGTATATATTTATGATAATCAAGAGTTAACAAATCTGAAATCTACTCACATCTAAGCAAACGAGTTTCCACATTTTCATTATTATAGTTATATTCATCACTTTTGTCATTATCAAAAAGAGGTCCAAGATCATCAGAGAATGAAAAATTACCAGCACAGTCATTTGTTCCATAACTTGACACATCCCTTTGTTTATCTAAAAATACCTTTTGCTCAACATCAAGTGGATCTGAAAATACCTAAAATTAATTTTGGGGCAAACCTTTGCAAAAAGTTATCTGATCCTCTTTTAAATCTTCATCATGCCATGGGCCTGAATTTTTTTGGAAACCATTCTCCAATTCACAACCCTCCTCCTCATCGCATGTATTGTTGTAGCTTTCAACTGCAGCTAGAGGCATTGTAAATTCACTATCAACATTTCCCATTGCTTCTTCATCCTGATCCTCATAAGAGGTAAAAGGATCCCCTTGCTGGAGATCAAAATCCTTAGGTGTATCTTCAAAATTTGAACACTCATTTGATCCCTCGTAACACACAGTACTCTCCCTGTCACAATCTGTCAAGCAAGAGAGATATCTTGTACCTTCATCTTTATTATGCAAGCTATCACAGGAATCATACTGACTTGCACATACCTCATCATCTATTGGATGCATTGCTTGATCAATTCCTCTATACTCATCAGAAATACAACAATTGGAATCAACATTGGTAGTGTCCCCATACCCTTTCCTCTCCATGGCATCAATGAATTTATTCAAGTGACCACATGCACGCTGTATTGACGACCATGACCAATAAGCTGATTCAGGCTTCCATACTTTTATGAACTGTGCAACAAAAATGGGTCTTGTAGGCTTACAGTCAGGAGGCAATTGCAACCAGACACTCATCATCCTATTGTACAGAGAAGTCAAATCTTCTCCTTCATACTTCCTTATGCCAAGAAATGCATCAAAGGGGTAAATTCCAACATATTCATCAGCATTAGATTGTTGGTTCTGATACATACCTTATTGCAGATTTTGACTGACATCCTCAAGAGGGCTAGAATTATGCTGCATATGACATTGATCACATTGGAATTCTTGATAACTTGCCAATCCTTGCCCAGGAGGGACTGGATAAACACTTACTTGCTTTGATGGCTGTGGAGGATAAGTGCACTTTTTCTTTTTCCATTCTTCTATTTCCTTTTTTTGAGACTCATACAATGATTTAACCTCTTCATAAGTTAAAGATTCATAATCAACTTGAGGAGTATCGTGATCAATAGGTCCACCCTGATTACCCTCCATTTTCAGATCATTGTATGTCAACCTACTGCTGCAAGGAGGAGCTCCAGTATGACCTCCCCTGAATTGAGGTCTTCTTCCATACATTATTAACAACTGCAAAAATACTTTCAGAGTCGCCACCTACTTTTCCAAAAGTAGGAAAATGATTATTCTTTTTGATCTTCTCCCAGTGGAATCACTCTTTTTGAAACTTCTCAAAATATATCTTTCTTTTCAATGACTCTATATAATGGTCTTCAACTGAATTTTCTGATGTAATCACCAGTAGAGTCGCCAATTTTTTAGCTCTCAAAAACACAGGGTTGAACCACAAAAGGTTGCCAAGCTTTCACAACATTTCAGGGTAACAGAACAAGGCTTGAAACAATCAAACCTTCTACTCTTCAGGTGCTACTAAACCCAGGTGGGTGTACCTCTTTGAATTATGCACACTTAACTTGTGATTATCCTTCTAAAATGCTTTGTCCACAATGGCAAATGACAGTGAACAAAATGAAATCAAACTTGATAACTATCTTCTGATTTAAATCCTAGAATGCTTAATTAACTGATAAAAAGAGATTGAATGAATTCAAATAATGAAATTATAGAGACTAGTTCCTTGTTGGGTATGCGGAGTCAAATGAAATAGAAGTGGGCAACTTATTCTGGCAAAAAATCAAATTGCAGGCATATGATCTATTCATAACTTGTATAAACAATGCAAGATTATGACTACTGAGCTCTTCTTTAATAATCCAAATGAATCTTCCTGATTACTATGATCAATGAAAAGGATTTAATCCCTACTTGAGAGAACCAGTTAATTAATCACACAAATGCAGCAAATGTGCACAGATAAACTAAAAATAAACTTGTTATTCCAATTTAAATAATCAGAAAAAATCAAATTGGAGACAGCTTCAGCAATACTTTTCAATAAGCTTAACAGACAATTGATACCAAAAATAAGACTGCCACATAGTTGAATTTCATTGAAACCACCATTTGAAAACATGCACATAGTCTCTGATAAGAGAAAATTATCCCACTGTAGCCATGCCTAATCTATCTATCTGTGATCTAAAATCTGATGATGTTCAACTACAATCGGGTCAATTTATACCCAGCATTCAGGAAAATAAATCATTTTGAAACTCCATGTCGGCCACCGTGGAATTCGGGCAAAACCAAGTCGACTTGCAACGGTTAAAATTCCATATGTATGTCGGCCAACAACATTTTTAAATTCTATTTTCACCAGTGAATAGTCGATGAGACATCCATATCATCCTACCGAAGGCAATTCACTCGCTTATCATTCTGCTTGCATCCTTATTTTAATTGCATTCGCTGTAGCTACCCGCATGTTATACCGAAGTCAAGAAGCACCCTTATGTTTCCACTGTGTTTCGCCATAGCTTCGTGATATCAGAGAGACATCATATCAAAAACCTTATGTTACTCCGAGAGCCCCCTTTTTTCCTTTTTCCATGTCGTTGTGACTTAAAGTTTCTCCCATCGACAAGCCTGTCATGTATGTCGCTGTAGCCTCCATCCCTCAGCGAGAAGTCATAGAGATTTCATCGGGTTACACTGAAAGCCCCCCAACCATCGATGAGTCGCCGTAGCACAAGATATCTCACACCGACAGCCATCCTCCACCAATCGCCAAGACAAATCAGTATCGGGGAGAGGTTATAAAGAATGCCAACACTATATCGAAAATCCTTTGCACACCACACTGTCACCGTAACTTGATAAAATCAGGGAGACCTCATGGAGACAACACCAAGTCACACCGAAGCACCTTGTAGTCATCCCTGTTCACCAAGACTAAGCCAAACCTTCACCTTAAGCAAACTAAAAGATATTGTCGACAAGACACAATATATTCGGTATGATATATATTGATGCCTCAAGCCTTTGCTGATAGAACCCATACATGATCACCGAAACAAAACCAAGGTTTCGCCGACAACCACCTGTAAATAAAATCCAGTCGCTATGAAAAATAATAAGTCTTGTCGATGGGCAACTCAGACTTATGCAAGCAAAAAATGCACAATGGGTCGGGGAAACAATGGTGTTCCCATGCCGATATGAACCAGAATGTGGAAAACGCATAGATAGTTGATTTAGGGGTCAGATATAAGCCAAAATATGAGCAAACAAGTTATGAAATGAAGGAAACATGCACAAGGAAATACTCATATAGAGACTCAGGGGACATGAAAAATATGCAAAAATCATCTGATTTTAACAGTTCCAACATGAGATGTTTTCTCCTTTATAGGAGGGTGTAAAATTTAACGAATTCAAATCATTAATGTCTTGCGAGATGATACTGACATTCAACGAAGAGGTTGTCGTTTGTTTCATGTTGTGTAAAGGATGATTTTCAAGATCACTAGTGTCAAGGAGTTTAGGATGGATGACTGTTAAGGTTGATTTAGGAGTATGTTGTGTGAGATTGTTGATGTTGAGTGAAGCCTTGGCGATCTCTATGAAAGGACAATAACCAAGACCATAAGTTGTTTATTGTGTGATAGGATCTATAGGATTGTAGATACCTTGTTCATTAGCACCACATCCTTTTCCAGTGTATCCAAGTTGTTTTAGAAGCTCATATCCTCATCTATAAATATTTTTCATTGCTTTTGGAGTAGGTGGTTGGTCATTTTTGTGTTTGTCAAAGTTTTTCTTGTAATTTGTTTCTTTGTCTAAAGTGGTTGAGGTCGATGCTTTCAAAGGGTTGTCTAAGTTTTGTGTTGTCATGATTGTGTTTTCATTTCCCTCAGTTGAATCTTTGTTTATGATCTTGTACTCATCCATGAGTGTTCGTGTGAAGTCTAAGGAACCCCAATCATTGTTTAATAGCTTTGTGTGTTGTTCTTTATTTTGCAATTTTACAAGTTCCAAATGTGTAGTTGTTGTTGATGTGTTTAAGGGATTTTATTTGTTTTTCTCAAGTAGTAAGACACTATAAGGCTCAAGATCGGTGTCAAGGGTGTATACTTTGTTGTTGTAAATGTATTTCATTTTGCGATGAAGAGTGGAAGGCACCCCATTCATTGCATGAATCCGTGGTCTACCTAAGATAAAATTACATGAAAGTTCATGAGGCATAACATGGATTGGTGTATTCATTGTGGGCACTCCAGCTGTAAGAGGTATAATGATCACCCCAAGTGGTTTCATTTTGACATTGTCAAATCCCTTAATAGATAAAGAATCAGGCTCAATGTTTGATTGATCAATGCCAAGCCTATACAGAAGGCTCACACTACACACATTAACCCCTGAGCTAGTGTCAACAAGGGTTCACTTTATCCCTTTTGTTTTGTATTGAGATATGAACATGAAAGCATAATTTTGTTTTTGCACTTCCAAAGGGGGGAGTTCACTTTGGTGGAAAACAATGTCAACATTTAATCCTTTAATTATGGATGCTATGTTATTTGGTTGCACATTAGAAGGGATAGGAACTTGTTGTAAGGCCGGTTGAAGCATAGTGTGATAGGTAGGGGAAGTATGAAGAAGGTCCCAAAGAGATATCTTGGCGAGAGTTCTCTTAACTTATTCAACAAGATCATACTCCCTTAAGTGAGGAGGAGGAGTCAAATTAGGCAACGGTAGGGAAGTTGGGGTTGGTTGTTGTGGTCATGGATTGTTTCTAGTGTAGTGTGTGTGAGCAACGCCATCATGTTGAGGTGGGTAAAGGGTAAACTTGGGTTTAGGTGGAGGTGGAGGTTGATCTAATGGTGGGTAAAGGATGAGAGGATTCTTAGGATGTCCCACGAGGTATGTATGAGGTCCATTGATCGAGGTGGATCTAATGGACACTTGTGCATTGATAACCTCAATGGTCTTGGTTTGATGTATCTCTAATAAAGGGAAATCTAGAATAACCTATTTATCTAAGGAAGAAACATTACTATGGTTACCATTTTCTAGAACCATGATATTCTCCCTAGGAGAATAGATTTTAGGAGAACTACTAATCAAATGTTCTTGAAATTCATGAGTTGGTTCTTCTAAAATGACTTCATCACAAGTAGGGGATTGATCAATGGTTGGATTTTTGTGTTTATCGAGAGTGGGGAAATTAGGAGAAGACTCTATTTGATTGTCATTTTTATGTAAGGTCTCATTCTCTTGTTCCATATTATCCACCCTAGTAGGAGAGCTTGTAATATGTTCACCCAAGTTTGAAGTTTGTAAAGTAGCTTCATCACAAGTGGGAGAGGCATCAAGAGAAGGACCACTATAATTTTCAAATAGATTGTCCCAAATGGTAGGAGCATTAGGGAAGGGAGGGTCAAGATTCTCATGACTCTTAATAGGCACATATTCTAACACCAATCTATCCTCATGGCATTGAGGAGGGATATTAGGAGAAGAACAAGTTTGATTGTCATGGTTAGAGAGATTAGGTAAGGTGATGTTTAGGAATGTTTCTATGATCTCATGTTCTTGTTGTCTAACATCTTCCAAAGGGGAATGAGGAGATGGAGAATCAAGACTCTCAATGCTTGTATCTTTCTTCACCAAGATACCTTCATCACGAATAGGAGAGGTATCAGGAGAAGAACAAGTATGATTGTTATGATTGTCTACACTACCATTCTCACCAATGGGCAATGTAATAGTAAGGATTGTGTCAACGGTTTGAACATGTTTCTTAATGACCTCATTGTTGTAATCAAAATTGAACTCATAAGAGGGGATTTTGTATTTATGCAATCCATTTTTAACCAAAGCAAAACCACATCTCTTGAAAGAAAACATGCTATCATGGAAAAATACAATGCAATAAATGAAATGTTTAAATGCAATTTTCAGATGTGAAATAAGGTAATTTTCTGATTACATTATGCATCAACCTGGAAGATGAAATGTTGGGAATGCAAATTTGAAATTAGAAAATGCATGAAATGAGCTAATTTAGACTAGATCTAATGAAATGCATGTTATAGAAACTTATCCAACTAATACAGACATGTAAGGGCAGCAAACAAAACCTTAAAAACAAGGATTTCAGCTTTGTAAAAGGCAGTTTTAGGGCTACACAAGGACTAAGTCGCCCAAGGTGGCAAATTAGTCCCAGTAGGGATTTTTTTGAGAATTTTCAGATTGTTTTGATGGATTTTGATGTTTGTTGTGCTGTATGATGTAGACCTAAGATTCCAATGCAAAATTTCAGAAATGTTTAATGATTTAAGATGCAAAAATGCTCGTAATTGAAATGTTTTAAAAAATGACTACCCTAAATTGATGTTTTTGACCTAAATGCATAAAAAAAATATTCCCAAAAGTTTCCAAACTTATAGTATATGATACTAGGAGGCTTAGGAAGCACATAAATGAGGTTTCTGATGCTAAAACAAACTATTAAAAATTTGGACTAGGACTAAGTCACCCAAATTGGCAGATTAGTCCCAGTAAGGGTTTTTTCAAAAAAATTAGAAATTTTTAATTGGTTTTGATGCTTTTTAGTATGTATGACCTAAATACTAAAGGAAAATGTGGTTTTAAGATGTTTTGTAATGATTTAAAATGCAAAAATGAAAACTATATGTACTTTCACTAATGCACAATTGTAAACCCTAGAATGCAAATTAATCAATGAAAAATGCAATGAAAAGTTAATGCAAACTAATTCTAGGGGAATGATGGCTTCCAAATAAATAAAAAAAGTGTTCAAAAGTTGAGTTCACCAAAATGTGGACAATGATTTTGGATTGCCCAACTGCTTTAGCTCCTTCTAGGGTTTCTCACCTAAAAGGAGAAAGGGAATGGGGTCCAAAATGCAAATGTCTACACTCAATATTAATGTATTTAATGAGACAAAATGTATTTAAATGTGATGTCTAAATACAATGAACTGAAAAATAATGGTGATTATTAATGTAAAACCTAAGAAATGCAAATTGTTGGAAAACATATTGTGATATGCAAAAAGATGAAACAAATGCAATAAATGAAAAAACAAAGATGTGAGACAAAAACTATGAACCTGGAAACTGATGAAGAGCTGATTGGGGATTGCAGAGACCTTTGAAATTCTAGAAATTTTAATTTTTAAGCCAAATAGGACACTTATGCCAGGTTGGGTGACTTAGAACCAGATTGGGGAAACTGCTTAGAAACCCGTTTTGGCCAAATGGGTATCTAAATCTGCAAAAACCTTCAAAAAATAGGTTCAGTGGGACTAATTCGCCACTACTAGCGACTTAGTCCACTTCTAAATTTTTGAAAATTTGAAAGTGGAAATGGAAGCCCTAGGTCTGCACTTAGGTTCCCTACAGGTGTTTGCTTCTGAAACTCTTATTTCGAGCCTAAAAGTGACTTTTGTTGATATTTTGACTTTTCAAGGAAGAAGATGACTCCAATAAGTCTTCAACCTAATCTTCAATGATCTTCAAACCCTCAAAGTGTCTAAATCTACAAACACAAAATGAAAGAGAAAGAAATGGTAAATGTTAGGGCATGGGGGTTTGCCTTGGTTAAACCCCTTTTTAGATAATTAAACCAAATGAAGAAAGAATGTAATGAAGCATGCAACAATGGAGTTAATACCTTTCCATGATGTTTGATCTTGAATTTTTGCAACAGAACATGAAGAATCCACCCTTGAATGTCTTAGGAAGCTATCTTGATGACTTGTAATGATAAAACCCTAGCTTGCTTGGCATGATGAATGATGGATGAATGATGATGAGTTATGAATTAGGTCAAATGAGAGGGAAAACCCTATATTTATACACAATTATTCCCTAATTCCCAAAAATGCCTCATCACAGGCCAACCTTAGGTCTTAAGGAATAAAAACCCGAAAGAAATTTAAATTTATTTTGATTTTTGAGCCAAATAGGACTAAGTCGCCACCAATGGTGACTTAGTCCACTTGGAAATTTTTAAGTGGATGTTGGGAATTGTGATAATTTAAATAATTTTTATCGGGTTCTTCTTCAACAAGACACTTAAGTAAGGCTTGTAAGTGTATAAAGGGGCCATTTAAAGCATAAGAAAGGTGTAAATATTGATGAAAAGCCTAGGAAATTTTGAAAGTTTGTTACAAGACTTTAAAACACTTTGAAATAGGTCTTGGTAAGGTTATTTAGGTGAATTATGATATTATGGTCTTAGAAAAGTGTGAAGATGTGTTACAACACCTTACAACACCTTTACAAGACATAATTAAATACATTTTATTCAATTTGCAAGGGTCCAAAACCTAGTGTGGATGTGTAAAATAGCTCACAACACCAAATCAAGGCCTCATTAAGTCCATTTTATCATCATTTATTCCCATATCAAGAAAAGTATACACTTTTGGGTGACACAACAACTAAGGCTTTAGGCTTCATAAGGCATAACAAGTTGTGTTATACTAAGCACACTATAAACAAGGGGAAGGATCTACTGGCAAGCAAGGTGTGTTATGCTTGGTGGCCTTAAAGGGAGGGGTTTGAGCTTCACAAGGTTAATAAGTTGTATTATGATAAACACTTATGGACAAGGTTACGAGTAAGGTTTTTTCAAAGGGATCTTGCTTAGTTTGTCTAAGGTATCTTCTTAGGGATCGTCGTGCCTAATGTCTCCAAGAGAGGACAAGTTCAAGAATAAGAGAATTACAACTTAGGGAATGCAACACGTAGCATCACCAATAAGAGGAAATTCATACGCTAAGAAATATCACACTTTTGAAGGACATCAAACCCAATGACACCACCAAGAAAAGGATACATCACATGAAGAAAGAAAGTCACACAAAAAAACATGAGTGTCGATGTATGCCCCCACTTTAAAGAAATTGCTACACCATTGTTGTGAGCAATTTCTTTAAAGTAGCCAATGAAGAAGACATGAGATCTTATTCAGAAATCCCTATGCCAAGTCATATGTTCCCGAGTGAAGCTATGTAATGAAAGGAAAAGGTTGCCCCCAAAAAAACATAAGGGATCTATGGATTTGGGGTCAGTGTATCTTTGCTACAATGTGATTATAGAGTTTAGAAACATGATCATTCCCCAAGTACTCACATAATAGGAAGAATGACACATAGAGAGCGAGAAATATTTTGGGTCAACATGGAAGATACCTAAATGACTCGATTTCTTGTGTCATCCCCAAAAGGAGAAAAAAAGACAAATGAAAAGATAAATGTTTATGACATATAAATGAATGTAGATACAAATAGAGGCATGCACATGAAGAGAGAGATACATCAAACAAAAAAATATGAGGGAGATCACATTACACACATGCAATCACATGAAGAACATACAAAAGAAAACAAAGTCAAGAATAGTAAGGCACATGGGAGTCAACCTATAGCAGGTCATCCACATCCTAATCTTGTTCAATATATACAGAAGGCGAACAACTAGCTAAAGGGACAACATCAAGTGTTGAACTAAGACACACACCAAGCTCAACACTCTTATTAGTAGAATCATCATTTAAGCTCATAGAAGATGAAAACATTAGATTTAGCTCATTATGCACTTCTTCATCAATCTTAGCAATTTCAATTTCATCATCCATATTAATCACAATGAGAGGTCTAATGACAATATCCATATAAGTTTGTTTATGTTGTGGAAAGGGTGGAGAGGTATCATGCGCTACTTCAAACAAGTTTTTATTTTAGTTTTCTATGTTATATTATTATTTTTCTTGTAATGAACGAGAAATAACACGACATCTATGCCTATGCTCTCTAGAATTGTGATTTATTTTAATTCAGTTTTCAAGTTGTGTTTGTGTAGGAGTGGGTGTTTCAACCATAGGTTTCTTTTCTTCCCTTAAGGGAGGAATGGAAGGAACCATATAAGGTTGCTCAACCACTTTCTCTTTAGCTTTGTAAACTTGTTTGACTTTAGGAGGCACAATGATTTTTTTTTTATTATCGTGTGGTCTCTTATAGGAAACAAGTAAAGGATTTGTCATAGGCTGGTCTTGGATATGGAAGGGATTCTGTTTCAATCATGGGTTGAGGCATATTGCTAAGGGATAATTTTTCTATGCAATTTTCCTTAAACTTTTGATATGATTTGAAAAATAATTCTTCATGGGGTCTAATAGGTTCAATAGGCTAAGGACAAAATAAATCCAATGAGAAGTTCCCATGGGAAGACACAAGATTAAAGCCACTATGATGAACAATAAAGATCTCATTGCCAAATGGAAACTTTAAAAATTTATGTACAACCGATGGGACAACATTTATGGATCGAAGCCATGGATAGCCTAACTTCACACAAAATTGGTTTGATGATGGGATGATGGTGAATGGGATAGTTAATTCTTTTGGCCCAACCTTTATATGAAGATTTATTGAGCCGATCATATGTCAAGAAAAACCATTATGCGTTTTGATCCATTCCTTTGGTTTTTCATATGTATCTTGATAAATCTCATGAAAAAATAGAAATTCTTCAGTGATCATGTTATCTACATAGATGGGATCAATTAATATCCCATTCGTAGGCTTTTAATTGATTCTTCCAACTATGTAAAGAGGACCATTGAGTGCATGTTTAAGTATGTCTTGTTGTGAGAAAGCAATATCAAGCGAAATTCTACTTAGGCCCTTACAAGGTTTAGCATCAATAAATGAAATCACACCATCCACAAGGTTGTTCTCATTGTCTTTCGTATTTTCATCATCTATGTCAACATTCATCACATCATTCTTTGTTTCACTAGCTTTGACAAAGGAGATATTATGATTAGGAATAGGATTGGTAAAGATTTGCAAATTTTGATTAGGAGGAGCCACAAACTTATTACCTTGATCATTAACACCTCCAATTAGGATATGATTAGAATCAATGAGGTCTTGCACAAGATGTTTATGATGCTTGTAATGTTCCATATCATGTCCATTTTGTCGATGGAAATGGAAATTGGAATTTGGTCTATAGTTGGGAGGTAAAGGCTTAGTAGGATTAGGATCTCTAACATGAGGTAAGGAAATAAAATTCTTTTCTAAGAGCCGCAACATTGTATTATGAAGGGTATTAGGTAGATGTGTGAATTGTCTATTTCTATCTGCAAAGGCATATGGTTTTATCATCTTTATAGAAACCATTTGGTTGTTAAAATTGATTAGATTGAGGGGGATTAAGTTGTAGGAAGCCCTTATTTTGTTTCTTGAAGGGTTGGTAGTTGGTTTGAGGTGTAGATTCAGATTTTCAAAATGGTTAGAGGGATTTTTCACTTCACAACTACTAACCAAATTTTGGTAATCATGGAGGGTTGTACACAACTGTGTGAAAGAAGGAAATCTCATCATCTCAAGATTTGTTTGAATTTTTTCTTGAAAATTGGAGATAAACATGCTTTGAAGGTTGGCATTAGGAATCTTACTGTTTATTTGTGAATAAAGAATTTGGTATCATGCTATGAAATCAATTAATTTTTCATCAACCTTTTGTTTGCATGTCATCAAATCAGCTAGGGTCATCTTGGGACCCATGTGAATTTGGAAGTGGTTGTAAAAGGCATCAATAAGTTCATTGAATGAACCAATTTAATTATTCGGTAGGGAGAAAAACCACTCTAAAGAAGCATCTTTCAAAGATCAAGGGAAGAGTTTAGCAAAGAGTTTATCTTAAAAAATGAAGTCACTACATAGGGCGGTGTAAGGAGAAACATGGCTAACAGGATTTCCTTTCCCACCATATTTTTCAAACCTAGGAACCTCTATACCTTGTGGACTTTTTGTTCTCAATTTATCCAAGGATAATGGCTTGGTTTTGATGTATTGTGAAGGTTAGCCATTGTTTTTTTGGTTTATGGCAGCAATTTTTGGTTGGAGGGATGACATATTTTTCAAAAGTGTGTTAAGGATTTGATCATTGTTGGTATTGTGAGATGAAGGTGAATAAGGTGGAGTGATGTATGTATGTGGAGGGCAAGCGAATTGTAGATTTGTGAGGGGGGATGGTTGAGGAGATATGAGATTTGAATTCACAAAGATAGAGGTATTTCTAGTGGAAACACCTAAGGAAGTCTTGAGATTGCTAGTAGGTTGAATGGTTGTGGTAACATGAGTAATAGTGCATGTAAGAATAGAGGTAAGGGTTGTGGAAGGAGGAATTGAATTTCCTCCTTGGCTTTGAGTGTACCCAAAAGCTTGAGCACAACTAGTCATGGTAGGGATGTTATTATCAACAATATGAGCTATACTTCACACAATATCTATTCCATGTTCAGTGTCAAACATTTTCCTGACATTATCTAAAGTAGGAATGACACTACTAGCAATGTTTTCAAAATTCAATTTTTTTTTCAATTTTTCTATTACTTCATCCATCCTTCTTATGTTTTCTTGGAGAACATTAGGAACATCATGCACATTGAGTGTAGGTAGGGAAGTCATTGGAAATGAGGTATGAAGACTATGATCCATAGAGGGTTGATTATCAACACTATTAGTGAAAGAATTGGAGAACCCAAGATCCACAGTGAATGGTGTATCACATGATGACATGAGTCTTGAACTACATCTCACAACAGTATTTCTAATAGGAAACCAAGTTGTAAAGCTCATACAAGTTTCACAATCTCAATGTAAACCCAAAATGGAAAGAGGGTGAAATGCAATGCAATGACCTAGAATGTAATATATAGATGCAATTTTTAGATTCTAAACAAGGTAATTTTTTGATTATGCTATGTAAAAACATGAAAATGATGTCTTGTAAATTAAATTTTTAAATCACACAATGCACCAAATTTATCAAATGAAGCTAGATATGATCAATTCCACTTAACAAAAATTCTATAAACTGAAAACAACAAAGTAGAATACAAAATAGAAGTTTTTATGCCCAAAAAATTAGGAAATGACCCTAATCAAGGACTCATTCACCCAGGGGTGAATGGGTCCTAGGTTAGGGATTTTTAAAATGATTTTGTAGATTTCTAAGATTATTCTAATGGTTTCCAAATTCTAATCAGAAATAGTAAGTTATAGTTTGAATTTTCTGTGAAATTAATGTTGAATGCAAATACAAACTGTGACAAAATGAAAAACTAGGACACCTAATTTAATGTGAAATTTTGTTTCAATTTTCAAATGTAAATGAATGATGATGCAATGCTATGTAAATGATTTGTAAAATGGATTATTTTTTTGTATTTTCAGATTTCAAGAATGCAAATATGCAATCCTAAAACCTCTAAATGAAATGAAAACTAATGCAAGTTAAGCTACCCTAAATGAGATTCAATTCAATGCAATGTAATGCAAATGAATTCAAAATCTCAATCTAGAGTGAAAGTAGACTCCAAAATCAGAAAATTACAATGATAAAACTCAGGTTCACCAAAATAAAAAGGTGAACCATAGGTATGGTGTTGTGTTTTGTGGATTGTTGGGGGTTCACCAAAGATGATAAGAAAAGGAACCTATCTTACACTATTTCATTAGGAAATGAGATCCATACAATGAAATGACTATCAACCTTGAGGTGAGTCAAGTCAAAGTGTGAACCTACTGATTTTTTTTTTTTTGCAAGGACGGGGGTCCTGATTAAACAACACTTTGGGGAGAAAGATTAAAAATAGAAAATAACTCCAAAATACAATCTATAACTTGGATTTGGAAGATTAAGCTCAATACTGATAGAACTTGAAATTGAATTGCAGAGTTGGGAGAGGAAAAATGATGTTTACCAGTCACTAGAAGTGCTTTTATGAAGCTATCTAAGGACTCATTTTCCCTATGATGAATGGGTCCTGGCTAGGGATCTGTAAAAATGGTTTGAGTTCTCTACTCATGTGTCTACACTCCCAGATTCCCTATTTTCACAGCCATACAATTGGAAATAAATCCTATAGGCAAGTTTTTGTGAAATTGGAACAATGGTAACAAAAAATGCAAGTTTGACAAGTTCTTCAATTTTTCTCTTCAAGAGGTCTTCACCTAAATTTGTAAACACAAATCAAAAGGAATTTTTTTTTTTTTGGTGAATGGGGGTTGTGTTGGTCAAACCTTGTTTTGGTAATTAAATCTTGTAATGAAATGAAATAGAATGAAAGGAATGATGAATGAACAAGCCTATGTTACAATGAGGCTTCAATGGATTTGGATCTTGATCTTGAAACTCGATTTGAAACAATTTCTTGAATGCTTGGATGGATCTTGAACACTACATCAACATATTACCTCAAATAACATGTATGATGCAAGAATACTTTGACATGATAATTGGATCTTGATTGCTGCAATAATTCTTCAATAAATCTTCTCTTGAATGCCTTGAAATGGTCTTGAAATGCTATATCAACGCTCTTGTGAAAGTACTCTTGATCTCATGAAAATCTTCTCATAAACTTGCTGGGTGAAACATAGTGAAATGACTTCATATTTATAGGTATGTAACATTAATTTCTCAAAATTCAAATAACACAAGATGACATGTGAATATAGATTTGAAATCATTAAAATACTATCAAAAAAATAATTAAAATTTAGGTCCTAGGTCTAAGTGAGGACCCATTTGCTCAATGGTAAATGTTATGTTAAGGCATAAATGAATATCAGGTTTTCCTCTTTGAAAATTGTAATTAATTAGGATTGGATTATAATTAAAGGGACCAATTAAGGAAAATTAACCTCAATTAATTAAGGGGTCCCTAAATAAGTGTGAAAATGTAAATAAATACACTTTACAACACCACATTAACGCACAACTAAGTCCATTTTAATTAATAGGGCCCTAAACTTAATGTGAATATGTAAAATACATATTACAACACTAAATTAAGGCATAATTAAGTCCTTTTTATTAGTAATTCCTAATTAAGTGTGAAAAAGGGATACTTTTTCCTACACTATAGTTACAACAATTTCCAATGTTTGATGGACAAGTCAACATTTCTAGTATCTCACCTATGCAAAAGTTGCAACTTGGTGACATCTTTCACTCTTCCACAAGGGAAGATATCTTGCAACAATAGGTGCAAAGTTCAAAAAAATTGTTAGAGGTAATCAAAATTTTGGAGTCAGAAATGCCTAATGCTAAAAGGGATTATTTATTGTCACCCACTTAGCAAATAAAGAAACTATTATATTCTTTCAAATCACACTCTTCATATCTTGAGAAGCAAGCTAGTTGAAGATCACCAACAAAAAATTGTCTAAAACCTCTGAAAAAATATGCAAAGGAACATGGTAAACTACAAGTAGGTATAAAGGATATTAAAAAATGTATGGATGAAGTAAAGGTATTATATCTTTTCTTCTTACAATGGCCTACCACCACAAATAATCTCAAGGATCAAATAAATGCAATGGAAAGAAAATCACATATATGGTTGGCATATATGATCAAGTGTAGGATAATGACGGTGTCATAAGGGCACAAGTAGAGAAATTACATTCCCAAATACTATTGAACACATCAAAATATTAAAAGGGGGTGAACCAGTATTCTATCAAATCTCAAAACTTATGGGGTAAATAGATACTTTCAACTCTACCACATAAACAAGAACATGAAAGATGAATATAATGTACAACACCAAATATACATGGAAAACCCCACAGGGAAAAAACCATAGTGAGAAAAGTTGCTAGGAGCTATTATCCTAATCCAACCTCATAAGATGAACAACATTTACAATTTTATTTTAGGGCTACAACCAAATGAAGATACAACTTCCTGATTACAGTTTTAGGGTTACACCCAAGGAAGCTACAACTCCCTGATATAAGCACACACTCAAGAAATATTACATAATGACAGCCCTTCCATTGTCTAAAACTAACAATTAAGCTCAATCTCTTTTGATGATTGCAATTATGCTTTTATCACTCTCCAAATGTCTTTTCAGTTGCATAGTAGGCCACTACTTTCAACAATTAAGAATTTATTATCTTTGGACCACTACCTCCAAAAAAAAATTAAGCACACTTCTTCACATGCCTTCTATCATAGGGATATGATCAAAATGAAACCGTATAGGATCTACCACAACTTCTCTTTCTCTTTCAGTCACTTACACAATCACCATCATCATCCCAAAACCTAGATCAACTAGGTTTACAATTTATACATGATATTACATTGATTACATTTCACATGTCAACCTACAACAAAATATTACACTTGTAAGTTATCCATGGATAAAACAAACAATATGAAAAATGTAGAGGGCAAGAACCAAAAGACTACATGTAACACTAGGAAGAAGAAAATTCCTTGCAGATCCCAACACATGCTTAACCTATTCCCAAAATAGTATCCACATCTTTTATCTTCTATAAAAATAATCCACACACTTTGTAAATACAAATTAGGTTGGCCATAAATAAGAAAATATGTAACATGTAGCATGTCAGCCTTCACATACATTGGTGATATACAAGAATGATAAAACATTATTTGTGTTTCTCCTAGGTGATTCAACATGACCCATACAATACCTTCAAACACTCCTTAATCTCCATTGAACTTGTGTCACACGCCATCAACATACCTTAGTCAGCCTTAGAAAAAAGCATAAGCCAATAAAACATACATTTCAAACCACAACCTATACTAAAGAAGCCAAAACCCAATTTGTGTAAGATCAACAAGCATCACATGGTATTCAAGAACACTCTCATACATACCTTTCACAACTAAATACACCAAGAAGCTGGCACAATCCAACAAACATTGAAACCAGTCTCTAGACAACATAGTCTAGTACACTGTCACTTCTAACTTTCTATGTGGAAGGATTATTGACATGGAAATTTGGATATAACACCTTCACATCTCAATGAACTTAAATTTTTATCTTCATTACCATATCTTTAGATGTAGAGATATGCAGATCCAACCTTTATTCCTTTGAGAATATCCTCATAGAATCAACACAATCTTCAATCTTCCACTCTCAAAAAAACCTTTCTAATAACTCAAATGATTTGAAACTTGGATCACACATGCCTTGACACAACAAAAAGCTATCCTACAAACCACAAGAGAAAAAAATCATCAGTAGAGAAATAAAAAACATTTATCAAACTCTAGAAGCCAAGCACTAGACTGCAACACTCTTCATAGTTCTTTTGACATCAATGACAACCAAACTACAAAAATCTCCCCTTTTTTCATTGATGGAAAAATGACCAGAATCTCCCCTTTTTGTGCACAATCTCTCCCCCTTTGATATCAAGGGAAAAGGGAAAACATAATTTTCTCTCCCTCTTCAAACAACATACATGCTCCCTCTTTAGCAACAACCACTACTTGCTCCCCCTGAGAAACACTAATCATGAGAGGAGAATAATGCAAAAAAATTACAAATCTTTAACAATTATAGAAAATTAAACAAAAATATACATAAATATTATGCATACCACAACACAGTGATTTATGTGGGGAAAAACCTTTCGAAATAAAAACCCCACACTCTAAAATTTTCCCAATATATTATTCAAAAATCACAAAGATTACAATATACTTGTAAAGCAAGCTTCTCATAGGAGTATCACCACTCAAAGATGTAGAGACAACATGGCCACTATCAAACTCTCACAATACATCACAATACATTACCATAATACAACACCCTCATAAAATAGGGTTTCCTTCTATGGAAAGTCAAGTTAATAAAATATCATCCATCAAATATAAGACATAATGATGAATGGTCCAGATTTACAATAATAAAGTGAATATAAAATTTGGCTTTCAGGGGTGCTGCCCCCGAGCCCCCGCTAGGGCACTCTACCCCCTAGACCCCCAGCTAGGGAGGATGATCCCCCTGAACCCCTTGTGGAAGGGGGGATCCCCCCTCACACCACCCTCATCATCATCGGATGAACAATACTTTATGTATCAACAATACCTTATGTAATTGCAAGGTTGAGACACATTTTCTCAACAAATCTCCCACTTGTCGAACACCTTGCAAGGACAATGGAAGGGTGTCATCATCAGCTCTTAATTTCTAGGGGCCAAAAGGCCCATAGTCTGAATACCATCTGAACTTCTTTGTGATCATAGGCTTAGTTAAAGAATCAACAACATTCATCAAAGTCTCTACCTTAACTAGCTTCACCCTACCATCTTTGACCATATCAATAAAAAAATGATAATGTACATCAATGTGCTTGGTCTTGGCATGAAATATCGGGTCCCTGGCTAGACATATCTCACTCAGACTATCACAATAAATTGTCACTGTACCTTGTTTTATTCCAATATCTAAACACAATATCTTAAGCCAAATGGCTTATTTACAAGCATGAGTAGTTGCCATATACTCTGCTTCAGTAGTGTACAAAGCAACCATAGCCTATCACTTACTCATCCAGCTAATTGCACCACCAAATAAAGTAAATACATAAGCACTGGTGGATCTTCTACAATCAACATCACCTGCCTAATATAAATCCACATAACCTTGAATATCAAGGGAAATCTCATCTTCGGTCATATTACTGTGATAACATAGGGAATAATCTAAGGTACTACGCAAATATTTGAAGAATCTCTTAACTACATCCCAATGAACTCTACCAAGATTATCTACCAGGATTAGACATATATTTGGAAAGAACTACCACTGCTTGGGAAATGTTTGGTCTAGTATAAACCATAGCATACATCAAACTTCCAACTGCACTCTGATAAGGAACTTTTCTTATGTCTTCCATCTCTCATGGAGATGTTGGACAATCTGAAATAGATAACTTTGTTCCAATTGAAATAGGAACACATAATGGTCTACAAGCCTGCATATCAAACCTCTATAAAATTGCATTGACTAATTACTTTGGCCAAGCCATAGCTTTCTGTTCACTCTATCTCTTTTAATTTCCATCCCAAGAATATGTTTAGCTGCACCAAGATCCTTCATTTCAAATTTAGTAGCAAGTTGAGATTTTAGTTCTAAAATCATACCTTTCCCTCTATCAATAAATAATATATCATCAACATATAATGCAATAAACAAGAAACAATCACCATCATTTTTATAATAAAAAGAATGATCTGATTTGGAACGTTCAAATCCCAAGCTCAACACATATGTATCAAATTCTTGGAACCACATCCTAGGACTCAGTTTTAGTCCATACAGATATTTCTTCAATTTGCAAACCAATTTACTTTTTCCTTTCACCACATAGTGCTCTGGTTGTGTCATATAAATATCCTCCTCCAAGTTACCATGAAGGAAAATAGTTTTCACATCCATTTGCTCAACCTCTAAATCATAAGCAACAACAATAGAAAGAAAAAAACTACTAGATGTCATTTTTGTAACAAGAGAAAATATCTCACCATAATCAACACCCCAACTTGAGACTAACCTTTTTCAACCAACCTTTCTTTGTATTTTCAATACTTCCATTTGAACCAATCTTTTGCTTGAACACCCATTTTCAACCAAAAGGTTTTCATCCTTCATGCAATGGTACAAGATCCCATGTATCATTCTTTTTCAAAGCTATCATTTCTTCATCTTTAGCAATCTTCCAAGATTTTTCATCATTCATACCTAATGCCTCTTTTACTGATCTAGGTTCATCCATGTTAGTATTCAAGGAAAAAATACATCACCAATCAACAGGTGAATACCTTTTAGGTGGTTGTCTATGCCTTGCACACCTATGAAAAAGCTAAGTTGGAGGTTCTTCCTCCTCTTCTAAATATTTAGAGCTAGATGAGCTCTCAACTTCTTATCTATCCAAGCGCCTCGATTCAACTTTCTTAGGTGTAGATGGAAATTGAATTGCATCTTTTTGTTTACCTTGTTCTAGCTGCAAAATAGTAGAAGAAGACTTAGTTTCTCTAAAAATAACACTTCTACTATGTATTACCTTTTGTGCAAAAGGATCCCAAAGCTTGTATCCTTTCACACCATAACTATATCCAATAAAGATACATTTCACAGCCTTTTTCTCCAACTTTGATCACTTCTCCTTTGGAACATGTGCACATGCCTCATAACCAAAAACTCTAAAATGTATTCATGAAGGCTTGCAACCTGACCATACCTCCATAGGAATCTTATCAAAAAGAGCTGATGTAGGAGACCTATTAATCAAGTAACAAGTAGTGGCAACAACTTCAACCCAAAACCTTTGTTCTAGAATAGCACCACTCAACATACTCCTAGCCTTCTCCATCATTGTCTTGTTGATCCTTTCTGCAACTCCATTATGATGTGGAGAATATGGAGTTGTCTTTTTTCTACGAATACCACAATCTTTATATAATCTATCAAAATCACTAGAGAAAATTTAATTACCATTATCAATCCTCAAACATTTTATTTTATTTCTAGTCTGCAACTCAACCATTGCTTTCAATTCTTTAAATCGGCTGAAAACTTCAAATTTACTCTTTAGAAAATATACCCATGTCCTAATATAATCATCAATAAATGAAACATAATATGTGGTTTTACCAATTGAAGGAACATCTACAAGTCAAAACACATTAGAATCAATAAGATCCAATACACCACAAGATTTATGAGAACTCGAGTAAAACTAAACATAGTTTTTTTCCATAAATGGAATGCTCATAGAAATAAAATTCAAGATTACAATTAGATAGACCTTCAACGAGGTTTTTATTTTTCAAGGTCCTTAGACCCTTTTCTCCAATGTGGCCAAGTCTTTGGTGCCATAACATAGTTTTCTTTGTAGGTAACTTTGATTCAAAAGAAAGAGCACCCTTGGGTACCCAAAAGATATGACCATCTGCTAAAGGAGAAACCCTCACTTCCTCCACAAACTTTCTTTTCATAGAAGTACTATTGCACTCAACAATGCATGCATCAAGTTTATACAATGTTCCATATTTGACACCTCTAAAGATCACCATAGCACCTATGACCATCTTGCATCCTGCACCAGAAAATACTACCTGCACAATGACATCTATTAGTTTTCTCACAGATAACAAATTTTGTGCTAAACTAGTGATATGCAACACACCATTAATCCTTTTTATTCTACCATAAGGAAACCTAATTTTAAATTTACCATGACCAACAATGTCTAAATGAGAATCATTACCCAAGTACACCTTACCTCCATCAAATTTTTCATATTTAGAAAACCAATATCTATTAAAGGTCATATGGAAAGATGTACCTGAGTCAATTAACCATGCATCATTACCTGCATGAGTTGCCAAAGCTACAATGAATGTGTCACCATCTTCCTTCTTAGACTCAGAATCAAAATCAAATTTCTTATTTTTCTTCTTATTTTCTTTTTTGTAGTCCTTATGAACATGTCTAGGATTACAATAGTTCCAACAAATAACTTTGGACTTTCCAGGAGACTTAGATCCCCCCTTGGACTTGGATTTTTCATGCTTCTCATTCTTCTTTCCTTTCTCCTTAGGTCTTCCATGAACATTCAAGGCCTCCTTAGCACTAATTGATACCTTCCTCCTCATCTCTTCAGAAAGAAAAAAAACCACCACATCTTTAGTATTCAATATAATAGAAGTACTCCCAATAGCCATAACAAGAGAATCCCATGAATCCATAAAAGAATAAAGCAGGATATGAAAGTTCTCTTCCTAATCCATTTTGACACCAACTAATGCCAATTGAGCCAACAACATATTAAATGATTCAAAGTGGTCTGTAATTCTTCCACCCTCTTCCATTCTCAAGGAATACAATTTCTTCCACAAGAAAATATTATCCAATAAATATTTGGCTTGATACATCTCACCAAGCATCTTCCATAGTTTCTGTATAGAGGTCTATTCATGGATATTGATTAAAATAGAGTCTTCCCAACACAATATAATTAGAACCTTGGCTTTACAATCCATAACATCATATTGAGCAGTTTGAGTAGGATCTATGGGCCTTGAAACATTCTCATCAACAACATCCCATAGATCTTGATCTATCTACAAATCCTCCATTTTTTAGCTTCCACATTTCAAAATTATTTCCAAAGAATTTATCCACCTCTATTCTCCTTGATGAACTTGTCATCTGAAAATTACTACAACAAGATCACAAAGTGTCTTCTACATAATCTTCCACTCAAATATAGATTAATTCAAAAAACCCAACAACCCACAAATGAAACCAAAGGTGATCAGGCTCTTATACCACTTGTAAGGAAGCTAAGGTAGTGAAACAACTTTCTACACTAATCTTGAGAGGTGAATAATACAAAAAATTTACATATCTTTAACAATTACATAAACTTAAATAGAAATAGACATAAATATTATGCATACCACAACACAATGATTTACGTGAGGAAAACCCTTTTAGGAGAAAAACCCCACACTCCAAAAGCCACCCAATTTATTATTAAAAAATAACAAAGATTACAATATACTTGTAGAGAAAGCTTCTCACGGGAGTATCACCTCTCAGAGATCCAGAGGAAACACGACCTCTATCAGACTCTTTGAATACATCATAATACACAATTGTAATACAACATCCTCATAAAATAGGGTCCTTCTAGGGAAAGTCAAGATAATAAAATATCAACTATCAGTTATGAGACATAATGATGAATGGTCTAGATTTAGAATAAGAAAGTGAATATAAAATTTGGCTTTTGGGGGTGTTGCCCCCTAGACCCCCAACCGAAGGGATGGTCCCCCAAACCCCTCATGGGGGGGATCCCCCATGCCACCCCCGTCGTGATCAGATGAACAATACATTATGTATCAACAATACCTTATTTAATTGCAAGGTTGAGACATATTTTCTCAACAAAAACCCCCATCAGTCTAGGAATAAGGATATGACTTGAATTTATCCCCCTAGATAGATGCACCAACTATGCATCTAGCAAGGAGGAGAAATTACCCCTAACTTTTTTTTGAGATATTAAAATATATCCTTTGCAAAGGCCTTTGTGAAAATGTCTACAACTTGATCCTTCATAGATACATACTCCAACTTCACTTCTTTATCTACAACATTCTCTCTCAGAAAGTGATGATTGATATGTGCTTGGTTCTAGAATGCATCACTGAATTCTTTGAAATATTGGTAACACTTGTATTATCACATAGAATAGGAATGGGCTCATCATACTTTATCTTTATATCCTTCAATGCTTGCTTTATCCACAACACTTGAGTTTAACAAGATACCAGAACAATATACTCTACTTCTTCTACTGATAAAGATACCAAATATTGCTTCTTACAATTCCATGAAACCAATCTATTTCCTAAAAACAAAGCACCACCACTAGTACTTCTATCATCAACACAACCATCCCAATCAACATCAATGTATGCACTCAGATCAAAGGGATTACCTTTTGGATACCATAATCCATAATCTAGAGTGATCTTCAAATATCTAAAGATTCCCTTGACTTCCTTCACATGAGTTTCCTTAGGATTATCTTGAAATCCTGCAACCAAACATACCACATGTTGAGATTATGGATGCATAGTCCCTGAAGCTCCGAAATCTTCAATGGAGGACTCTTGCTAGGAAAGATAGTCAACCACACAAAAAAAATTTCAACTAGGCATGCATAATGGAGATTCTATATTGATGATATGATTGATTGATATGTTACAAATGAACAAATTTCCTGATTATATAGGCAAGAATGAAAACCTAAGATGCAAGAGATGTTGCCATGTGTCATTATCTAACAACATGTGACAGCATGTGAACCCTATCTAGATGATTGTTAAATGTTGAGATAAGTTCTAGAAGGAAAAATCATCTTCTAGAAGGAATATTATCCCTACAAACATGGAAGGGAATATTACCCTATTTATTAAACACTAACCTGGGACTAAATAATGCATGACCTAAGTTAACTTATGCTAGTGTAATAATTAATTAATTAATTACACTAACACCCCTCCATAAGTTCAACTTAGGGAGGAAAAATGCAATGATTATGCAAGATGATGAGATGATGGATGATGGGTCCTAGCTACGAGGCCATGTTAGGTACCCATGTACATGAAGATGCAAAAAATCTCCCACAACCAGAGAAAAGGGGAAAACCCAGTGGGAACAAAACCCCTCTCCAAAAAGGAGATGAAAAAGAAAAAATGTGAGATAGGATGGGAAGGATGGAGGACTCCCAAATACCCCCTAAGTACACCATCCATCATAGGATACAATACAGTAGCCCCCCATCGGAGGGAAAGAGAGAGACAATAAAACCCCCCCATAAGATGTGATCACCTACAAAGATGGTAAGTGTCTGAAGACATAACAAGATCCAATGTCAACAAACAACTCGTCTCCCTTTCAGAAGAAACAAAACCAAGTGCAAGTGTAGGGATGCTTCCCATTTCAGATAGGAATTGAAGGAAGGTAGGATGAAGGTGGATGTTGATGGTGTCTCTAAACTCTGCTCAAATGTCTCTTTGCCTGATGACAAAGATTCCACAATCAATGAAGAGGGTGACAAACTAGGACGATGCAGAAACTAATGTTGAACAATATCCAAAGACTGAGATGTGATGAAAATGATGGAGACTTGATAACCCCCCTGCATGAAGTTTCCTCAAAACCACTGAAAGAAATCTAAAGCAAATCCAATGGTAGATGCTGAAGAAACCTCAAGTCCTGAATGGAATGACAGGGAAGAAGTCTTAGATAAGAAATATCTTAATAGAGGAGTGATATCCCCTCAAGAATGTCCTCCAAACTTGTAGAAGTAGCCAAGTCAGTGATACCTGAAACGAAGCCATCATAAGTATGGAAAACTGTATGTGTCCTAATGAATGATGATAGTGGAAGCCGCAATCAATGACTCTGGACAAGGAATCACTGAATGTGAAGTGATACCAATAGTCTCTGATGGAGAAGAATCACCTGAAGCAACCTTGTCAACCTCTTAGGAAAGATCAAGGCAATCAACCTCCTGTACAACAATATCATCATAGGGAACCTGATCTGAAGAATGACATTCTGAATCATGACCATCGAGGAAGGGTGGAGTATCTGAATTTCCATAGATCTCCCAATGCTTAGTCCAAAGGATGTGAGGAAAATCACAATGATCAATGGAACTCAAAACATCACAATCAACTTGCATAGAAATGATCTCCAAGATAATGTATTTGCTACAACTCCAAGCAAATTCATGAATACCTTCACTTGGGTGAGGAACTATACCATACAGATGAGGTAATAGATCAAGTGATTGGAGATGGTGGCAGATACCATCCCACCATTGCTTATAGTTACCCTTGTGCAACATAGTCAAAGGAGAATAATATGCAAGCCCCATAACAAATTTTTTCCACAAAAAACAAAGAAACTAATCTTCAACAGCAATTAAAGACTTCCAAAGGATGATGTGCAACTAAATTGATGCTACCCGGATCAAAAAATATTTTCCCAAGCTTCAGGATGTCCAAGTTATTGAACAAATACACCAAACTGAAAAAATCAATGCAAGAGTACCTGGAGTTGAAACTGATCAAGGGGTCTGGATGGATGAAAAAATCTCTGAATCACCTTCCTGATGCTACTGGAATCACTAAAATCTGATGAATGGTTGTGAAGATACAAGCCTTTGAGTCCAACTTAGGGTTTTGACTTCAGTTGACTGTAGATTTTTTTGTGAGCAAAATTTCATAGAATGTATTGTACCACTAGAAATTAGACCAAATTCTCTTTCCGATGGTGTATTGTTTTCCAAATTTTGATACCCTGGGTGAAAGTTATGATAAAATGAAAAAAATGCCTATTGGAGGCACTCTGCAGGCTAATTAGGAGCAAAAATTAAGCTCCCAAACACTAACTCCTGGTCATTGATATGACCATAGCTATAATAGTGGCAAAAAAAGGGCGTTTCCAGCGGGGTGGAGAGATGGCGGCGGCCAAGGCGACGCCGCTACGCCTGGCCCTGTCGGCGTTGGCACCGGCCAGCCAAGAACAAAGATGGTCGACATCAGTGAAGAAGCCTGGATGGTGAACAGGGGCAATTGGCAACACAAAACGGCGATTGGAGACTCGACGGAAGAGAGAGGTCGGCGATGGTGTAGATCTGTCGGTGGGAGAGAGGCACGACCGATGAAGAAGGATAGCGGTCGGTCAAAAAAAATGGTAGTGATGAACTACAGGTGGCCGTACAAAAATGTGATGGTAGATGATGTGAATAGGCGCGGTACAACCCTTCTCTCAGAATGACAGATTTATCTGCAGACAAAACTTTATGGGCCGACTACAAATTTGAATGGATTTTATTTAATATTGCATAGAATGCAATTAAAAAATCCACAATCTACAAATTATGTATGTTGAATGATAAAAACCCCAAATGAAGATTTTTTGCAAAATTAGATGCCGACCGAGATATAATATAGTCGATGTTTCTTTTAAAAAAAAAAATCAAAAACCCCATAGAATGCCGATGGATTAAAATAATTGCAATCGGTATGATAAATTTTCTGCAAACTATATAAAAGCCTCAAACAATAATTTTTTTTCCAAAGAATATATAGATAAATGCTCAAATTTTTTTGAAAAACCAAAATGGCCTACGTATAAAAATTTTTTTCCTCAGAGGACAACTAACAGGATTGATTTTTTTTACTGCAAATTTGTATAGATAGTACAAGTTGATTTTGCAAACCCAAATACCTTTGATGCTCCCAGGTTGATGTATTTGATTTTGATGAATGGGCAGGCGATCCTAGGGTTTCGAGGCCTTCTGAAGACAATGGTGAGCTTGGATCTGACTCTATCTACTTTAGAAATTAGGTTGGTCCCCGTGTGGAAACAAGTATCCTTTAATGGAAACCTTTAGCCTGCAAGAATCTCACGCACCAACTTTCTTGATCGAGGGTTGACGTTTCACTAGACAAGCTCTTATACCATGTTGAGATTATGGATGCACAGTCCCTGAAGCTCTAGAATCTTCAATGGAGGACCCTTGCCAAGAAAGATAATCAACCACATAGAAAGTGTTGCAACTAGGCATGCACAATGGAGATTCTATATTGATGATATGATTGATTGATATGTTACAAATGAACAAGTTGCCTGATTATATAGGCAAGAATGAAAACCTAAGATGCAAGAGTTGTTGCCATGTGTCATGATCTAATAACATGTGACAACATGTGAACCCTATCTAGAGGATTATTAAATGTTGAGATAAGTTCTAGAAGGACAACTCATCTTCTAGAAGGAATCTTATCCCTACAAACATGGAAGGGAATATTACCCTATTTATTAAATGATTTATTAAAAACTAACCTAGGACTAAATGATGCATGACCTAAGTTAACTTATGCTAGTGTAATAATTAATTAATTAATTACACTAACACCACATGCATAATATTAGGTCTTGAAGCAGTTAAGTACAACATTATTCCAATTATAGATCTATATAGGGTCTAATTAGCTAGGAGAGACTCATCATCTTTTCTCAAATGACAACTAGTTACCATAGGATTTTTCATAGGTTTGAAATATTCCATACCAAACTTCTTCAACATCTCTTTGACATACTTTTCTTGAGAAATAAAGATACCATCATCTAGCTGAGCATTTTGAAGACAAAGAATGAAGGATAAATCACCTATCATAGATATTTCAAATTCCTTCTACATTTCTTTAGAAAACATCTTGCATATTTCATCATTTCCACCAAAGATTATATCATCATATTCAAAAAAAATCAAAATTATTTCATCTTCAATCTCGAAGTGAATATTACTATCTACAGTACCTTTCTTGAAACCTTGTTAAAGCAAGTACTTGTCCAACCTTGCATACCAAGCCCTAGGAGCTTTTTTGAGACCATATAATTCCTTTTGAGTTTGTACACCATGCTTTTTGTCTTTTATTAACCAAAATACATCAGGGTACTCTATGTAGACTTCTTCTTCCAAATCTCCATGTAGGAAAGTTGATTTGACATCCATCTAATATACTTTGAAGTCCTTGTGGGCTGAAAAGGAAAGAAACATTATGATTGCTTCCATTATTGCTACCAGAGAAAATGTCTCTTCAAAATCAATTCCTTCTACCTATGAGTAGCCTTTACATACTATTCTTGCTTTGTTTCTTACAACTTCTCCATCCTCATTCAACTTATTCTCGAATACCCACTTTATTCCTATCATATTCTTGTCAGCAGGCCTTGGAACCAGTTCCCAAGTTTGATTCTTCTCAATCTAATTCAACTCCTCTTAAATTTCTTGTATTCGTCCTTCATCCTTTCTAGCATTAACAAAAGATTTTGGTTATATCTTTTATAATAAACAAAATTTTACTTGTTTAATTATGCTTGCAAGCCTTCTCCTGGTCAATACTCCTTCATTCTTATCCCCAATGATTTGATCTTTTGAATTATTCTTTTGAACATGCTTGGTAGGAGTCTTACTGTGCTTTTCTACTATTTCTTCTTTTTCTTCAACTTCTTCTTCTTCGTCTGAGTATTGAGTTGCATTGGATCCGTAGTCCTTAATTCCATACATATTTTGATGTAAATCTTCATCAACCTTAACATTTGTACTTTCAACTATCTTTCTAGTCTTTTTTTGTAGCACCTATATGCTTTACTCTGAGTTTAATAACCAAGAGAAACACCTTCATTGGATCTTGAGCCAAACTTCCCCAAAACATCATCTCTTATGATGTAATATTTTCTTCTAAAGATTCTAAAATTCCTGACATTTTCTTGTCTTCCATGCTATAACTCATATGGGGTCTTAGTACTGTTTACATTTAATAATCCTCTATTGAGAATATAGATAGCAGTATGATTTGCCTCTTTCCAATAAACATCATGCATATTTCCTTCTTCAACATAGTCCTTGCCATGTCTTGAACAATCTTATTCTTTATTTCCACTACCCCATTTTGTTGAGGAGTTCTAGCAAAAGATAGATGCCTCTTTATCCCATGCTCTTCACAAAAATCATTAAACTTATTTGATGTGACTCACCTCCTCTATCAAACCTCAAGCACTTGATTTTATCATTCACTTCATTCTCAACCATTCAGTTGAAAATCTTGAATCTACCAAAAACTTCATATTTATCTTTTAAGAATGTAACTCATGTAATCCTAGAGAAATCATCAATAAAAAGCATGAAATACCTTTCTCCTTTAAGAATCTTTGTTTTAGTAGGTCCACACAAATCAATATGAATCAGCTCCAATGGTTTAGAATAATAATACTCTTTAGACTTGAATCTTATCCTTGTTTGCATTCCAAACTGAAATTCCTTACACAAAGTACTCACAGGATTGACTATCTTGGGCATATCTCTTACTGCATGTCATGAACTGATCTTCACAATGTTATCAAAATTGATGTGCCCTATTCTCCTATGCCAAAGACAACATTCACTTGTTTTTCCTTGAAGAAAACTTCTACCATTGACATCCTTTAGACTATATATGTCACCATTAGTCCTAGATCCTTTTGCCGCCACTTCTCTATACTTTCCTCTTCTAATTTCAAATCTTCTTTCATTGAATATGAGATTGTATCCTTTGCTACACATCTGAATCATAATAAGAAGATTATTCCCAAGACCTTTAACATAAAGAAAATATTGTATCTTATGCTTTCCATAAATAGTTATTATACCTTTTCCATAGATCTTTACTGAAGTATCATCTCTAAGCTTGAATATGCCTCCATTACACTTCAAAAGCTTGATAAAATTGCTCCTATCCCCTGTCATGTGGTTGGAAAAACCACTATCAATCACCCAAGAGTTTTCCTCATCTTTTGCATAAAAATTATTCCACACAACCCTTGAATCTTTAGTTTCATCTTCAATATTCTTATTCATCTTCAATATTCTTAGCAGCTATGAATAGGATTGCAGCCTCATTATTCAGACCACTTGATTCCTCATCCTTTGAAGAGGAGGAATCTTCCTTGGAGTAGAGACTCTTTTAAAACTTATTTCTTCTAGAATCTTTGTTTCTCTTTTCAGAATATTTTAAGTGACATTTAAAAGAAAAATGACCAATCTCTCCACACTTAAAACATTTGAAAGGTAGCTTACCTTTGTACTTTTCTTCACTTCCTTACAAAGTTTGCTTCTTATTCATTAGCATCACTACTTGTTGATAGTCAAAGTAACACAACAATGTTAAAATAGAATATTTCTACCCTATTTCTCCTGAAAAAGATAAATAACCTAAAGCAACCTATCTTCCAAGGTCTTTGTAGTTAGTTCTCAACTGTGTTGATGTTCTTTAGTGGCCTATGCAACTATAATGTTCAAGGAGCCTACTAGTAAAAATGGATACAAGTTGCATCATAGAAATTAATCTATGTTTGGGGGTGTAAATAAATATCAAAAGATAGAACAAAGCTCAGGAAAACAAAGCGTAAATGTAGATTTCCTTCAATTTAGACATACAAACTTCATAATGAGTCTTCCTTTCAAACAACTAAACCATAAAATGATACAATCTATAGAACAATCCATACCATTACATTCATTCATAGTGCAAATTCAAGACATACAAATCATTCACCATTCATAAAAATAAAAATCAATAAGAACACATCATTAGCTCATCGTTAAAATTTATAGATCAATAAACATAAAGAAACCTCATTCACAAATGATTCAATGGAAAAAGTCTCAGATTTCAATATCTTCTATTGAATTTCATCAAATAAGAAATATTTATGCACAACGTTCACTGGCATATGAATGACTATTGTTCATTGACATCACCATTAAAACTAAAACTTGGAAATAACATGAACTATATTGAAACTATAAAAAATGCTTAAGTATCTTGCATAGAGTTGTAAAAAGTTTCTGAAACTTTAAAATTCTTCTTTCTCCTTAGGTAGCCAATATCTCTTCAATTAGTTGACCTTTATAACATGGAGAGAAAAACTACATATAGACAAGTCCTAACACTAATTTCTCCAATCAGAAATTGAGATCCATAAATTTAGGGAACCACTAGAGCTGCATGAGATGACTACCCTGCTAATCTTCAGTTCAATTTTTTATGATCCTGTATCAAAATCTCATGCACAAAGAGGAGGTTGAACTACTAGGGAATATTTATTGGAACTTGTGTTATGATCCTGAAAAATAGGGGATAGCTACCCAACTTGTTGTACCATTTGATGCTTCATTCAGAAAGGATTTTTCATGGACACCTCACTCTTATGTCTTTTGTTCCAGTAAGTAATCATGAAGACTGTCTGTAGGTACCTCCCTAGTGGATTCCTCTAGGAGGGAAGGCTGAGATGAAGCTCCCTCTCCAATTGTTGTAGCTTCTACTCCTTGTGATTCATGAATTTCTTGAGTGGAAATTCCTAGGACTACATCTCCTCCAGAGGTAGGATGAAAGTACTCCAACTGTTCCTTAGGAGTTTTCCTCCTCTTTGTTCTTTTGTATCCTTGGGTTCCTATTTCTTTCCTCTTCTTTGAAGATTGAGCTTCTAGCTCCTTGATCCTCATGACCACCCATTGAATACTTCTATCCATTACTATCTTGGCAAGTTTTTTTATGTCAATGAATTCTTCCTCATCCCAATTTATTGGGTCCAAGCTTTTGGTTCCAATATTCTTAGATTCATACCCAAGGTCTAAAACCACACCATCATTTGATAGTGTATTAGGAATATCTTCATTCACCCCATATTCAATCATCTGTGGGATGGTAAGCCTTTCATAATTTCTTTTCCTCACATCATAATCATCTTGCATATCAATCCAAAAATATTCTAATAAGTTAAAAAAAATTCAAAAATGGTGGGAGCTATACCATTCATCTTGTGCTCAGGGTCAAAATGGTGGTGGGATGTACACAATCCCAACTTTAGATAACTCAATTATTCACATACTGCTTTTGCAGCCAAATTGTGGGCACAACAGTATTCTCCCAATTTCATGGGGAATTTGTGGCATCTAGGCTTGTGTTTGTTGGAAAATTTTGCATTAACCCCCAAAGCTTGGTAAATGATTTCCACAATTACAATCATATCACTGCAGCATCTTGGCAGTTGATGAGGATGTCCATCAAATCCTGCAAATCTAAAATAGGAGAACTTGGGGTATTGCATGTACCAATGTCCCCATTCAAAAATGAAAGCCATGGCCTCCCTGCTCATTCTGAATCCAACATCCCCTGTCAACCAGTTGATGATGACATAGAGGAATGCATCATTAAACCTTTTGTAGTGTAGCTCTAAAGTTTGCAAGGTTAGTTGATCATAGTTTTCCCATGCCTTGTTTTGTCCAGAAGGCTCTCCTAATGTACCCATTGCATTTAATCTAGGGAATATGCCCCTCATTCCAATTGAATATATGACATAAGAAGTCATGAAGAAGGTTTTGGTTTGCCCCACCTTGAGCATTGGGTTATGCAAGTTTTTTGATAAAATCATACCCCAATCAAATTGTTGCCTACCATCTAGAATGGTTTGAATGAATGGAAACATCCATTCCTTGAAGTATGTTGAGTCCTTCTTTCCAAATACCCTGGAAAACATCAGGATTAGATCATCTATCTCCTTCTTGAAGTCTCCCCTCTTGGGTTGTTCAGGAACCTTGGTGAGGAACTTCTTCTCAGTTCTCAATCATTTCTTGTTCATGTGGGACCTATTGCCTTCCTTGTCCCTATTAAACAACTCCAATGCTTCTGCCTTAGTCAATTGCTTGGGGTTCTTTGGGGTAGGTGCATTAAAAATGAACCTCATCATATGTGGGGATAGATCAATGATCACATTCCCTTGGAGGTCCATACATTGTTTTGATAAGGGGTTGTGTGTCCATGTTGCTGTGAGTATGAGCTCTAGGAATTGGACTGATAAGGAGAAATGTGTAACATCTGCTAGCCCAGATTGGGCTATTCTCTTAGTCCTTCGAGTCACAGCCTCACAAAAATTTTCAACAAGTAGCTCCTCATAGTTGAATGGGCCTAGATTGGTGTTTTTTATGTCTTCCCACTTTTAATCTAGCTTACTAGCTGTGAGAGTAGCATCTTGATGTTTGTACCTCAAGGTGTAAGGTAATTGTTCCACCTTTATCTTCTTGGGTTTTGCTCCGTTAGATATTTTTGCAACTTTCCCTTCTCTTTGGGAAACTTCCTCTGATGCTCCTGACATTGTTTATTCCTACAAGACAAGCTTGGATTAGACCAATAAAAGGTATGAAAATCATTATTACAAGTGTTATCCTTCACACTTCTCTATTTCTCCCTAGGAAACCTTCCATACTTAGTGAAATTTCAAACCTACTGGGACCGGGTCTAGGAGAAAATTAGGAACAAGAGAGGTGAAACAAATAACACTATCGGAACCGGGACTAGGACCGGAACCGAAATTGAAATTGAAACTTTCAAATTTTCAATCCCCTGTAACATTTGATGACTCGACCCCGCCTAATTGGTAGAATCGGGTCTGTGATTGGAATCAAAACCATCAGAGGTAGACTCATTTCCAAAACTAAACATTCATAAGAATTTTCAATGGACAAGTTTAGTTCTAGCTACATTTCTACCATGTATCACAAAGTTGTGTGGATCATCTCCTCACGTCGACACCAGTCAGACATGAGTCAAAAAGGATGCGAGGAAGTAATAAATCAAGCTTGACTCCACCCAGACCAACTAGACCAGATCGAGCAAGCTAGGGAAAGTACGTGAAAAGGGAAAAACACAAACCCTTAACTCGTACAGCTTGTCATCTTACATAAAAATTAGGGCATCAAAAACCCTACAATCAAAACCTGTAAGACTGATAAAAATAGGTTTAGAGGGGTCCGAGAAAAGATCTGAAACAACACTAAGGTACTAGAACCCCTCAAAAGAAAAACCCTAATTGAAACTAGGGCATGGTGGAATGAAAACACCACTAAAAATAGCAAAAGTGATAGGAGACAAACAAAAACAACGGAGGACACAAACAAGAAAACAAAAAATGGAAGGAAAATGGAAAGAAAACCAAGAAAGAAAAATGAAATTCCAACAACAAGAAAGAAGCAAGAGAAGATTCACGAGAGAACTCCCGTGAACACGCAAAGAACAACAGAGCAGACAAAGCAAATGGGAACAACACAAAATGGAAGGGAAGAAAACCTACCTACCTCAAAACACTACTAGAAAGGTTGAAATCTTGATAGGGATCCTCTCATGAATGCCCACCCGTAGCCAAATCATGCTCCTTCTCGAGTTATCTTGGCTCTCTATTCGTTAAAATTCTTTGAGTAAGTGTAATGAGCCAAATAAATTTTGATTAAGGTTTTAAAACCATTTCAAACATGTGAGGAGGCTATAATTAATGCCATTTAATGTAGTTGGTTAGGGCCAGAATCAGGGTGAAAGCAAGGACACAACCAACATATATATCAGAGGTAAAACAAGAGCTGAAGCGAAGTTGAGATGGAGCCAAGAACTTTGTCAAAGTTCCATACTTCTTTTTGGATCCGGATCTAGTCTCGCAGTAGGGAAAAGGAGAACAACAAAGGACAAGGGCAGAATCATAACCAAATCTAGATTTAGAACTTGGCAAAGTTCTAGGTTTGGGTTTGACTCTAGTTTCGCTCCCAACAAAGGGAAAGAAAACCAATAGGGGGAAATTAAAAGATTATAGGGAAGCGGGACTGGGGCAAAATCCCATCCAAAAATAACACACAAAATGATACAATACACAAGAAAGACAAAATGGAGTGGGATCAGAATGAAACTCAGACTCAAAACTTTTGTAAAGTTTCATGTTCAATTTCTGTTCTAGTTCTAGTTCTACAAAAAGGGAAAAGAAACACAAAGGGGAAGAAACAAAAGAAAACCAAAGGGAGAAAACAATTCCAAGAGCCCAACGCAAACAAGACAACAAAGAAAACAACAAGACAAGAGACGGGGCCAAAACCAGAACAAAAACTGGACCAGGAACTTTACAAAAGTTATAAGTTCAGTTTTGGCCTGTGTTCCAAACTCGCAAAAAAAAAGAAGCAAAGACTTAGGAGGAAAAAGAACAACTCCTAGGACCCAAACAAAAACACCAAGGGAAAACAAACACAAGGGGGACCCATTTTGATAAAAAAAAATGGGATGGTTATGCAAGGCATAACAATTGGAAACTCGGCTGGGAAAATGGTTTACCCATTTTCAAGATATTGAAGAATTCATTCACCCAGAACCTCTGGTTCATGTACATTTTAAACTTTAGTATGATCAGTTATGAAAACCGAGGTTGAGCTAGAATTTCAAATGTAAATCAGCAATAGCCACATTGAATTTGAGTCTATGCATGCATGGTGTACCTATTCCAGTAAAGGTTCTTCTCATCCTGAAATAACTATATTAAATATTTAGGCTACGTGAGTTGAATCCCTATGACTGTCATGCAATGATATCCTGGGAATTGCTTCGTTGCTAGACAAGTGTCTAATGCCCTGATGGAGATACCTTTAGTTATCTCAAAGAATTTCTCTACTACCAGACAGACGTCCATAGCCCTAATAAATATACTTTAATTACCCTTCTCGTATTGAGTTTTTCCATCAATTAATAGTTCTCTTTTCTTTTCTTTGTATAGGCTTACTTGAGTAATTTCTCTTTTCATCTTTCCTAAATACTTAGATATATCATTCTAAAATGTGGGTTGAGAACTATAATTGTATTTCATGACAGTGTTAGGACTCATATTTTTCACCTAAATCCAAAATAAAATTATCCTGAGACAAATAGGCCTCCATGTAAATAGATGTTTCTTAATTATTTTGTGAAAAATTCAGCCATGGTCTATGAGATTACTTACAATACACCTATTTTTTCTTAACCTTTCAGGCTTGTTACCTGAAAATTTGAGCTAGAAATTTTTTGATTTTTTGTGCATTTTCCTCTTGTATACCCCTGAACTTGCAAGATAATGAAAATAATTGAATTTGAGAGCTCATAAAAGCTGGTATAGAATCCTCTGATAGGCTTGTTCCTAACCCCGTCTTGCTCAATCTAGCCAATCTTCATGGCAAAATACCTTACCATTTGCAAAAAAAAATTGAACTCCACATTTTCTCGCCCGTAAATTGCAAATGAAGCTAAAATCTTACTTCTATGATGTTGGAGCTTAGATGATTTCTGGGTTTTTCTTCGGCTAGTCAAATCATCTTCCTATCCAAATTTTAGATGAAACAAAGTTATTTTGTGAATGATATGAAGTGGGTGATATTGATTCTAGAAGGTCGAAGGATTATTGAAGGCATTTAGTTCTTGCTTGTAGAGCAACCTATTCCCTTCACGAGATACTTTATATAAGCTCATTTCCACAATAATCAAGATCAAACGATGTCTTGGAAGAGATGTATCATCTTTTGTGGAATTTTGAGATGAGTTGCAAAAGAAATCGTGCTAAGAAATGTAAACTATTTCCATCATTTTGAACAGGGACAATGTTCTAGTGAAGAATTTGGAGAGTCGGGAGTTCTACTCCACTCCTTTGTTGTCAGGGATTTCAAAAGTTCCTTAACTCCTTATATCACTGATTCTTCTTTTTTGGCTTGTCGGTGGTTCTTAAAACCTCACAACCTCTGATTAGAAGTTCTCAAGTTAGGATTCCCAACAACTTTGTGACATAGAAACATATTCTTAAGGCATCAACAACAACAGAATTATTACCTATCCTCCTTTAATGCAATTCTCTATGGCAGACATGTAATGGAATGATAAAGTGGAGACAAGGCTCAAAATTGTACTACAAAAAGCCTTAAGGAAAATAAGATTTCTTCTGGCATGAAGGAGTATAGAGGCGGTTTATGTAATGCATAGAAGCATCAAAAGCTAGTAGTTTTCTTATGATGGTGAGGGATCTCAAAGCGACATATAGGAGATATTAAATTTCTTAGTTCGTAGGGAAAAGATCAGATGGGCTTATAGCATCAAGGTCTCTTTTTAGGATTGAATGTTGGTCGGTGTTGGTCATTGTGAAGAAGCATTCAATCATGAATAAACAACATTAATTCATGCATTTGCAGGTGTATACCTTGGAATTCCTACTGCTCTAAATGTGAAAAACAACTAAGAAACATGAATAACAAAATACCAAGGACACCTCAAGATTAGCCAAAAGAGTGGTTCAACGAAAAGGAATCCAAATAAGATAAAACACAAATACTTTTACCTCCCTTGTTGTTGATACCTCTTTGATTGGCCCTTGCTTGGATTGGTTGTGTGCTCCTTAGATGATGGATTGAATGACTAAAATGCAAGCTTCAATATGCAAAATGATGAACAAAGATGGTTGAATGATTGAAAAAGGCTTGAGGATTCAAATGGACAGCATGTAGTTATGAGAGTGCAAAGTGTTGAGAAGGCAAATGGGCAGCATAAGGGTGCTCAAAATGAAAGTGTTGGAAATGCCCTTGATAAGGGGGTATTTATAGAAGAATTTAAATTCTCTAGAGAATTCA
>VDFB02271358.1:1049130212-1049176619 GCA_007258455.2 Sequoia sempervirens | reverse complement strand
AAAATGGATAAGAGATAGGGATGTGGATAAGAATTTAGAAAGATACATGATATGGACTTGCATATGGTTGGCTTAGCTAGGGTGGTAGAAATGGATGAGGGATTATGGATTGGTGGACTAGGGTTAGATGGAAGAATGGGATTGAATGTAGGACTATGAGTAAATGGAGGATTAGGATTGGATGGGTGAATGGGATTGGATGGAGGACTAGGAGTAGATGGAGGACAAGGATTGGATGGAGGATTAAGGTAAGGATATTAGGTGGTGGAAGGCAGGGGAATATGGATTATGGATTAGGACAAAGAAGGATATATAGGTGTTAGTAGTGGGACAAGAGAATGTGGGGGATGGATTATAATAAAGGTATTGGGATGATGGATTATGATGAGGAGACATGGATGTAGGATTAAGGTAAAAGGGTGTGGATGTAGGATTAGTATGGGAAGATTGGAAAAGAGGATTAGGATAGGGGGACATGGATGGGGACTTGTAATAGGAGTATTGGGATGGGAGATGAGGATAAGAGGATGTAGATGTTGTGTAAGGGGATGATGTAGATGAAGGAGATGACAAATATGGGGATGAAGAAGATACTGGATATCCATTGTCAAAGGTGGCATAAGGAGCGTGATTAGGCATGGATGAAGACATAACGGGATAACTAGAAGGGGTGATTGGATTATGGAAAGTGGGTGGAGAAAGCTTACTAGTGACGATAGCATCAAGGGGATTTATGTCATATTCTTCTTGATCGACAAGACTTTCGTTATCGTCATCCACGTAATTAAGGTTTCCCTTGACTACTATTGATGGAGGATGAGGATTCATGATTATGAAAGGATAAAGAGGATGGATAAAAGATTTTGGATGGGAATGGATTAAAGCTCAAATCAAGATTTTGGTCAAGCTCAAATCAGGATTGGACAAAAGCTCAGATTAGGATGATTGGATGGGGTTGCTTTTGATTTTGATGGGATTCAATAGACGGATGATTGGATCGGGTAGATGATTTTATGAATTTGATTAAAGTACTAGATCAGTTTGATGGGATAAGATCGAATGATTAGATGATATTGATTGGATAATTGTGATTGGATAAACTTGATCGGATTGGGGTGCTTGGATTGATTAGATGATCAGAGGAATGGATTGGTTTGATTAGATAGGAAGAAATAAAAGGTACCACTAGATAGAGCTCAAAAAATTAAGCAATTTTGGTTTTTGAACGAAGTTGATTCGATGTACGGTTTGTAAATGACAGCCCCAGGAAGTTAAAGGGGCGTAGCCAGCATTCTGCAGCAAATCAGGGGCGCTACCGCCTTTCTGCAGTAAATCAGGGGCGCTACCGCGCTTCTACGCAGGGCGCCACCGCGTTTCTGTGTAGGGCGCTACCGCGTTTCTGCGGGGGCACTACCACATTTCTGCGTAGGGCGCTACCGCGTTTCTGTGGGGACAAAGCTTATTTTTGATGGCAAAGGCTATGGCAAGGACACAAAATGATAAAACAAGTCCAAAGTATCAAAAATTTGACAAATTTTTCACAAGAAAACACCTCAAGAAAGCACAATCCTATGATTAATATTATGGGTATGGCAAGGAAAAGTCTTAATCTAGGATGCACAAGGCTTCTAGGGAGTCCTTGATATACTCTCGGTACGTGAGGCACAACCGTGAACACCAGTCCGTCACAAGCGTGAGTCGGGAACCCCAGCGAGATACTGAAGGCTCAGACCAACTTTTCACGTCTATCTAGGTATCACCCTAACTTCGACGCTCCGCCAATTACGACACAACTGGATTGGGGTACAACTTTCATTCTCCCCCCTTTATATACCCCACCGGTACACGTGGTTGGAATCGTCCCTTGGGGTGATGAAATCCCCAAGCAGGTCCCACTAAAAAGAAGACACCAACTATTTCCAACTACTCCCCAGGCTCACACGAAGTGCAAGGGGAAAGTGAAAACAAATCAATGCCCCCTTAGGTAACACAAAAGTAAACAACCACAGCAAACAATGAGATTTAATCCCCCTAATTAGACTATGTTTGAGAGCAGCAAAGACAATTTTTGAAAGTTTGATTATGTAGATGCCCCTGCAAACAAATGTTAGTTGTCCTCTTTCTTTTTTGCCTTTGGTCAAATTTTTGCCACAATATGCTGCAAAAACGTTAGTGAAAGATAGCAATATTCTTGCCAAAACAACGTTAGAGAGTTATTACATGAATATAGCAAAAAATTAGAGTGAAAACGAAGCCAAAATGCCCATTTTACCCTCCAAACTGTGCTGTTAAGGGCACTGCCGCAGTTCTGTGAAGGGCGCTGCTGCAGTTCTGTGAAGGGCACTGCCACAGTTCTGTAAAGGGCGCTGCCACAGTTCTGCGAGGGCGCTGCCGCACTTCTGCGAGGGCGCTGCCGCACTTCTGCGAGGGCGCTACCGCACTTCTGCGAGGGCGCTACCGCAACTTTGTGAGCTTTTCCTGCAAAATCTTAACTCAAAAAAATATTAAATGCAAGACCCGTGTGTGGGTCCCACCGGGCGTGCCAGAAATGTATACCTTGGAATTCCTACTGCTCTAAATGTGCAAAACAACTAAGAAACGTGAATAACAAAATACCAAGGACACCTCAAAATTAGCCAAAAGAGTGGTTCAACGAAAAAGAATCCAAATAAGATAAAACACAAATACTTTTACCTCCCTTGTTGTTGATACCTCTTTGATTGGCCCTTGCTTGGATTGGTTGTGTGCTCCTTAGATGATGGATTGAATGACTAAAATGCAAGCTTCAATATGCAAAATGATGAACAAAGATGGTTGAATGATTAAAAAGGCTTGAGGATTCAAATGGACAGCATGTAGTTATGAGAGTGCAAAGTGTTGAGAAGGCAAATGGGCGCATAAGGGTGGTCAAAATGAAAGTAAGTTGGAAATGCCCTTGAGAAGGGGGTATTTATAGAAGAATTTGAATTCTCTAGAGAATTCAAGGGTCAAGATTGATCCAACAAGGTCAAGATGAAGGGCTATGGTGGGTTGAGAACCCACAAGCCCTCACATCTTGACATGTGGAGGGTGAAGTGGACAAGAGGATATGAGGTGGAGATGAGTGTCAAAAAGGTACATGAGTGGAAAGGACATGCACCTTGGGATGAGAGGATTTCCCACAAAAAGGGATTTCTTGTCCCCAAGTGGGAGTGAAAGGGACATTTGAGGAATTTTAGAATTCCTCAAAAATCTACATGGGAAAAGGAAAGGTGGTTGGGGATATAAATGTGAATTAAAAATTCACATTCCTAGGATGATCTAGAGGATAAAAGGTGGGCTCCAAAAGGTGGGACTTGGTCACATGTGGAGATTGTGACAAGTCCAAGGTTGGTCACATGTGGAGATTGTGACAAGTCCAAGGTTCTAGAAGCCTTGGAAAGATGGAATGTGAATTAAAAATTCACATATAAAAGAGGGGAATCTAGGAAGAATAAAAAGGAATTAAAAATTCCTTGGAGAATGATTAGGCTTAATTAATTAGTAATTAGAGGATAATTAGGGGCTAATTAGGATTAAAAGCCAACTTGCAAAAGTTGGAGGATGTGACACATCCCAATCAAGGATTAGGCATGTGCACATCCTTAATGAAGAGATTAGGAGATGGATTAGGATTAGATGAAAATGACATGTGAGGAATTAAATAAATGTAATATTTATTTAATTCATTTGATGAAAGTGCTATTTATGAGGTGCGTATTTTACTTATTAATTAAATACCTTAGGGATTTAGCAGAATTAAAGATATTAATTAAATAATAGTAATATTACTTAATTAACTCAGATAAGAGGATGTTTAGACGAAAAGTGATAAATTTGGATAAATTAAGTGTCCAAATTTGGATGTCTACAACAGGAATGATCATATGTTGACTTCATGTTCGCATAATAGGCATTCATAATCCTATGACAGAATCAACTCAGAGCAGAATGTGATCATCATGGTGATCGGTGTGTCAATTATGAGGATTTGATGCATAAAGTTTTAAGAACTTCTAGAGGAGATTGTAGAAATGCCAATGAATATTGTAATAGCAGTCCTCTATTCTTTGGGCATATTCAAAGGAGCTTGATACAATTCAAGGTATAGAATTTCTGAAGAAGTGCAATGTTGGGTTCATCCAAGCACTTGGAAGTGGAAAGCCAAGAATCAATAGATTCTACAGGAACATAGATATTGAATTATAAGTGTAAATGGTAATAAGGTTCATATTGCTTGGTTCCACAAATTGTAACATTGAAAATGGAATCATTATCACTTGAAGGTAATGATTGTGGTTGTGCCTTTGGTCATCGATTGTTTTGAAAGATGGGACCATTCTTCTATGATGATTCACATAATTTTTTGTGAATGTATTATCAAAGAAATCAAAGAGACACCTAACAATTTTCCACTGGAGATCATTATTTTGTGGAATTTTGAATGTGTGATATTTTAATTCATTACTGTGAGGTGAAAGATGTCTTTTATTTTGTAACTAATCTTTATTAAATGGTTACCAAAAACTATAATGGTGGATCCTCGGGAGGGATTTGAAAAGTTATTAACAAGAATGAAAGAAGGATAGAGAATCTCAAGAGACGGTTATGGTAACTAAGGGTCATTTTCAGGGAACTATTTATTGTAAGTCTGATTCAGAAAAAAGGGGCTTTTTCCCGGTTGTTTTGTGAAATAGAGGAGGAGAAAAATTTTCATTTTCTATTTGTAATCAGTTGTATTTTTCATGAACTCATTCTATGTACAGGAACACCACGGAGACTTGGAGCTTTGTTTTGTTGAAGAAATGAGAAGTGTTTTAAGAACTTTGTTTTTGTGAATGTTTCTCTTAATTGCAATTTTCCTATGTTAGTCTATAGTTTGTTTTCAATATGTTTCTATTGTATGTGGCTGCATCTAAGAGTGGAATATGACTGTCTTTATTCAATTTGATATTATCTGTGGGTGTGGGATATGAACTATGTATCATTTTCCTACATCTGCTTCATTCTAAAATTAATTCACCACATCTATGTCATGGTTATGCACAGTTGTTGGTTACCTTTCTACCTTTTGATCAAAGGCATACCCCAGTTTCCATTCATTGCATATCTTCTGAAGGTAGCTGCACCCTGTAAAATAAGCAAAGAGCACTGGCAACTATCATTGCAAGTGACTCAAATGTTGGACGGATTGTCATTTGTTTGGACAAGAGAATATAAATTTGAAGTGAAAAATATGTTAACCTACAAGGCTACTACTTAAAAAGAACACAAGACATAGGTCTTGAAACAAATTTTTTTTATAGACATACCTAAAAACACCTAAACCAACTTCTCTCCTAGTACCTTTAGCATATAGTGAATAACCACTCCATACTTTGAAATAGAGCAAAATGGAAGTCACCCCAAGACACAAGAACAAAAACAAAAACCACAAGAACAAAACAAAACAAACAAACAAAGAAGCAAAAGAACAAACCAAAACAAACAAACAAATAAACAAGAAATCTAGCTAATTACATATGTACAACCAATCAAAACATCAGACCTTCATGGGCCAAAATAGTGTTTAAGAAACTACCCATTGATAGGCAATGGAATAAGCTCTCCCATTAAAGTACTCAATCAAAAGGCATTTTTGTTGAGGATCTCAACAATTAGAGAAGGACCCAACTGAAGTCTATCAAAATTTTGATGGTCCCCTTTATTTTCTTTGGATTTATCCCATAATAGTACAAGGTCGGATATTCTAAAAGCTTTTATTTTTGCTCTTTTTTCAAACCAATGTTTGACAACAACTTGATGTTTAGAAAACTATTGTAAAGAAACATCTCTTTGTTCTTCCAGATTCAATAAACTAGTTAGCCTAACTTCTATCCTATCATCATTTGAGTACAATTCTTGCATAATTTTAAGAACAGGTATCTGTAAATGGATAGGAAAGACCAGATCTTGGCCATAGACTAACTTGAATGGTGAGTTTCCTAAGGCAGCCTTGATTCCAGTTCTATCTGCCCATAAGGAAAATTTGAGTTGAGTACGCCAATCCCTAGGATTACTTTCTAACAGCTTCTTAATTGCTTCCAACATATTTTTATTTGTAGACTCAACTACTTCATTCCCCTATGGGTAGTCATTAGAAGAATACTTTAACACAATTTTATGCTCATATGTCCATTGAATAAATTCTACATAAGAGAAAGCAAGGCCATTGTCACATACCAGGGAAAACAGTACTCCAAACTTGGTAATGATGCATTTTTTAAGGAATTTGATGACAACCCCAGTGGTGTTGTTTTTACAAGGCTGAGCTTCAGTCTAGTGCGTACAATAATTGGTTGCCATCAAAATAAATTTGTAACCTGTAGAAGAATTGGGGTTAGTCACACCTACAAAGTCTAATGCCCATTGGGCAAATGGTCTTACCTCATATACTGGTTGTAGGGGAATTGTTGGATTCCATTCCCTGGATGTAGGAGTTTGACACATATGACATTTCCTTGCATGTTGGTAAGCATCACAGAACGTGTGGGGCTAGTAGTAACTTGATCTCAAAATTTGGTGAGCCATGGAATCAGTAGAACCATGTCCAATACCATGTCTACCATGAAATTCCATTATGGCTTATTTCACTTGTTGTTGATCAAGGTAGTGTAGATAGACGCCCTCAAATTTTCTTCGGTATAAAGCTCCCCCTTTGAGCATGTAGTGGGAACTCTTCAGCCTGAGTGCTCTCCTCTAAGTGACATTCATCCCATCAGGGCATTTGTTATTTAGCAATAGAAAAATCAAATCAGCGAACCAAAGATCATTTGTAAATGATTGTATGGTATATTGTTGACATGTAATCTTAGTATCAACATCTACCATTGACTTGGATAAGCCTTTCCCTCTAACTAGCTTCATCGGGTGGATTTCAAGGTCAAAATCTTGTAAGATTTCCATCCACTTTCCTCATCTCTCCCCCAGTTCACTCTGCATAAGAAGGGACTTTATAGCAGGGTAAGGGACTATGGAAATAATTTGACTGTAGATGATATAGTGCCATAACTTTTTGACAACTCACACTAGTGAAAAATCTTGTTTCTCCAAGGGTGGATATCTAACTTCAACATTTTTGAATGGAGAACTCATAAAAGCAATCAGCCTTTCATCTCCTTCACCTTTTCGCTATGTCAAAATAGCAGCACAAGAATGGTCAGATGCAAAAGAATATATATAAAAAGGCTTCAGATAGTCAAGGCTAGTTAGAAATTGTGCCTCTAAAATAGACTGTTTAATCTGTGAGAATGAAAATCTAGCCTCATTGCTCCACTCAATCTTAGCATCCTTCTTCATCATTTCATTGAGGGGTTTGACAATCTCCACAAACCCAATTATGAATTTATGCACAAAGTTTATCTTCCTAAAAAAGGACCTCATCTCATTTTTGCTACTAGGCATTGTTAGTTTCAAAATGAATTCCACTCTATCTAGGTCAACTGAAATTCCCTTCTCTAATATTATGTGGCCTAGTAATTTCCCTTCTAAAACTCCAAACACACACTTTTTTTGGATTAAGGGAGATTCTATAACTTATACACTTTTGAAGGACCTTTGACAAATCTATAGCATGGTTTTCTCTATTCTTTGAAAACATAGTCAAATCAACCACATATATAATAATACACTTACCTACCAAATCCTTGAACACCATGCACATTGATCACTGAAAGGTAGCTCCAATGTTGATAAGACAAAATGACATCCTTCGATAAGCAAATGTCCCCTACTTAGTAGTGAAGGCGGTCTTCATCCTATCCTCATAGTTGACCATTACTTAATTGTATCTCGAATATCCATCCAGGAATGACATCATTTGAGAACCATTTACTATTTGTAGGACCTCATCCAAAGAAGGAAGAGGATAATTTTCTTTCTCGGATGCTTTGTTAAGGTTTATAAATTCAACACATAACTTGATCTCTCTGCTCTTTTTATGAACAAGAACTAAGTTAGCGACCCAAGTCAAATGTCTCACTGGAAAGATTATTCTTGTAGACAACAACTTTTTCACTTCCTTTTGAATTAAGAGCTTGATCAGGGAATTAACTAGGAATTGCTTTTGGTGGAAAGGCTTTGCTTCAAGCTTCAAGGGGATAGTATGTGTCATTACTGACGTATCAAAAGTTTTTTCGTCTTCGTATCCCTAAGAAATTACTACTAATCCACTTTTAATGTTGCCAATATTTTCTCTCGAATGTGTTTGGGACAAGTTTTTCCAATGAACGCATTATTCTCAAGCCATGAATCTGCCAAGTTAATTAACTCGTACTTCCCTCCATCATTTTTAGTAGGCAGCTTTTCTTGGGCTCGAGGATCAGAGTCAAAGATCCTCTCTAATGCTACCATTCCCTTAGGAATGTTGTTTGTTTTTAGGCTCATTATCCCTTATGCATCACATGTTTCCAGATCCCACTCTCCCTAATCTCTATTTGATTCATCAATAATCTGTCCTTCAAAGATGTCTGAACTTGCTAAGAAGCCAAGTATATGTTGGTCATCATCAAAGACCTAAATTTTTTGAATGTTATCTGGAATGGTTGGGATCAAGACTAACTCCACTGAAAATCTCTTTAACTTGGAATCTTGCATGGGTTCCAAGGTACTGGAAGCAACAACAAGGAATCTACAATCTAGTTGTCCTCTCTAGGAATCAATTGAATCCCAAAGGCATCAAAGTCCTCTATCAAATTCCATATTATGTTTATGTACTCTACCAACCACTTGTTATGGCATGTGTATTGACTACGAACCTACTTGATAATGACCTCATAATCTCCCATGATTGTTAGAGCTATAACCTTTTTCTAATGTGCAAACATTAGTCCTTTGGTCAATGCTTCATACTCTACCACGTTGTTGGTACAATTGAACTACAACCTGTAAGAAGAAAAGTATGTTTTCCCTTTCAGGTTTGTTAGTTCAACTCCCACTCCACTCCCTGATTTAGATTTAGAACCATCAAATTTGAGGACCCACAATTGATTCGGGGTGGGTATTTCTTTCCTAGGACAAGCCATGAGTAATTGTTCACAAGAAATAGGTGACGCTCAGATTGATTTAAGACCTCTACACACAGGGAGTGATGTGAATGATGGTCGTCAGAGATTTCACTCATATTTAGGATGTGTGCAGCTATTTCTTCCTAATTTTGATCTTGATCAGTTGGTTTACAATTAGTTATTGGTTTCAACAACTCCCTTATAATTGGAAGATTGGTAGGGGTTGACGCATCGGACAATTCTTGAGATTCTACAATCTCATTTCCCAAGGAGGAATATGAAGCTTGAGTCTGTCTGATTCGGGGAAGGACTTCTTCCTATGTATTATTGGTTCGTGTCAAGATAGTGGCCTCTCTAGCCTCAAATGAAAACTTATTCAGGGGTGTTTCAGGTTGGCATTCACAAGTTTTTGCTGACTAATAGACATGGTTCAGGATGTCTACACAAGGTTGACATGTCAATTTAGAATGACTTTGATAATTAATTTTTCACCAGTTAGGGAGTAACAAACTCCATAGATCAACCTCTTCTCCTAGAACCAACCTATCCTATTGTAATTTTCTAATTAGAACCTCTTGGTTGATAGTGGTTATTGGGCCACTGTGTTCTAAATGTTGTAGGCTATCAAGATTGAACATTGAAAAGGTCAAGATTTCCTCTCTTTTATATACTCCTATCTCAGTTTCAAAGTAAACTACCTCATTCAAATAGTCGTACTCAGTGATCATACATTTGAGTTGAGGCTCACTCTCAATCCTAATTTGTGTTGCTACCCATTTCCATGGAAGCCACATGTGTGAAAATTCTAAAGATAAATAACCCCCAATTCCTTTCATTAGGTCTTGACTTAGAAGCATGCCATATGTCTCAAGGATATTAGCTACTTGGATATCCATATAAGTCTGGATCCGTGGGTCTGATCCAACCTATACATGAATACTTTTTAGTTCCCCTACCACATTAACCTCAGTTTTATCTAACTAAATTACCTTCTTGTGAGTTTGAAGCAGATTCAAACCTAACTTATTACAAATGGAAAAGGGAATGACATCACCTAATGCTCCTAAATCCAAGAGGCAATTATGCAAATTCTTTTCAAAGATTCTCAGGCTTAGAAGGAATGGTGGGGTCCCTGTCGTACCTTTGTACAAGGTTGCATTTATTTCATTGGTTGGAGTCACCTTATTCTTTCCTTTCAATCAATCTACTTCTTCCAAAGCTCTCAACACGATGTCACGTTGAGCAAGGCACCAATTTCAAATGTCAAAGAATGACAACGAAGTCTTTTATTTTTGCATCTTTGAAATAAATCAAATTCCATGTCATTTTTCATCTGATATTTAGGAACAAAAAATGAGTTACCTTTATTTTGAAATTCAGGTGGGCCTTTTGGTGTAGGCAAGTTGTTGTCTGCATTTTGATTGGGTGGAACTATAGTGTTCGAAGGAGAATATGTGGTGAATGGGCCTTTATTCTTATTTATCAGGAAATGAACTCCTTTGGATTGGAAGGCTTGAGCGCCATATACATCTTCTTCTAGTTCATTTTCTTCTTATCTGGGGAAAGGATATTCTTCTTCAAAGAGCTCATAATCCATGGCTATATCTATGGATCCACCATTCTTGTTGGGAGCACCATGCAATGGGGCATCAACTTGCGTAATCTTAGCCATTTTCTCCATTTCAGGACAGTTAACCTCAAAATGTGTTGCAGTGTCGTGCAACCTACACCAATTCATCATGAAATTAAGATTTGCAACCTTTGCAGTATGTGGTTTGTCATCACCACTTTGATAGTTATGGGAAACTCCTCCATTGTTTGGCCCAATGTTTCATTTTCAGTTGTCATTAGATTTCTGGTTGTATCCCCTATTTTGGTTTTGTTAATTTTGATTGGGGGAAATTTGATTTTGAAAGTTCCTCTGGTTTTGATTGGCATTCTAATTAGAATACCCTCCCTGATTTTGGTAATTTTGATTTTGGTTTTTAGGGGGGTTGTACTTGATTTGTGCCATCTCATTAGTCACCTGAGACAATGTTTTCTTAAGGGTCTCTAACTCTGTTGTCAAGTGAGCAGTACATTCACCTTTTGCAGTGGTTGCAACTAACGTATGTGTCATGGGGTTAGATCCTCTAGCTTGATTGTGAGAATTTTGAACTTGTTGTGAGGGATTAGGAGTTGGGACACTAAAGAATAGTTGTTGAGATGGAGATTATAACTTAGTTAAGGTTCCATATGCAAAATGAGACATTCTCGGGATTGTATTAAACAATGGGGTAGGATTAGGCACCTAAGAGTACCCGAGAGGAGGAAAAAATCCTCCTAGACCTCCCGCTTGTGAACTAATCTGTTGTTGTTGTTTAATAGATAGGTGATAAACTTTGGAAAGAGAATTAATGTCATTTGCATTGTATCTTCTCTGTAAAAATAGGCCAATCAAGGGATCTATGGCCTTCAGGTAGGATTGGATAGCAATATTTTTAGCCACCAAGTATGGGTCTTGTAACCTCATGTGCATCCTTTCAAATCTAGTATTAAATAGGGGCAACAGTTCATGTGGCTCTTTCTTGATAGTGGAAAATTGATGATATAAGATTGTAGGATCGATGTAGACCCAAAATTGGTTAATGAATGCCTCCTCTAAGTTTGTTTAGCTCAAGATTGATCTAGTGGGTAGATTCAAATACCAATTGTAGGCCATATCTCCCAACAAATAAGGAAACAACCTACATGGAATGTCATGGTGGGAAATTTGAGCTCGAGTACATGCATCTTTGAATGCCTATATATTCTCTTCAACACTTTGTGACTCACCATGAGCGTACTTGGGGAAAAATTTCGTTGAGTTTTTAGCCATTTCATGTATACCACTAGGAATAACTCCTAGTGGTGAAGGATTGTTGGCAAAGAATGTCATAAGTGTTGGTGGTGGTGGATTTGGTTGTACCACCTATGGTATTGGTAACCCGGGTGGAGTAAGTGATGGTGTTAACGATAGGATCAAAACTCTACGAGCTTTGAGTCTAATAGGGGTTTGGAGTTCAAATAATGGTTTTGGATTTGTAGCAGATTTGAGAACTTTTTCAAACCTTTCTAGTGAAAAGGACCCGATTCAAGCTAGTTTTTTCCTCCAGGCCCTCCTTCTAGTGCTAGTTTTGTTGATGGTCAAAGTAACACAACAACATTAAAATAGAATAATTCTAGCCTATTTCTCCTAAAAAAGATAAATAACCTAAAGCAACCTATCTTCCAAGGTCTTTGTAGTTGGTTCTCAACTGTGCTGATGTTGTTCAGTGGCCTATGCAACTATAATGTTCAAGGGGCATGCTGGTAAAAAGGGATACAAACTACATCATACAAATTAATCTACATTTGGGAGTATAAATAAATATCAAAATATAGAACAGAGCTCAAGAAAATAAAGCATAAATATAGATTTCCTTCAATTTAGATATACAAACTTATAATGAGCCTTCCTTTCAAACAACTAAACCATAAAATGATACAATCTATAGAATAATCCATACCATTGCATTCATTCATAGTGCAAATTCAAGACATACAAATCATTCACCATTCATAAACTTCAAATTCAATAAGAACACATCATTAGCTTATCATTAAAATTTATAGATCAATAAACACCAAGAAACCTCATTCACAAATGATTCAATGGGAACAGTCTCAAATTCAGAATCTTATGTATACGCATAAAAATGGTCATGTCTATAATCCTAGCAATTAATTAAATATTTATTATTTAATTAATTTTTCTAAAAGTCCTCTACATATGATTAAATTTAATTAATTTAATTATATTGTTCATTCATCTTATTCTTCCTTCATAACTAAATAAATTTATTTTATTTAATTATTTTCATATGTCCACTTAATTAATTACATAAATACATTTTATTTATTTAAATTAATTATCATCGTTTAAATTTAAATTAAATCTTTTGATTTAATTAAGCTTAAATATTGCCCTTTTCTTCTATTTTAATTTCTTCTTCTAATTAATTAAATATTTCATTTAATTAATTTCATAAATGTGATTTAATTAAATAAACCTTATTTAATTAAATATCTTATGCTTTCTTTCTAAATCACAATTAGATATTTTATTTAATTGTGAAATATTTTGTTTTCTTCTCATATCATAATTAAATATTTTATTTAGATATGATATCTTCTGCTTTCTTCAAAAATCCTAATTAAAGCTTTATTCTTATCACCAAACTTTCTTATGTTTTAAAAGTTTAATTAAACATTTCATTTAATTAAGAAAAAGCTGAATTTCATCCACAAATAAATAATTGAATTTTTAATTCATTATTTATCAACTTTTAAATCTTTCTTTTATTCTTTTAAAGAAAGATGATTTCTTATCTTCTTATCTTTTCCTCTTTCATAAAAATGGAAAAATCTTGTTTTCAGGTTTTCTTCTATTTTCTCTTCAGTTTCATCCATCTTCGACCGTTTGATCTGTCAAGAATTATCACAGCCATTGATCATATCAGCCAATCAGAAGCTTTTGAAAACTCTGTAAATACAACCTCTCACAATTCATTTAGGGGGTTGATTCTTAAGTATCCTCACTATGTCAAAATTATTCTTCAAATATTCTATCTTTCATCCATCATTCTTCTTCAAACCTTTATCACATCGTTATGCTGTAGAATTGAGCAACCAACATTCCTCCATTATCAACCTTCAAAATCTTGCATTCTTAGTATAGTATGCATTTCATTTATATCTCGTTCTTCAGTAGCCTACTTCATTGAGCTTGGCATTCCAGATCTGAGAGCAACTTGAGCAAAGATGAAATGCTGGAGATAGAGGGCAATAAGACGACTTCGAAGAAACTGCAATTAACAGTTTGCTTATTTATGTTTTTCTTTTGGTTTCTTTGATTTAATGTTTTATTGATTGTGTTGTTATTGATTTAAATTGATCATATTTTCATACACACATAATTTGGCACCCACCGTGGGGCCTTGCCCCGTTTTTAACATTTATTTGCAGGTTTTATGACAGGATTTCGCCTTCTGGAATTCAGATTTTTGGAAAAATTTTATGTTTTAGCGCATCTAAGGGTTTTTGTAGCGCATCCAGGGTTTAATAGTGCTTTTGCAGGTCTTTCAGCACATTTAAGAGCTGTTTCGGCGCATCCAGGGACTATTTTAGCGCATCTGGGAGTTTCTATAGAGCATTTAGTCTCTATTTTAGTGCATCTGGGAGTTTCTATAGAGCATTTAGTCTCTGTTTTAGTGCATCTAGGAGTTTTTGTAGTGCATATGGGGTCTGTTTTAGCGCATGCAGGATCTTTTCTAACATTTGACAGTTTTTATAGTTTTCTGCAGCACATCTGAGGGTTTCTCTCGCGCATCTGGGAGTTTCTGTAGCGCATATGGGGTTTGTTTTAGTGCATACAGGGTCTTTTCTAACATTTGATAATTTTTACAATTTTCTGCAGCGCATCTGAGGGTTTCTGTCACGCATCTGGGAGTTTCTGTAGCGCATATGGGGTCTGTTTTAGTGCATACAGGGTCTTTTTCAGCATTTTCATAGGAAATCTTAAAATGGCCATATCTTGCTCATTTTTTTGGTCTTTTTCAGAGATTTTTTTTTTGAAATGGGGTAGAATTTCATAAGCTATCAAATTCTAACATATTTGAAAAAAAAATTGCTTGTTTTGGGATTTAATCACACTTTTGCTTGCATGCATGTGTTTCTTCTTGTCTTGGTGACTTGTTGGTGAATCATACGGAGCTGGAAAAGCATTGGAATCAGTCACAACATCAATTTGGAAAGCGAAAATAACCAGGTGCACTCATTTCATCCTTCATCTCCTAATATTGTTTGTCACATCTTTCAATTTGGGACATAAAATCAAATCTTGTTTGATCACATCATTGCAATTGATTTTAAAAAAAATCTTGTCTTCAATCACATTTCAAAAATTGGGTCTAAAATTAATCATTGTCTTCCATCACATCTTGATTTGGGATCTAAAAAGAACGAGTGATTCAGTGTTTTCTTCTAAACATTTCAATTTTCTAAAGGGAAATTAATCACTGTGAGCATGAATCAAGTGTGTGTGTCTTCCAAAACACCTCACTTGGTTCGCTTTTGTCATACCCTTTTAGGAGGCCTGCTTGGAGCACACACCCCTCCAAGGGATGACCTCAATCAAAGTGTGAATCGAAAGACACGCTTGTTTGGAAGTTGGAATCTTGTCACTCTAAGCTAAGCCCCAAAGAACTTTATACCTTTGGGAAGTGAAGGTGAAGGGTGGGTTACCCCTTTCTCCCAGCTTATTGGCAGAATTTTTCTTTCAAATCATCCTTAGTCAACCTTGTTCAAACTAGTTTGAAACCTAATTGGTCATACCCCACTTGACTAGTCATAGGGCTTGTTGTTGTGTATTCAAGTTTTTTCTTAATCATAACATTTAATCTTCAAAGACAAATTTATCATTGTGTTTGGTGTGTGTGTTCATGTGAAATATTGTGTTTGATAGTGTCCAAGTCAAACTTCCAATAAACACTTGCCACATCATCCAAATCATACAATCTTGTCATTCCACATCATATCCTAATCATCATCATCTCTTTAATCCAATCAACATCATTTTACACCATGCCAACATTAGAAGACCTAGTATCTAAATTCCAAGACCTCCTCCAATCACTTTATCAAGCACCACAACCCTTAGATGAACAAGCTATACATGGGCTCCAAGGTGTCATCCAACAATTTCAACTTCAAACAAACCAATCACCTCACCTCCAACACCTCCTAGCTCAAGCCAATCATTTCATTGATACTTGTCAAACTCAACAACCACAACATCATCCCCTATCCATTCATTATCAACCAATTCCACCTCAACCTAATGTGTCATCCCCTTCCACCTCATACCAATCTAATCCATCCACTTCTTTGCATGTCAATGCCACATCAACACATCCACCCTTATCACTACAAGAACATAGGAGCCCAAGTCCACCTTGGCAGCAAAATCAAGAGCCTTTCAATTCTCATGTTCCATTTGACAAGGGGAACACTAATCTAGTTCATGCACCCTTTGAGTATATCATACCACTATCCAATCAAAAGCCTATCCTAAAGCCACCATGTCCTAGTCCTAATCCAATGGTCCCTACACTTTCCAACCCATTAACCCCTTCATTACCCTTACCATCCTCTAATCCACTTGCCAATACATCAACTCCATGGTACAAATTTTTCAAAAGTAAACCCATGGAATTGCCTAAATCCACCCCTACACCTCCAAAGGATGTGACCCAAGGGCTACAAGCAAGGAATCAACTATTTCCATGTCATTCAACACGTATACCTGAACATACAAAAGAATCCTCAAACATCATGCCAAGTCCTTCAAGCCAACCATGTCATCCACAACCCATTGAGCCAATTCCAGAGTCTCCCCTCATAAGTCCAAGTCACCCTCTATCATGCTCCTATGTTGTTGACCATCAAGAATATGACAAGTCTCTCCATGAGTCATCCCCTTCCACCTCCATTCAAATAAGTCATGAGGTATATCAAGAGCACAATCCTAAACATGAGGAAACATTACCCCCTCATCCACATAAAGATCAACACCCTCCCAATGATTCCATTCATAACATACCTAATAATGTTCATGATCAACCTTCCATCTTTGATCAAGACCCCTTTTATGATCAAGAAGACCATGATGATCCTCTTAGCCAACTTTATGCATTCCATGGTCAAGAGCTTTCCACCTCACCCATCCATGATGCAGAAACATCCACTTCCCTTGATGAGACATATGCCTCCCAAGCACACATAGAAGATCAAACAAATACCTTGGATCTAAGAGAACACAATGCTAATCAAGATCCTAATGATCCTCCATCACCCACAATTGACCCCATTGAAAGTCCTCCATCCTATCCTATTGGTCTTTCCACCCTCATTCATGAATGTTCCTCCTTAGAACAACAACAACCATTATCTTCCCAAGCATTATTTTCTCCATCCAATAAGGAACTCATGTCTAGTGTTCCACCTACACCTAGTCTCATTGTCCATTGTACACTCCAAAACATGAGCCGCCAAGGTAAAGTTCTAGACCTTCATGAACAAGATGTTTTGGAGCCCATCCATGTCAAAGTCCCTCCATGCTCTTATGACCTTGGACCTACACCCCAAGGACAACAACCTAAAGATGTTGGTACTTCCTCCATGCATCCTAAGTCCACTTTCCATCATAAATCCTATCGTATCCCTAAAACATATGTTGCCATTCCCCCTCCATCATCCTACAAATGTCAAAAGCATGTGACCATACACCTTCCACCATCAAATCTTCCACCATTGCTTCCAACTCCTAATATCCCTCCATCTAATCTACCTCCACTTCTCCCAACACCTAATATCCCTACCATTCAATCCTTTTATCCATTTATCCATAAATACCCTAAACATCTTAATCATGACCAACAAAAGCACACATTGTATAAACATGAAGCTTCCACCCATTCCACCATATCCATGGGATTCAAAAGAAATAATTTCAATGCCTCTACCTATAAAGTCAAAAATCCTAAGGGTTCTCATGCCTTAGGACATCAATACAAAAAATCAAAGAAAAATCCATCTAAAAAGGTATATAAGCCCATACCTCCAAAAGTAAAGACCAAAACTAAATTGGTTTGGGTACCTAAAAAAAAGAAATCAAGTTAAATGAGGCATTCACATCACAAAAATCCCAACCATCCACTTCCATCCCACATTCTCATTCCATTCAAAAGTCTCAAATTCCTAAGTCCCACAAGCCAAATAAAAATCATAAAAATACTAAGTCTATGTGGGTACCAAAAACACATCATCCACCACCTCCTAAGAAAACATCTTCATTGCTTCCTACACCCCATCCACATCAAAAGCTTCAACATTTATCACAGTGTGTGCAACCATTGGTCATGGTTCCCTTCCATTTCACAACAATCCCACATACCTCCATCTCCCCATCCTTCAACTACTATCCTACATATCTTCCCAACCACCTTCCTATGGTCCATGCTTTTGCATAAACCTATCATCCTCCCTACATAATCCACATCATCATCCACTATTCCCCATCCATTCTTACATAAGCCTTTCATAATCCGCCATCTACCTAATCCATCCCTTTCATGTCATCCCTTACCAACATCTATGAGCACTTGACATGGTCCATGCAATGACATCCATATGTAGTGGGACTATCACCTTTCACAGAACTAGACACTTGAGTCCCTCCTATCCATATTTGCCTTCTCCTATCCAAAAATTCAAAATTAAAAAAAAAAAAAGTAAAGAGAAATCCTTTCATCCAACGGTGAAAACTTGGTAAACAGGCACCTTAGATAAGTACCATGATGAAAACCTAGCAAATAGGCATCATGCGTAGGTTGATCTTCTATGTCACTTACACTTGGGGGCACAATGTCTTATCTATCCAACCTATCATTTTCATGTCTTGTCATTTCCATCCTACCTACCATCTTTAGCCATCATACATACCTATCAGATTGAGTCCACTTCATCCACCCTTCTTCTTTTGATCTTGATGAAGATATAGGGGCAAAATGTTGAAACATGCTTTGGATATCTTTTGATATACCTCATCCTTCCAAACAAGCCTATCATTATCCTATTTCCATAAGCTTTGTCATGAAAATCCTAAGTCTTGTACCTAGAATGGGTCATGTTATTCCTATGCAACATAGTCTTTGGAATTCACATTCTTGCTCTCTTATGACGCATATATCCATTTCATTCACTATGACTTATCCTTTCCATCCATCCATATATCATGAGCCTTTTATCCCTTACCCCATCACCCACCCTTTCATCCATCAATCCCCTTTATCTCCTTGCACCTAGCCTTGGTTTTCCCCTTGTCATTGGTATCTAGCACAAAGGCTACTCAAATTTTCATCCTTTGACACCTCCAAATATTCTCAAAAATCCAAAAAATCAAAACATCTCAAAAATACAAAAAATCAAAACATCTCAAAACTCCAAAAAAATGAAAACATCTCAAAAATCCAAAAAAAAAATCAAAACATTTCAAAAACAAAAATCCACAAAATTCAAAATATCCCCAAAAATACAAAAAAAATCAAATATCCAACAAAAATCCAAGCAATAAAATCATTTCAATCACATCAATTCTTCTATCCAATCATTCAACCATTCCACCAAATCAATCATCTTCATCAAAACCATTGCAACCAATCCACTCAATCACAATCATTCCAATCAAATCAATTCTTCAATTCAATCAGTTGATTATCTAATCAAATCACTTCAACCTAAATCATTCCAAACACATCAATTCTTCTATTCAATTCATCACATCCTATCATCCAATCAATCATCATATCATTACAAATAGTTTCTTCAAATCAATCAAATCATCTTCAATCAATCCAAGCCATAATCCAAGTGCAATTCAATCCTTAATCCATACCAATCAAGTCAATCAATCTTGTCAAATTATCCAATCACATCCTTTGGTCTTGATCCTAATCTTGTCGTAAACCAAATCAACCAATCAACCAATCAATTATCATCATCCTTGTGTTGATCTAGGGACATGCCACTCCCCACAATGACAACACTATCAACATCATCAATCAATCAATCAATCAACGGTTTACAGCTTGACAGGGGAAATACCTTGTTTGTTTTTGTATCATTTATGCATGCTTGCTTGCTTGTGTGTGTTATCATTTTATCAAATCCGTATCATTCTAGCTAATATTCATATCTTGTGTATGTTGGAATATCTTTTTGCATTATCCTTTGCATCTAAGGTCACATAATACCTTTTGTGCATTAGGACTTTAATGCTCTAAGCCTCTTTCCTCATACGTCTAGACAAGGTTGTATTACACTGGGGCATGAGACACATCGTCACCTTGGTCCTTATACCTTGGTGCATAACGTCTAGTGCTATATCAAACATCATGGTTGCTCACTTTCATTGCAGCATAGCGCATCCTTTCATCTCCTTCATCCACATTCTCTCTTGCATCATTCAACTTATCCCTCCTTTATCATTTCATTTCATTTCGAGAGAATACCTGTGTTTGTCCAACCCACCTATCCTCTCGAGGGGGCATCATCGACATCAAAAATTAGAAACATATCAGGGGTAAAAAATTTATTTTCTTTGAAGCAATGCGTTTCACACATCACTTCAAAGAGGGGCAAAATGTATACGCATAAAAATGGTCATGTCTATAATCCTGGCAATTAATTAAATATTTATTATTTAATTAATTTTTCTAAAAGTCCTCTACATATGATTAAATTTAATTAATTTAATTATATTGTTCATTCATCTTATTCTTCCTTCATAATTAAATAAATTTATTTTATTTTATTATTTTCATATGTCCACTTAATTAATTAAATAAATACATTTTATTTATTTAAATTAATTATCATCGTTTAATTTAAATTAAATCTTTTGATTTAATTAAGTTTAAATATTGCCCTTTTCTTCTATTTTAATTTCTTCTTCTAATTAATTAAATATTTCATTTAATTAATTTCATAAATGTGATTTAATTAAATAAACCTTATTTAATTAAATATCTTATGCTTTCTTTCTAAATCACAATTAGATATTTTATTTAATTGTGAAATCTTCTGTTTTCTTCTCATATCATAATTAAATATTTTATTTAGATATGATATCTTCTGCTTTCTTCAAAAATTCTAATTAAAGCTTTATTCTTATCACCAAACTTTCTTCTATTTTAAAAGCTTAATTAAATATTTCATTTAATTAAGAAAAAGCTGAATTTCATCCACAAATAAATAATTGAATTTTTAATTCATTATTTATCAACTTTTAAATCTTTCTTTTATTCTTTTAAAGAAAGATGATTTCTTATCTTCTTATCTTTTCCTCTTTCATAAAAATGGAAAAATCTTGTTTTCAGGTTTTCTTCTATTTTCTCTTCAGTTTCATCCATCTTCGACCGTTTGATCTGTCAAGAATTATCACAGCCATTGATCATATTAGCCAATCAGAAGCTTTTGAAAACTCTATAAATACAACCTCTCACAATTCATTTAGGGGGTTGATTCTTAAGTATCCTCACTATGTCAAAATTATTCTTCAAATATTCTATCTTTCATCCATCATTCTTCTTCAAACCTTTATCACATCGTTATGCTGTAGAATTGAGCAACCAACATTCCTCCATTATCAACCTTCAAAATCTTGCATTCTTAGTATAGTATGCATTTCATTTATATCTTGTTCTTCAGTAGCCTACTTCGTTGAGCTTGGCATTCCAGATCTGAGAGCAACTTGAGCAAAGACGAAATGCTGGAGATAGAGGGCAATAAGACGACTTTGAAGAAACTGCCATTAACAGTTTGCTTATTTATGTTTTTCTTTTGGTTTCTTTGATTTAATGTTTTATCGATTGTGTTATTATTGATTTAAATTGATCATATTTTCATACACACACCTTCTATTGACTTTCATCAAATAAGAAACATTTACGCACAACGTTCACTGGCATACAAATGACTATTGTTCATTGACATCACCATTAAAACTAAAAGTTGGAAATAACATGAACTATATTGAAACTGTAAAAAATGTTTAAGTATCTTGCATAGAGCTTTAAAAAGTTTCTGAAATTGTAAAATTCTTCTAACTTTCTCCTGAGGTAGCCAATCTCTCTTCAATTAGCCAACCTTTACAACATGGAGAGAAAAACTACATATAGGAAAGTCCTATCACTGATTTCTCCAATTAGAAATTGAGATCCACAAATTTAGGCAATCACTAGAGCTGCATGAGATGACTGCCTTCTTGATCTTTAGTTCAATTGTTGATGAACCTGTATCAAAATCTCATGCACAAAGAGGAGGTAGAACTTCTAGGGAATCTTTAGTGGAACTTGTGTTATGATCTTGAAAAATAGGGGAGAGCTGCCCAACTTGTCGTACCATCTGATGCTTCATTCAAAAAGGATTTTTCATGGACACCTCACTCTTTTGTCTTATGTTCAAGTAAGTACTCATCATAGTTGTATAACACTTGTCTGAGCATGTCCACATTCAGCCCATTTACCCAACTATTCTCAAACTTTATTCTTCTTAACTCAACAGAGGTGAATTTTTGCATATCACTCAACTTAGTAAGCTCCTTCCTAGAAATCTTTATTACCTCTTTGATATCCATGAACTTTTCAATTAATAATTCATCACCATCATCTCCCTTCTGCATTGCCTCTTGAAATCTATTATCCCATTTGTTTCTTAATTCATTAAGAGGGAAACCATCCTTCAAAGGGACATCTTCATTCACCGTCATAGCTATGATAGCTTCCAACTCCACAATTTGATCTGTCAAATCCTTGGCAGCCTATTGTACCTCATTTCTGTGGGAAAAAATAAAAGAATTCCTAAATATGATAAGGTTGATAGTTTTATCAATGAAATATTCATTACCTTCTTCAAGGATAGTTTGTTCCAAGAGTATTTGTTGAGGTAATTTAGTAATTTCTTTCAGCTTCCTCACATTCTCCCTGTATTCCTCTTCTTGTTTCCAAAGGACCTCAACATATGTAGTCATATCATTGGATGACTCCAATGCTTCTTTATCAAATTTGTGGGATTCAACAAGTAACTCCACATCTTGGCTCAACCTATCAATCCATCTATCTAGCATCTTCACCTTGCTTCTCATCTCAACAAGATCATCAGCTTCGTTTTTAATCAAGAAAATTGGTGTTGTAGGAGAAGCAAATTGTATAGAAACATGAGAAGATAGGTCCTTTAAGAACCTATGCAATTGATCTAATTGAGCCTTGAGATCATCCTTTCTTTGCTTGTCCTTTACCATTCTTGACTTGGTAGAAGATGCCACAAAATCAATCAAGTCCATCTGTTGGTTTCTTGGAGGCCTTCCTAAGTTTACAATACCCAATTGATATTCACTCAACTGCATCTTCAATCTATCCTTGTCCATCATAGGAATGGTACATTCATCCACAATCTCTCGAGCATCTATCAACTTGGTGGAGTGAAGGAATCTACATTGGATGTTGTGGTTGTGTTGTTGATATGTGGTTTTCATTGATGTCAACACTATTAGCATTGATGTATTGAAGGTTGTATATGTCAAGGATATTGAGAAAATTGTTAAAGAAAGAGTTGCAGATTGACAGTGGAATAGTGAAGGTGATGAAGGTGTCTTGCGCAGTACGTTGATGATCAGTTGTTGTGGTATAAAGGGTTTATTGTTGAGTGTATCTAGTTTATCCACCAAAATTTTTAGACGTCTGCGTGAAGATTTAATCATGTTATGAACAGTTGTGTTCTAACAGTTTTTCTATGGCTTCAATTAGTGTTCCTGATTGAAGTTGATGTGATTCTAGTAATTTCAGTTGTTGTGGATGCTTCTCTGATGATTCATGATGCTTGTGGATTTTTCTACATCATGCTCTATCTTTTTTGCACATCTGCGTCGATCAGTGTGCCCGTGGTTGGTGATTTTTCTCTTATGTGTTCTGGTTTTTATGTTCTTGGCTGACATGGTGGTTGTAACATATTGTGGATCCTTGGAGATTAAAATTTGAATATTTGGAACACTCGAGGACATGTTTTTAAGTCTTCATTATGTTGTGGCTGACGGTGTTTGATTCGCATTGAAAATTTACTTGTAAATTTGGGCCAACATTGTGTATATGTTTTATATTTTATTTTGGCTGACAAAGTTGTTGATGTAATTCCATGTTGCAGATATATAAGAGTGGTTGTTTGTGCGAAGTTATGTAGCGAAGAAGTGCTAGAGATAGAGTAACTTTTTGAATAGTGGCCTAATCATTCAATTGCAGAGAAGAGTGTGAAGAAGTTTGAGTGAAGTGTGAAGGAGTGTTTATGTGTTTAACCAAAACTGTAATCAAGCTTTTGTAGAAGCTATTTTCTTAGTTCATACCCTTAAGATCTAATCCAAATGTTTGGAAGACAATGTGTCTTCTTTGGGTAGTGAGCCCTCTTGTATTTGAGCAGTGAGCTCTAGGAAGTGTGCCCGAATGCATGTGCATTCCCATTATTCTTCATTATACTTTTAACAGGGTATAATATTGTGGACTGACATCCACCATGGTTTTTCCCTTAATAGGGTTTCCACATAAAATTCTTGGTGTTCTTTGTGTTTTTGATGTGTTGATTGTTTGTGGTTTATTATTCATTCATTAGATCTAAGATTAAGTTAAGTTTGAAAAGTTTAAATATTTTGTGACAACTGATTCACCCCCCCTCATTTGTATGTCCTTGTTTTGCCAACACTCTAGCCTTTTTCTTGGGCCTTTCCTTATCGATCTCTTTCATCATATCATCCCAATTTAGGGGTTGGGGCTAGACTATTTGTTTCTTTTCTAGGTTGAGCTTCAACTATGTTGGGGCAGCAAGAGGAGTAACCACTTGTGAAGAAGCAGTGGTAGAAGAGAGAGGTTGCAAAATTGTTACCTTAGGTTGGGAATCAACCTCTTACTGCTCCTTTTTTTCCATTTCCTTTGCAATCCTATCAACTTCAGCTTTCTCTCTTTCTTCCTCCAATCTCCTCTACTCCAACATGTCATCTCTCTAATTTTCTAATTGCTTAACTCTATCCCACTTTTTGGCTACTTCTTGCTCATGCTTGGCTTGTTCTTCTGCCTCCTTCTTCTTTAGCAAGAGATCCTTTTCATATTTTTTCCTTTGGGCCTCCTTTGTAGCCTTGGCCTTGGCTTCAAGGTCTTCCTTTTCTCTCTTCTGTCAGGCCTTCTCTTCCTCAAGGTCATGGATCTTTTGTAGGAGAGCCAACTTATCCCTCTCTGCATTGGCTTTCCACTCACTTTATTTTTGTTGCTGTAGAAGGTCTTCCTTTTCCTTGTGTTTCCTTGCAATCTCTTAAGTCTTGGCTATGGCTTCAGCCTCTTCTTGCTTTGCAAGTACCTTAGCTTGTGCTTTGGCATTAGCTTCTTTCTTGGCATCCTCAAACAATTTCCACTGATCCTCTACAGTCAAAACATTCTTGGTTCTAGTATCTTGAATATCCTCAGTAGTTGTGGTCACAAGAGGCTCATGGTCAGATTATATAGCCTCTGAATTAGTTTCAATGTCATAAATCTCAACCTCTTTTTGTTTATCCTTTTCAACCTACTCATGAAGACTTCCTACAGGTACCTCCCTAGTGGATTCCTCTAGGAGGGAAGGTTGACATGAAGCTCCCTCTCAAGTTGTTAGAGCTTCTACTCCTTATGATTCATCAATTTCTTGAGTGGGGATTCTTGGGACTAAATATTCTCCAAAGCTAGGATGAAATTACTCCAACTATTCCTTAGGAGCTATCATCCTCTTTGTTATTTTGTATCCTTGGGTTCCTGTTGCTTTCCTCTTCTTTGAAGATTGAGCTTCTAGCTCCTTGATCCTCATGACTACCATTGAATACTTCTATCCATTATTATCCTGGCAAGTTGTTTTATGTCAACGAATTCTTCCTCATCCCAATTTATTAGGTCCAAGCTTTTGGTTCCAGTATTCTTAGCTTCATACCTAGGGTCTAAAACCACACCATCATCTGATAGTGTATCAAGAATATCTTCTCTCACCCCATATTCAATCATCTGTGGGATGGTAAGCCTTTCATAATTTATTTTCCTCACATCATAATCATCTTGCATATCAATCCAAAAATATTCTAATAAGTTAAAATGTTTCTCAAAAATGGTGGGAGCTATACCACTCATCTTGAGCTCAGGGTAAAAATGGTGGCGGGCTGTATACAATCCCAACTTCAGATAACTCAATTCTTCACATACTACTTTTGTAGCCAAATTGTGGGAACAACAGTATTCTTCCAATTTCATGGGCAATTTGTGGCATCCAGGCTCGTGTTTGTTGGAAAATTTAGCATTAACCCCCAAAGCTTGGTAAATGAATTCCATAAGTACAATCCTATCACTGCAACATCTTGGCACTTGATGAGGATGTCCATAAAATCTTTCCAATCTAAAATAGGAGAACTTGGTGTATTCGATGTACCAATGTCCCCATTCAGCAATGAAAGTCATGGCCTCCCTGCTCATGTTGAATCCAACATCCTCTGTCAACTGGTTAATGATGATATAGATGAATGCATCATTGACCCTTCTATAGTGTAGCTTTGAAGTTTGTAGGGTCAACTGATCAAAGTGCTCCCATGCCTTGTTTTATCTAGGAGCCTCTCCTAATGTACCCACTACATTTAATCCAGGGAATATTCCCCTCCTTACAGCTAAATATATGACATAAGAAGTCATGAAGAAGGTTTTGGTCTACCCCACCTTGAGCATTTGGTTATGCAAGTTGTTTGATAAAATCATACCCCAATCAAATTGTTGCCTACCATCTAGAATGGTTTGAATGAATAGAAACATCCATTCCTTGAATTATCTTGAGTCCTTTCCAAATACCCTGGAAAGCATCAGGATTAGATCATCTATCTACTTCTTGAAGTCTCCTCTCTTGGGTTGTTCATGAACCTTGGTGAGGGATTTCTTCTCAGTTGTTAACCATTTCTTGTTCATGTGGGACCTATTGGCTTCCTTGTCCCTGTTAAACAGCTCCGATGCTTCTACCTCATTCAATTTCCTAGGGTTCTTTTGGGTAGGTGCATTAAACATGAACCTCATCATCTGTGGGGATAGATCAATGATCACATTCCCTTGGAGGTCCATACATTGTCTGTATAAGGGATTGTATGCCCCTATTGCTGTGAGTATGAGCTCTAGGAATTGAACTGATAAGGGGAAAAGTGTAACATGTGCCAGTCCAGATTGGGCTATTCTCTTAGTCCTTCCACTCACATCCTCATAGAAATTTTCAACAAGCAACTCCTCACAGTTGAATGGGCCTAGATTGGTGTTTGTTATGTCTACCCACTATGAATCTAGCTTACTAGTTGTGAGAGTAGCATCTTGGTTTTTGTACCTCAGGGTGTAAGGTAATTTTTCCACCTTTATCTTCTTTGGTTTTTTTCCCTTAGAGCTTTATGCAACTTACCCTTCTCTTTGTGAAACTTCCTCTAATGCTCCTGACATTGTTTATTCCTACAAGACAAGCTTAGATTAAACCAATAGAAGGTATGAAAATAATTATTACAAGTGTTATCCTTTCACACTTCTCTATTCCTCCCTAACCAACCTTCCATACTTAGTGAAATTTCAAACCTTTCAAGACTGGGACCAGGAGAAAATCAGGAACAAGAGAGGTGAAACAAATAACACTACCGAGACCAGAACCGAAATTGAAACTGAAACTTTCAAAGTTTCAATCCCTTGTAACATTTGATGACCCAAACCCATCTAATTGGAAAAATCAAGTCTGAGATTGGAATCATAACCATCAGAGGTGGACACATTTCCAAAACTAACATTTTATAAGAAAGTTCAATGGACAAGTTCAGTTTCAGCTCTGGTTTTGTTGTGTATCATAGAGTTGTGCAGATCATCTCCGCATGCTGACTCTAGTCGAACATGAGTCAAAAAGGACATGGGGAAGGCATAAATCAAGCTCAACTCTACCTATACCAATAGGACCAGATCAAGCAAGCTAGGGAAGCTACGTGAAAAGGGAACGAAACACAAAACCTTAACTTGTATAGCCCATCAATTTACATAAAAATTAGGGCATCAAAAACCCTATAATCAAAACCTATAAGACCAACAAAAATAGGTTCATAGGGGTCTGAGAAAAGATCTAAAACAACACTAAGGCACCAAAACCCCTTAAAAGAAAAGCCCTAATCAAAACTAGGGCACAGTGGAATGAAAACACCACCGAAAATGGAAAAGCGACAAGAGACAAACATAAACAATGGAGGACACAAACAAACAAACAAAAAATGGAATGAAAAGAAAACTAAGAAAGACAAATGAAACGCCAAAAGCAAGAAAGAAGCAAGTGAAGATTCATGAGAGAAGTCCTGCGAATGCACGAAGAACAACAAGGTGGAAAAAAAATGGGAACAACACAAAACGGAATGGGAGAAAACCCACCTACCTCAAAATGCTACTAGAAAGGTTGAAATCTTGATAGGGATCTACTCACAAACACCCACCTGCAGCCAAATCACACTCCTTGATTTCTCTTGGATCTATGTTGGTTAAAATGCTTTGAGTAAGTGTAATGAGACAAATAACCTTTGATTAAGGTTTTAAAACCATTTCACACATGTGAGGAGGCTGTAATTAATGCCATTTAATGCAGTTGGTTGGGGGAAGAATCAGGGTGAAAGCAAGGACACAACCAACATGTATATTAGAGGTAAAATGGGAGCAGAAGCAGAGTTGAGATGGAACCAGGAACTTTGAAAAAGTTCCATACTTCTTTTCGGATCAGGATCCAATCCCGCATCAGGGCAAAGGACAACAACAAAGGAATGGGGGTGGAATCAAAACCAAATCTAGATCTGGAACTTGACAAAGTTCCAGGTTTGAATCTGACTCCAATTCCACTCCCAACAAAGGGAAAGAAAATCAATAGGGGGAAAACAAAAGAACAAAGGGAAGCAGGACTAGGGAAAAATCCCATCCCAAAATAGCATACAAAACAAGACAAAAGGTAGCGGGATCATAACAAAACCCAGATTCGAAACTTTTGTAAAGTTTCAGGTTCTATTTTCGTTCTGGTTCCAGTTCCACAAAAAGGGAAAATAAACGCAAAGGGGAAGAAACAAAAGAAAACCCAAGGGAGAAAAAAATCCCAAGAGCCCAAGGCAAATAGGACAACAAAGAAAACAACAAGACAAGAGATGGGGTCGGGACTGGAACAAAAATCGGACCAAGAACTTTACAAAAGTTCTAAGCTCAATTTCGACCCACGTTCCGAACCTGCAAAAACAAAGAAGCAAAGACTTAGGAGGAAAAAGAACAACTCCTAGGACCCAAACAAAAACACTAAGGGAAAACAAACACAAGAGGGACCCATTTTTATCAAAAACAAAATGGGGTGGTTATGCAAGGCATAACACTACTTTGATCAGATGCTTCATGCTTCTTCTTACTAGCTTTGATATTCACTTCCTTATTTGGAGCTTCTTTGTCAAACTCTCTCATTTCATAGTGTTGGTTGACAGATTTGACAATTTAATTTTATACTCTTTGCCCTCATCAATGACAAACAGACCAATAGTCAAGTCACTTGTAATGATAGTTGCAAGTGCTCTCTACTTACTTTACAAGGCACATCTACTTCAACAAATATGCAATCAATAAAGATAGGGTATGCTTTTCACCAGAAAGTAGGAAAGTCTAATATAAATCTACCCATAACCATGAAAGTAGATGCAATTGATTAGTTCAAAATAAAATTCATGTGAACAAATGATACAAATCCCATTTATCCCACAAAATATAATCAAGAAAATAATCAATAATTTCCTTCAAATTACATGAATATCCAAGACTCAATGTTCTTGAGATAATCACTCTGATAGCTTAATGTAACAGAAGAAATTATTTGAGAATGATTGCAATATATAAGAAAATAACAATCATAAAGAGAGAGATAGAAGAAAACAAAGTTTCAGAAGTTTCCCCTTTATTTCTCAAACAATCTGATCATAGATTTCAAAGCCTCTATTTTTCTATACAGAAAGACCATGTTCACTCGATAAATATACTGAACCTTCCCTTTAATAGCTAAAAGAGAAAAAATATCCCTCAAATTAACTACAATACATATTTATAAGCGCTTTTCTAATGAGCCCTTTCAGTTTTTCCATCGCTGCTTCTTTTCCATAAGTGTTTCTTTTTTTCCTCCTCTTCGTAATTGCTTCTTGGCATTTTATATCGCCCCTCCCTTTTTCATGGAGAGCCTTTCGACTTCTTTTTTCCTATTCATGTCTCCATCCTTTTGTAATTTCTTTTTGAATTTTATTTTTCTTCTTTCCCAGACACACACATTTAGTAAGGATTTTAATTTTTGATGAAGACAACTGGCGATTTTTCACCCTTTTAATCTCTAACCGTTACTTTTATGAGGATTTACAACTCCCTTGTTCTACATGGCTTCATATAGGTAAATCTACCTATTGAAATGGATGATATTTTTCAGTGGAAATTCTATTTTCGAAGCTAGCTGTAATCATATACAAGTTTCTTTGACAATTCCCTAATAAGCAGTGCGTGCCCTGATACAAAATAGTCTTGTTCTTCTATCTTATAGTGACAGAGTATGTGCTAGCACTAGATCTATTCATGTGTACTGAGGATGAATCTTTCAAACTCATATCAAGCCTTGAAATTAATATAATTGGAAACAATTGTGTTTCTTGCATTCACATCTAATAGCATCTCCAGCATTATCCAGATCATTATCACACAATCCTCTAGTGTGTTGCCACGAACTTGGTCATTTGATCCTTCTCAATTTTCACTCGGTCTAGTATCCATGATAACCTGAAGAATTTTTAAAATCTTCTTCCATAATGTGGAAAAATAGCTCATAGTCTTCATCACATTTTAGAGGCATTTAAAATATTCTTGTGATGTTGGCTGAGATAAAGTGTCTTACTTTCAAGTTGTAGCAATCTCATATTCCACAAGTAAATCGGAACATTCATATCTAAATCAATGTCATTTGAATTTGTGTAAGCCTTTGATCTATCATATTCTGGAGTCTCTTATCCCTATTCATCATAATCATGCAAAGAATGAAATAAGTATTGGCAAGAAGACATAGAAATAAACCATTGTAGCCTCAAAATTGGTATTGCTCTCATCTCTCCAATAACTCCCGTCCTCAATGTTGATGAAAGATTAGCCTACAATAATGTTGCACCAAGTAATTTTCCTTTGCGCTATCAAATCGTGCTCCTGTTAATGCTAAATATTCCCCAAGATATCCTGAAAGATGTGAAAGAACATATGAGAAGCTGCAGTCAGTGTGAAATCCAAATCCAGCCTCAGGAGTTGTAAATACAGTGTTCTCTATAACAACTAAGAATGTGGCTAGAATTGTGAAACTTGCACCTCCTCAAATCCTAGTGTCCTCAACACAGATCAAGGACTGCATTACAAGTCATCTTGAGACTTCCCCTCACACCACATTTAACCATAAACACAACATTTGATGGGGTTCCATAAAAATCTCAATTGTATGCACTGGTGGATGGTTGCGCTTGGACACACCATGAACTTTATCAATAACGAAGAAAGCAATGCCACGATTTTCTACAAGCCTTGGTAATGAATCAATTGTTCGCAGTAGTCCTATACAATGCTATACATTCCTGTTATCACTTTGCTCTTCACAATTTTATGAATTCATCTTAGTATCTTGCACTCGTCATCTTTTGTAAGGTGTATCATCTCTTCAAGGAATTTTGTAAAATATCTCTCGGCCTTATCCCCAATTTCACACTTAGCATACAAGCTACCAAGGAAATTCAAACTACTATTCCCTAAGGTGTGGTCACGGAGGAAGGAATGCTCACCAAGACATTTTGAATCACAATATCTTACTAAAACCACTGCATCATTGTGTTTTGATGAATGTCTATATCTTCAATTTGACCATAGAAAAGATAGATGCTAATGGTACCATGATTTGTCATCTCTTAGGGGAAATATGTCAAATAGTTCATGTATTCTATTCTATGTTCCACCAATTTGTGGGAGTTTCTAAAGCCTTTTCAATAGATTCATGATGTTGGCATCGATATAATTGTAAACCATGAGATGGCATCTCTTTGAGGTAGTGTGCCTTGTCTATACTTCCACATTTCACAAGGGTGAGGGGCACGATATTACACCAATTGATTACGTTTACTTTATAAATTTTGGAAGCCCTTTTAACAAATCCATTTTGTGCATATCATATGTTGGTTGCATACCATGAGACTACATCGCTTTGGAATTTTTTTTCAAATAGTTCATATGCTCTATCTATGCTTTCATTCTTTCACATACATGTTTTCTAGAGTATAATATCTAACAAGAATCTTCGGTGAAAAGCTCTTAACTTAGACTGGGCTCAAAGATGCTAAAAATTTAGAGTTAAGTTGGAAGATTTGCTAACTTACTAACCTTGGAGTTTTATAACTTGGAAAATCCTCGACAATAAAAATAAGTTGGGGAATTGGTGTAAATCAGAACCTTTGAACCTTTATTATAAGGAGTTCTAATATTATGGAAACCTCTGACAATAAAGAGCCCAATTTTTATAAGGTTAATATCTCCGCAAAATGACTTTATGGGTGACAGATGCTCGACTTTAATAAAAACATAAGTGGACTTCAAAAAGTTAGACGCTTTATATAAATTTTCTCACTTTGGAAGGAAAATTAAACTTCATGATGATTGGACAACAATTTAATTCATTGTAAACTAGAAATTGAGACTTCGAAACCATGTTTAGGCTAAGAGACAAGACCTTCATATCTTCCACATAACAGCTCTGATTTGCAGGAAATTTGGATAACAAGGTGAATGGACCACCTCGAGAAAAACCCAGAATTCTTTTAGACTCCAACAACCAGAAAGTTGGCTTTTGACTCAATTTGTGGATCACGGGAAAAAAATGTGAAGCTATAGATCTTGCAAACAATAAGGCATATTGGCTCAAAAATAGGGCATTTTAGGTGAAATAGGGTTAGGATCATGCCCATAAGAGGATTTTCTACCAACATTAGTAGATTTGCAAAAATAATTATTTTTTCGGAATGTGGCAGGCTAAGGCAGACAAAGAGGAATGCACTGAAAATTGGAAAATTTTCAAGATCAAATTTTGGGGTAACACATAGGTAGTGAGAGCACTATATAATTGATCCATTGGAAAATTATCTAAATCTCTAGCTTCCTCAATAGAAGATACTTTAAGACTATAAGATTTAGGAAGAGATATCATCACCTTTTTAACCACCACCGATTCTTCCAATTCTTCACCAAGTCCTCTAATTACATTAACCACATCATCTACCCAAAGAAAATATCCTATAATATCTTCATCCTCTGATATTTTTTAGGTCTCAAACTTTCCTCTATAGATATACAACTTGGCTTGTTTTAGTTTTCCACTAAGCTTTTTCCAAACCTCCTTTGTTGACTTGTAGTGCATTAATTTTACAATTTTAGAGTCTGCTAGTCCACTCAAGATAACATTTTTATCCTTTCTATTATTCTCATAGGCCTTGATCTCTATCAGATCAGTTGGAGGAGTAGCAAGAATAGTATAATCATCCTTGATAGATTTCCAAACAACAAACCCTAAAGACGTCAACTAGGGTTCCATCTTGAATCGCTAGAAAGAAAAAATTGTTCCATCAAACCTAGGAACCTTGTGAGACCCTTCTTGTGACATCCTAGATCTTCCTCAAGCTATTAGACTTCTTCTAAGGAAATTGGCTTTGATACCAATTGTTGAAGACACAACAATACTAAGAGGGGGGTGAATCAATATTTTGTCAAATCTCAAAACTTCCTGAACAAATAGATACTTTAAAATCTACCCCATAAACAAGAACATGAAAGATGAAGATAATGCATAACACTAGATATATGTGGAAAATCCCACAGGGGAAAGCCACGATGAGAAAAGCTTCTAGGAGCTACTGTCCTAATCCAGCCTCAGAAAAGGTTCAACATTTACAACTTTGTTTTAGGGTTACATCCCAAGGAAGCTACAACTCCCTAATTTGAGCACACACTTGGGAATGAATACAAAATGATAGTCCTTACACTGTCTAAAATTGATAATTACTCTCAATCTCTTTTGATGATTGCAATTATACTTTGTTGACTCTCCAAATATCTTCTCAATTGCCTACTAGCACATTGCTTTCAACAATTAAGAAGTTATTACCTTTGACTCACTACCTCTAGCAAGCATTTAAGCACAATTATTCACATGCATTCTGTCAAATGGATATGATCAAAATGAAACTAGACAAGATCTACCACAACTGCTCTTTCTCTTTTATTCACTTACATAGTCACCATTATTCCATCACTCCACACCCTAGATCAACTAGGTTTACAATTTATACATGATATTACATTGATTACATTTCACATGTCAGCCTACAACAAAAATTATTACATTTGTAAGTCACCTAGGGATAAAACAAACAACATAAATTATGTAGAGGGAAAGAACCAAAAGACTACATGTAACACCAGGAAGAGGAAAATGCCTTGCAAATCCCAACACATGCATAACCTAGTCCCAAAACAAACTTCACAACTTTTATCTTCTATAAACATCATCCATATGCTTTAAAATTTTAAATTAGTCAACCATAAATAAGAAAACATGTAACATATAGCATGTTGACATTCACATCCATTGGTGGTACACAATAATGATAAAAAATTATCTATGTTTCTCCCAGATGAGTGGCATGACCCATACAATGCCTTTAATCACTTCTTAACCTCTACTCAATCTTGAATTTGTGGTGCACACAATCAAAAAACCTTTGTCAGCCTCAACAAGAGCATAATCCAACAAAACATTCATTCTAGACCACAACCTATATTAGAGAAGATGGAAACCACTTTCTAGAACATCAAAAAGAATTACATTATATTCAAGAACAATCTCATACATCCCTTTCACAACTTCATGCAACAACAAGCTGGAACAAGCCAACATACATATAAACTAGTCTTTGGACAACATAGTTTGGTACACTATCACTTCTAACTTACTCCGTTGAAGGATTATTGAAATGAAACTTTGGATATAACACCTTCACATCTCAATGAACTTAACTTTTGACCCACACAATCATATCTTCAAATGTGGAGATATACAAAGCTAATATTGCCACCTCTGAGAGCATCCTCATAGAATCAACATAGTCTTCAATATTTCACTCTCAAAAACACCTTTACGGCAACTCAAATGAAATGAAATGTGGATCACACATGTCTTGAAACAATAGAAAGCTATCCTCCAAATAGTAGGTGGAAGACATCATCAGCAGAGAAATGTGAAGCATTTCTCAGAGACTCTAGTAGCCAAACAACCAAACTGCAACACTCTTCATAAAACTTTTGACATCAATGACAACCAAACTACAAAAAAAAGTGTGTCCCACTTTTTTAGCAAAAACAAGACATTGAAACAAGAATTTTAAAAAATAAATTAACTTTCTAATAACTATAGAAATTAAACAATATGAATTTGAATATGATGTGAACTAGTGATATTTGAGATTTCATGGGTAAATTTTAAATATTTTTGAAAATAAAAAATTAAGAAATAATTTGTGCATTTTTTACGTAACTTCTAATAACTTGTTTTTATATAGTTAGTAGTATTTTTAAAAAGATATTTATACCATATGTAGAGTAGGAAAAGAGATCCTAGATCTAACTAGTAGATTAACTAGGATTAACTCTTTTTCTTTGATCCCACATTCAAGCACAAGCTAACTAGGTTTTGATTTGGCTAGTTGCCATAAAGGGGAGCCAACCAACTAGGGTTTGGTTATTTTGAGTAGAAAAGAGAACAAATTTGATATGCAATTTAATAAGCCTATTTGATATAAACCCAAGATTTGAAAATGTAATTATTGCATGGACGTGTAATGGAGAGAATTTGCACCCCTAGGAAAATTCCTTGTTTACATCACCCTTACCTTAGAAAATGAAATCCGGTGATGCAATCCCCACATATGCCACCTTTCCTCATCCACCCAACAACCCATTTTTGTGTTAGTGGAGGAATTTTTTCAAGGATGTGTGTGTGCTGCATGGACGTCAGTCATCCTGACAGGATTCCTACCTCTAGAATCTATAAAGGAATTACATTTCTCCATTGCACATGAACCATAATATTTCCTGCTCCCTTGACCAACACAAAATAGATCTTTTGCCTCCTTTCCATTCAAATTGCTTAACTCCTCAATCTACTTGACTTCTACATAAATTCTTCACCATTCTTGAACTCTTGGCTAATTTCTTGATGCTCTAGTGATCAACTACACGCTTTCAAGCTTCACCACCACTCCATTATAGTTGTGATCTATTGGTTTCTTGGTTCCTCCACTATGTTCATTGCGACGGTGTTGTTGGAGAACTTGCAAGCTCTCTCCTTCCTCTACTTTCCTTGAGAGCATGTAGTTGTGAAGGTGATATCCTCCATTGTTTCTTTTGCATCATCGTATTTACATAGTAGCATATTTTTGTTTGTGTTATTTCTTGGCACTTCCATTTCCATACATTTCTTTATCATTTATTTATGCTCATTGCTATCTAGCTATCCATGGAGGTGGAAACACTAATCGGGGGGCTGACTGAGGTAGTCCTCTAAAAACAGCCCCAACATTTTCCTTGTTCTTGTGTGTGTAGGCACTTCTTAGTTGGAGTTGTTTGAAGAATCATGTTGCAAGGAGTTCAACACTTCTTTTTCTCACTTCCTTTGTCAATTCAAGCATAGTTTAGTTAAAGTATATTCTTCTTGTTGTACTTCATTTTCGTACCTTTTCTATTATTCCATAATAGCATAAAAAATCTATTGGTTAGGTTGTTAGTCATATTTCTAGTGTTTTAATCTATTTCTTAGACACTCTATCCATATGGATGCTAGCGCCATTGAGATGCCAACATTTCATGTTGGAGTCCTATCTTACACTACCATCCTCAAGCAGTGAGTTGTTTGTGTAGCAAATTGAACTCTGGAAATTAGCTCATCTAACCCTCTAAAAAATTTGGGTTAGTAGAAGGACAGTAGCAACTAGATTGCTCTTCCTTTTCAACCTATCATTTTAACCTTTCTGAATCACTTAACGAAACTTGAGGTAGATCAAGGAAGCTTGTTTCTTAGGACTCTCCCATGACCTAGAGTCCCAGAGTAGCCGTTCCACTCTACATTTTGGTGAACTTGGCATGAAATAGTTTGATTTCATTTTGTGTTGTTGAAGGAACCTTCTCTTGAATCCTAGGCGTGTTGTAGGTTTGCGTGTTGTAGGGAACATAGCCTTGCAACCCAAGCTACAACCCCTACTAGTGTAGTTAGAAGGATCCCTAGGCATCAAGAAATGCAATCTAGATAGGTCACCATTTGATTTTTAAAACTTTAGAGTATTATGAGGAAATCCTCTCGAAGTGCATAAGCATGGTCTCTTTTATGCATCTCCCTATCACCTAGCCTATGAACGGATCACTAGCTATAGCTTTCACATTGTAGGACCTTCCTATGAATAGAGAGCCTTCTCCTCTATACATTCTTGCTCACATCAATGGGAACATCGTGCTTGGTTTTCTGGTTGATCCCACATGCCCTATGAATGTTATAACGAAGGAGACTCTTCTATTAAAATTTCTACATAGGGAGGACTATGAAAAGTAAAAGACCACAATACATACACGTGATGGAATCTCGATACCTCCACTTGGCTCCATCAATCTCTCAATCTTGGTAGGACCCAAGACTGTAAATGATCATTTTGATATCATCCTAGAGTTAGACTTGTTCAGGGTGAAGCTAGGCATCCCATGGCTAGTTTCCATGAATGTGGCTACTTCGGTAATTCATAAGTGTTTAAATTTTTCTCATGAGGGCTTTGTGCATGTTGTGCACAATACAAGGTATAAACCACTAGTGTCACATGGGGGGTACCCATTAGATCACTTCTGGCCTTCCCTAGTCATTCCACTTCCTCCAAGGATAGAATTGATGTACCACACCTATGTCAAGTATAAGAACAGGAGTATATCATTGAAGGTGACCTACCCTATCTCCCCCTATGTTATTTCAGTCAAGGATTCAATGATCATGCAACAAGCTACCTCCTCCTTTCAAAAAAATGGGATGGGGAAGCCTTCTCGGATCCTTCCTCTTCTACTATTTTTCATTTTTTTCTACCTCTCTCCCTATTGTGGTGCCTTTGGCTTCTTCTCCCATGCCTCACATAGGGATTCTGATGGTGCTTGCTTTGCAGAAGGCCAAGCATCAAGTATTTGAACTTCCTATCATACCCATGGTGCCAAGTCTTGTTGTCTATGATAAAGGGAAGGGCCCTCATGGAGTTTCCTCTATGTCTCGGCATCCATGGAATCCTACCACTCCTATCCCTTAGGTAGTGAATGGGAAGAGTCCTGTTGTTGAGGTACATGTGTTTGCTTCTCCACCTTTCATCATTTTCGCTCCTACACTTCCTGCTCCTGCTCACATCCAGGAGGTTTCCCTTCCACTAGAAATAGTTGTGGAGGACACGCCTATGGAAAAAAAAGAGCCTCTCATTCCTTCTCAAGTAGCAACTTCTAGTTCCCAAAGTTGATGAAACTGGCTTGCACATGAGCGTAAGCACTAGAGAAAGGCTCTGGCTATTAAGAATGCTACCTTGCAGAAGGTAGAAGGGGGGCCAATAGCTCCTATTTTGACATATCCTAATGTGTCTCCCCCTTCTTCTTTCACTTCAGTTCCCTTCGCCTTGGTTTTGCTTTTGGCTCCTCCCATGAATGTTAATGACCCTCACCCCAAAAGGGTGCATGTGTTCATCACTCCCTTACTGGAGCCCCCTCTTTTGATTCTCCTTTCGGACATGTCTCCATTTTCCCAACTTGTGGACATGCCAAACAACATAGTGGTGTCCACTACGGCCTTTTCCTCCTCCTCCCCACCTTCCACATCTTCTGTGGGGATTCCACATCCTCCACTGAAGTGTAAGTTGGAGGGAAACCTCACTCCCAATGGAGGTCAAAAGAAGGGATCACCTTCTTCAAAAGGGTGTTCTACTTTGTCTTGTGTTGTCCTTGTGACAAAGGCAGCCTCGACCTCTCCTAAGTTTGTCACTGTCCCTCTTGATGGGGTTGATGGTGGATCTTAGGTGCCTCCTTCATCTCCCGCTCAGTTAACACGTGGCACTCTTGTTAAGTGCATGCTCAACTCGGTTGATGATGCCCTAGCTTTTTCTATGATCTTTGCAAGATCGATAACTTTTTTCTCATAGGAGTTGAGTGAACGAGACCTTGAGGGGCCTTCTTCCTTAACTCTTGTCGTAGGAAAGTTAGAGGGTTCTCCCCTCATTATCCCATCCTTTCAAGCTCATCTTCCCTCCCCATATGATGATCTAGATTGTGAGAACGATGAACTCCTGATTGATGAGGACTAGGAGAGTACCTCTTCCTTATCTGTAGATTAGATTTATGTGTGGGTTGTGTTTCCCCTGTGCTTGTTTTTGTGTGTTCCTGGAGGGGCATTTAGGCCTCCCTTCCATGTTGACCCGATTTTTTATTTTTATTTTTGTCTTCATGTGCTCTTCTTTACGTTCTAATACATTTGGGGGTTGATGACAGTTCATACAAATATTATATTATATTTATCTATCTATATCTATGAACAGTTCTAACCCCAAATTATCAGACCCTCCTATCTCTTGATTTCTTTGTATTTTATTATTTTTACTTGTGTATTTTCTCTCTTCTTTTCTTACTTCTTGCTTTTGTGGTGCCTATGTGTTGTCCCTCACATGTGCAAAAAAATTTCCACATCTACATCTCTGCATCTCTTCTTTATTTCCTTAGGATGCCACATGCTCCCTCAATTCACATGCACCATCCTAAGGGGGGATACTACTCTAATTTTCAATAAGGTGCATTCTGTTGCCAACAAATCCCTTACTAAAAATTTCACATTTTTCAAAAATCACATCCTTTAAAAAGGATCCCTTAGTGATATTTTCTTTTGAAATTGAATTTGTAGCAAAAAGAATAAAAAAGATTGCCTTCAAGAAGACCATTCTTTTTTTGAATTCCTTGACGAAAGAGATATTTCAAAAGGATTCCTTGATGATGGATCATTTGGGAAAAATTTCATCACTTTTCAATCAGAGTGTCCCTCTAGGTGGGGACCTTGCAATCTTGAAGGGTTCCCGAGGGACCCCTTTGAAAACTTCTCCTTCAATTGCTTGTTTTAAGATATGATTGTCTGTTTGCATGATTTTTTCCTACCTAATATGTTTTGTCTGTGGATTAACATGTTTCTTTGCAAGACTGAGCACCTATGGAGCCACTTTCACAATCAAGCTTGGAGGAACGAGCACCTCATCAAGCTTTCCTTGCAAGATTGAGCACCTATAAGGACCAATCATACTCTGTAAAGCCTTTCATTTTTGGCCCCCTAGGACTGAGCACCTATGGCACCTCCTTTGTAGGACTGAGCACTTGTAAAGTGCTTTCATTTTGTAGGACTGAGCACCTGTAGAACCTTTATTCATCTTTTGCAAGACCGAGCACCTATAGAACCTTTTTTCACCCTATGTGGGATTGAGCACCCGTGGAGCCAATTGTGTAGGACTGAGCACCTGTGGATATTTTTTCCACCTTGCACAAGATCGAGTACCTGTGGACCACCTCTCTCTCCTAAAAATCCAAGAATGTCATATTACATTCTTCTTCTTCAACGGTTCAAGTATATGCTCTTCAAATTTTTCTCTACTTTACCTCGCACTCACTAATGCATATGCTCGCTAAAGTGGGGGAAAAATGTAATGGACTAAATTTTCACCCCTAGGAAAATTCCCCATTTATATCACCCTTACCTTAGAAAAATGAAACCCGATGATGCAATCCACACATCTACCACCTTTTCTCATCCACCTAGCAGCCTGTTTTCATGTCATTGAAGGAAATTTGTTAGGGATGTGTGTGCATCATGTGGACCTTTATGTGTTGTGCTTCTGTCTTGACATGATTCCTGTCTCTGGAATTTGTAGAGGCATTACATTTCTCCATTGAATGGGAACCGTAATGCTTCCCTCTCCCTTGACTAATGCAAAATGGCTCTTTTTCCTCTTTTCCATTCAAATTCCTTGACTCTTCAATCTATCTGACTTCTACACAACTTCTTCACCATTCTTGAACTCTTGGCTAATTTTTTGATGCTCTAGTGATCAACTACACACTTTCAAGATTCACCAACACTCCATTGTAGTTGCAAGCTACTAGTTTCTTGGCTTCTTCATTTTGTTCATTATGATTGCATCGTCATTGGAGAACCTACAAGCTCACTCCTTCCTCTACTTTCCTTGAGAGAACGTAGTTGTAAAGGTTATATCCTCCATTTTTTGTTGCTTTTTCATCATTGTATGTACGTAGTAGCATATTGTTATTTTTATTATTGCTTGGAACTTCCATTTCCATACATTTATTTATCATTTCTCTACACTTGTTGCTATTTGGTTGTCCATGGAGGTGGAAACACCAATGTGGGGGACTCACTGAGGTAGTCCTCTAAAAAAATCCCTAACATTTTCCTTGGTCTTGTGTGTGTAGGTGCTTCTCGGTTGGAGTATTTCGTAGAATCATGTTGCAAGGAGTTTGGTATTGCTTTCTCACTTCCTTTATTAATTCTAGCATAGTTTAGTTAAAGTATGCTTCTTGTTATACTTTGTTTTTGTACCTTTTCTATTACTCCATCATAGCTTAAAACATCTTCTAGTCAGGTTGTTAGTCATATTTCTAGCATTTTAATTTGTTTCTTAGAATCTTTATTCATATAGATGATAGCACACCACTGAGACACCAACGCACTGCACTAGAGTCTATGTCTTGCACTACCCTCCTCAGGTAATGAGTTGTCTGGGAAATAGATTGAACTCTAGAAATCAACTTGTCTAAACCTATGAAACATTTGGGTTAGTAGAAGGAAAGTAGCAACTAGATTTCTCTTCCTTTTCGACCTTAACATTTTAACCTTTTCGAATCACTTAACGAAACTTAGGTAGATCAAGGCAACCTATTCCTTAGGACTCTCCCATGACCTAGAGTTCCAAAGTAGTTGGCCCCCCTCCTCTACAAGACAAAACTGAAAACTGATGGAACAATTATAGATCTGAGGAATGGTGACAAAGGGAAACTTGCACTTAAAAATGAGCCTGAATTTGAGGGTCAACGATGAGGGCTCCCTTGACTAGTGATGATGATTTTTAGGTTATGAAAACTTAATAAGATAGGTTACAATCTACTTTGTGGTTTCTTGTAGCTTTTTGTTGATGAAACTTTTGGATCTAACCTGCACACATGAAAAAGAGGGGGAAAGGTTGTGCTATATAGGGGATTTCCTAATTAAAAACTCATTTTGGTGTTTCCACCTCCATGAACACCAATTTATGGTGATACAAAGTGTCTACCCTAGGTCAAGAAGAGGCCAAATAAATAATAATTGACTGTAATGATAAAATGATAAATGATATTGTTACCTTATGTATGGAATCTTTGTTGAAGTGATGTTCAAACCATAAGTTGCCACCAAAGGTTGTTTGATGGATATTTGAATTGCTTAAATACCTACAAGAGGTTAGTACACATAACACAATAGATTTATTGTAGCTAGCATGTAGAGGATAACTCAATAAAATCTTCATAAGAGCATGATAGTGCATGATTAGCCATAATAGCTTCTTGTTCATAATGGTTCCTTAATGTTCACATGAGAAGAAAACTTATTTATATATGCATCTTGTAGACATCTAAAAATCCCTAACATATATTACACATCTTGAAACAACATTTTTCCATCATTCCTATCATTTCCATTATCATAATTGTATTTACCATCATTTCATGTCATTTGCATTATTAATCCCCTTTTAACATCATTTTCATCTTTTAACCCTATTTTCCTCCATTAATTAAATAATCTTGAATCGTTTAATTATTTCACTATTTCATCACTAGTTCTCCCCTTCATCCTCCTGATTTAATAATTTCTAATTATTTAATTAGGTTCATCTAATATTTCTTCTAATCCCATATAACTAAATAATTCAAATTATTTAATTATCCCACTTTTAATTTTTCCTCCTCCAAAGGATTTTTTTTTTAAAGAATGGCATATCCTCATCCTCCATGATTGAATAATTTCTAATTATTTAATTCCTCTAATTTCCCTCCATAAAGCATATTCCAAAGGGATATTCTTTTTTCAAAATATCTTTGACTTTTCTTGTCTCAACCATTTCTAGCTCTTGATCTTGAAATTCAATCTCCACCCTTGATCTAAAATATCCTAACCATTTTCCTAAAATGGTGAAGATATTTTGACTTTTAACTAATCATATCCCTTGATCTTCCCTGATCTTCTCTCATTTGTGGGTGTTGAGGATCAATCTCAACCCTTCTTTGTGGGTATTAAAACTCAATATTGACCATTGATCTAATTTCCTAAAATCTATAAAATCACCTTCAATCCTTCACATTCATAACCTAGAATTTGAGTAGCCAATTCATGTCAAATTGATTTTTGAGAGAATTCATCTTAAGCATCTAGGTCATCTTTGCATTGCATTCAATAAATATTTTTCTATCAATCACGGAGGCTTCAAGTGTTTGAGCAATCCAACATCATAAAAACAAAGTTCTCCAACAATGGGATGGTGAGATTGTTTCATATTTTGATTTCAATTATGTTTAATTTGATTATGTTAACATTAGGGTTTGAATTCATGGCTTTATTTACAATTAGATCTCATTGGTATGTGCGTTGTATCTCTTGTTTTGAGTTCTTTGATTGAATTCTTGTATGCTTAATCCATTCCACTTTTCCCACTTGCACATCCCAATTGATATTTTTTATTATAGGCCAAATTGAAATCCTCATTAATTGATAATTCTCTAAAGACCGACACCAAAGAATTAAATTTAAAATAGGTCACCTTTAAGTTCAAGGGCACCCTTGCCCTTGATTGGGTGCTTTAGGCTCAATTTTGTTGAGATGCTATGGATTTTAATTTATTTTGTAAATTTGGCCCTAAAATGAATAAATTATTAATATATTTAGGTCCATAGTTAAAATAGGGTGTCCATGTAGTGTGAAATTGTCACGGTTGACAATTTACGATGCTACACCATACAGCATATAATTTTTTTTTATAGAAAGGATAATATTATTAAATACATAATTTTTTATTACTTATTTTTAAACTAATTTTTGAAGTGAGATTAATTATAATTTAGATATAGGTTTACACCATATAACATGACTTTCTATGTATCTATCAAACTTGTTAGGAAAACATGTCTCAATCTTACAACTACAAAAGGTTACTATTTATGGTAAGTTTATATTTGATCATGGATGATTTTGAAATTTTCCCCAAAGCTAAAAAATAGCCAAATGAACATGTCAATAAAGTTTCAACCCAAGATCATGCCTAGTTTTTAAGATATTAAAGTTTTCATTTTTAAAAGTTTCAAAGTCAATTTTGAGGAACTCAAAGTATTTTTTGGGCCCAAAAGTGGTCATAAAAATAAAATTAGGTTATATATTGATAGCTCACTTCATTATATTTCCAATAATTCAAAAAATTCATCAATCGGACTCTTGAATCAAAAGTTATGGCCTCCAAAAGTTGGGTATGTTAAATTGAGAAATGTGAAAACATGTTGGACACAAAAAATAGTTGTGAGGGGATGTTACATGTGTTGGTGCATGTTTTGACACATAATAAAGAATATTTGAGTGGAGATAAGTTGGGAACCACTTTTTGGGTGGTTTCGACTCATGGTTTTGTAAATTTTGTTTCATGGTTTCATGTATTGTATATTCTATGTATTAGGTGCTTGAGATGGAGGTTGAGTGTGAGAGTTGTATAGATCTTGCATTGCCTCTAGATCTCTGGTTATTAATAATCCTAAGAGATCTTTCTTTGCAAGTATTTTGTAATCTTGTTTATTTATGAATAATATATTAGGCGGCTTTTGGAGTATGTGTTTTTCTACCAAAATGATTTTCCCCACGTATATCACCATGTTGTGGTATGCATGGTATTTATGTTTAATTTTTCTTAATTTTAAATAATTGTTGTAAAGACTTGATTTTTTTTAGCATAACCTACCTCTCAAGATTAGTGTAGGAAGTTGTTCCACTACCTTAGCTTCCTTACATAAATTAACTTTTTTTGTTGAAATCAAAACATCAATATCTAGAGTACAAATATTTAAAAAATAAAATAAATCTATTTTTGTATTTTCCATGTGTTTGGAACAAAGACCTTGATGATCACTAAAAAATACATGTTCACTAAAAAATAGAAAATAAATATAATATTCAAATTAAATATATCTAAAATTATACTTTTTTGAATTCTTACTTTGAAGGTTACAATACTATAAATTATCATTTCATATTCATTCCATTTTCTAGTCCAACCAAAGGTTTGATATAGAAAATTTTGAGGAAAATTTGAGTCCTAAGGTGGAAGATCATTTCTAGGACCTTCATCGGAAGGACCTTCAAAGGAAGGAACCTTCGTATAAAAAAAATTAAGGATCTTCAAATCAAGGTAGGTCCTTTCCATGATAGAAAAAGACCTTCAAATGAAGTAGGTCCTTTCCATGAAACAAACCTTTGAATGAGGGTAATTTCCATAAAAAATAGTAAAAACGGACCTTCGTTCAATGGTCTCACTCAATTCTTTTTATGGAAATGGTCTTCATTTGAAGGTATTTTTTATTTTAAACCTTGCGAATGAAGGTTCATGTTTGTTTGAAGTTAATTTTTGACACACCTTCATTTGAAAAATACCTTTGAATGAAGGCACCTTCATTCAAATAAATACCTTTGAATGATGGTTTTTCCTTACTTTCACCCCCATGCAAATTGAAAAATCTAATATCCCTTTGGAACTCACTATTGTGAGTTTACTCTCCTATAAGTAGAAACAACCTTCAAAAATATGTAACTTGTAGATATCAAAAAATGTAATATATAGGTACAACACAACCAAAGATTAACATGTAAATTTTTCATGGATTAAACATTGAATCAACTCTAGATTCAATTTCCACAAATCCACATAGTTTAGGAACGCACTAAGGTACTCTATAAAAATGTAAGTAATGACACCATTGTGTATTTCTTAGAAATATTTTTTAATGAACTATAATAAATTTAAAATTTGACATCATTGGTGAAAGTAATGTCTCCTTGAAAAAATATACTACATTATGCCTTAAAAGGATTTCCCTAGTGGTTCCTTGGTGAAGGGCACCATAGCTTTTAGTATGAAAATGATGCAAATGTCAGGTTATTGTTTAGTTTTGTGTATTTTTTATGTAATAAGGTATTTAATACCATGAATAAGGTCATTATATGTCAGTTTGGTCATTGGGAGTCAATTTTGGTTAATATTGTAAAAGTTGCTCCAATTTGCTAAAAGTTGCAAAAAGTTGCTAAGCAACTTTGCATTTTGGGTCTAATTGAGAAGTTGAATAGTTAGGGAGTTAAAAGGTAGTTGTAGTAGGTTGATTTTGGTTGGAAAAACATAAATAAGTCATGTAATGGTCGAAGACAA